>OZ005657.1:29450189-30050189 GCA_963930645.1 Salticus scenicus
AATTTAAATATACCAATTAAACCTAATCCAAATATCTTCCAGATTATTAGAAATGATAGAGATGTAATTCCCCTCCCCTCGAAACTGCCAGTGTTTATAAAATCCCTTTCCAATACCAAAATAATGAAATAGGATGTTATATAGGTGTAACAAAAATAAAAACATGTTTAAAAGAACATCAAAATGATATAAAATATGCCAGATATACCACTGCCCTTGCTAGAACTCACCAGGAAGAAAATATTGATGTAAAATTTAACGACGTCATCAAAATCGCTAATTATAACAACCCTACTTAGCGTTTTTTATGGAAACAGTTGAAATAATTTATAATAAAAGCGCCATAAATGACCACGAATCTGCCAAAATCGATGTTCAGTGGCACCACCTACTTAAGGATAAACATCAAGATGAAGCGTTAAGTCACTGTCTACTTCAGCAAGATGCATTGAGAAAGAGGAGGGCCCTCTGCATAGTGTTTGTTATTAAGCAGCAGAGATGTATAAGTTTTGTAGACATATATTTTGTCAGGTAAATATAAGCTAGTTACAATTTCAAATTAATTATTTCATGGTATAAACTACTTATCTAAACATCAGTAAACTTACTGTAATAGTTGAGTTTGTAAAATAATGTTTACAATTTCTCATAATGGCTCCAAACTATAACTTGCTATATTTCAAAACAACTTGGTAACTGTTGTTTGAATGTTGATGATATATTATCAAAGTTATTAGTTTTTTTTCCATTATTGTATATACCTTCTCAAATTAATATTGGACTCAAAAAAGGAATTTTTCTCTGGGAAAGTGATGTACACTACAGATGCCCAATAAAATTATTTTAATAATGAATGCTATGTAAAAACTTTTCTCTGTTATTTTCCTTTGTGCAATTGAATTTAAGATAAGATTCAGAAGTGATTTTTTTTTCCTTTTTCAGTGATTCAGAATTTTTTGATGACGTATGGCTATCAAAAATCAAAACAGATGCTGGTGCAAACTGGAGGCTGAAGGTAAGTTGTGATAAGAGGATAATTAAACTCAATTATGAAATTTTATGGATTTAATTTTATAGAGTTACTTAACTGTTTTATTTAGAAAAATCAGTAGTTATGTATAGTACTAATGTACAGCTTTTTTTTTTTCTCTTTTAAATAAATTTCTGTTAAAACCAATTGTGACAAATTTTCTCATTTAAAAAACATCATCAAATGATGAATGGTTTCATTTTGTATTTTAAAGCAACCAGTTTAACTTGTCTTAAAGTATAATAGTGGTTGACCGGTTGTCGGCCTGGATAGCTCAATTGGTAGAGCCTTGACCTTGTAAGTCAAAGATCCGGGGTTCGACTTCCGGTCCAGGCATTATTTTCACTCAGTCGGAAAAAAAAAAAAAAAAAAAAAAAATTCAATAATAAAATGTATTTAAACAAATAAATAAAAATTAGTATATTTCTTAATAAACAAATTTCCTGTCTGGAAATGAAATTTAGTATGGGATCTTCTATAGACAAGAAAAATGTACAGAGAATTGATCTTAAGAGGTTTTAATTTCATGTTTTCTGAATTTTAGTAGATATAAGAATTACTGAATATAGAGTGATGTTTTATCTTTTTAATTTGGAAGAAAATTACGTCGTACCTTAAGTTATAATAGTATGTAAATTTTAATTAAGTTTACTGGTGGTAAAAGGGATATATTGAATCAGAATTTGTGTTAAGAATGTTTATGCGTAGTATGTTAAGCTATGTTGTATTTCTCTCCTAACTTTTCTTTCATGCGTAATGAAAGAAAAATTAACCATTTTAAGCAAATACTTTTAAAATGGTTACAGCAGATCACCAGAAAAATTTTCTGTCTGAAATGAGACAAATATTTTTGTTTCAAATATTTTATTTATTTTTTCTTTCTCTTTTGAAATTTGCACAATAAATCTCTCCTCTCTCTCTCTTTTTTAAATATTTATTTATTTATAAAACTTAATAATTTGTTTAAGATTTTTATTTCCCCCCCCCCCCATCAATTTGTAAGTAATTTTTTTAATGCTCTCTTAATCAAGATATAATCTATGGAAGTTGTGATGTTTAGGGAGTAATTACCATAAGCACATGCACTATTAATTTTTTTTCTAACTACAAATAAATAATCTAAAATATTACAGTTCATTTGATAAGTTGTGAGTGCTTATAAAGTAAATTAAAGCATAAGAAAGTTTCACTCTTAATTTACTATTTTTGTATACCAAATGCAGTGTTTAGAAAGTTATTATATTCTAATTGTACATAAACACTTTTCCTATTACATGCCACCATATACTTTAAGTTTACAGAGTAAAAAATATCTTAACTAGTAACATAATATCTGAATAAAAAAAATTTAAGAATGAGAGAAAAATATAAAGGAGAAAAGTAAGTCACTGTTTTGTAGTTTTTAGACTTTAATTTGAGCAGTATTGAAGATAAATTATGTATAAATAAATAAATAAATTATAGTAATAATAATAGATAAAGCTTGAATTAACAAAACTTTTCATAAAATAATAATAAATAATTACAAGATGAAAAGAACTTTTTATATACCATGTTTTTAAATTTTCTGTTGAATCATATAGACGCTACCGAAGACAGCGGAGACCCGAAAAAATTGGCTAAAAGTATTAAAATAATGCATTGTCATCATGTTATGAGCTTTTCTAGAAGTTTCAAATTTCTAGTTACTTGGGAAGTTATATGATTGTTGAATCATATAAATGTTACCGAAGGCAGCGGGGACCCGGAACAATTGGCTAATAAAAGTATTTAAAAAATTCATTGTTATTGTGTTTTGAGCTATTATAAAAGTTTCAAATGGCTAGCTAGCCAGGAAGTTAGTTAAATAAATTTTCTGTTGAATCATATAAATGCTGCTGAAGGCAGCAGAAACCAGAAACAGTTGGCTAAAAATATTTAAAAAATGTATTATCACCGTGTTCTGAGCTTTTCTGAAACTTTCAAATGTCTAGCTAGTCGGGAAGTTAATTTAAAATCAATTGCAAGCTTTGTACTGGTAATGCTGCCGAAGGCAGCAGGGACCCGAAACAGTTGGCTAAAAGTATTAAAAAAAAACATTTTCATCGTATTATGAACTATTCTGAAAGTTTCAAATGTCTAGCTAGTTGGGTAGTTAAATTTTCATATAAACACTGCCGAAGGCAGTAGGGACCTGAAACAGTTGACTAAAAGTATTAAAAAGATGTATTGTCACAGTGTTCTGAGCTATCCTGAAAGTTTCAAATGTCTAGCTAGTCGGGAAGTTAGTTAAAAATTGATTGCAAGATTTGTACTGGACAAACAAACAAACAAGAATTGAAGTTAATAAAAACATGGTAAAATATGGATGATTTATGTGTCAACAAAATAAGTAATGAATTCAAAGTACATATTTTTTATTTTCTTCACCTAAAATTAGAGTCAGAGTGTTAAGTTTTGGAAATTTAAGTGGGAAAAGAAAGAGGCTTTCTATAATTTTTTTTTCTATTTTTTTTTTAAATATTTGAATTCCTGATACCAGATCTGTTATTCTCTGTATAAAATCACTATTCACCAAGCATAATAACTGAAGAAGTACTTTTAAGGAGTTACATGTGTTTTAAGATTTCAAAAATCATTTTATCTAATAGTATAATTTGTCTGAAATATTTTTCTAAAGTTTCAAGGCAATCGGAGTAAAAGTCTAGGAGAGAGAGCCTTTGGAAATTTTGCACGTTAGGTTTGTTTTATTCCTACTTAAAATTTTAATTGCTTTTCCCCCAAAAGACCATTTTTTAATTTGGTGGACATGCTTTCTCAAAAACTAATGCATTGTGATCTTATTGAAAGTTTACACATTACTTCACAATAGAATTAATTAGTACTTGAATAAAGGATTCCCCCCCCCCCCCCCTGATTATGACTAATTTTACAAGGTTTATAGGAGGGACAAAATGTACCCAAAAATTCTATTTTTGCATAAAACTGCCTGAAGCACTAGCTATAATTATCTACTAACAGAAAAAAAAAAAAAAAAATTGTAATTGTTTTTTAATTTCAGATATAAGCCTTTCATGAACTATCTAGTTCACCCGTTTTCTGAAGGGTCTCTGGAAACCAGAACTCATTGGTTGAATTTTCCAAATTTTTTAATGAAAATTTTATTAAATATTGTTTAAATATTGCTCTTAATGTCTCTGTCCTAAAAATTCGAATGAAGAATTCTATTTATTAAATGAATAAATAAAGAGAAAATAATTTTTTTTTTTTCAGCCTTGAAAACCCATATATCCCTTTAACTAACTGTTAGCAAATTGATTATCCTATTGCTTTTAGTGTCGTTTATAGAATGTAATTACTATAGCTTTTTGTTTTCAGTCATAAATTTTTATCTTTTGACATTTTGTTGAGATTTCTCTTTTTTTCATTTTATGGAATATTTTAATAAATCACGAGTAGTTAAGTCACACGTGGGAAACTACAAAATCTGTTCAATGATTCAAACACCTGATCCTACCCTCTCCTCTCTTTGATTCATTTACCCTTTTTTTTTTTTTCTTTTAAACTGATGTCAGTTATTTTCCTTCTTTTTACAGTAGTGTCTGTGCCCCCCCCCCCCCTCCTTTTTTTTTTTAATTTCCCATAATATTTTATGTGTTTTAAAAAAAGTCTTGCTAAAGCTGTGATTTTTTTTTTTAAGCTAATATAAAACAAAGTTTGCTGCAAGAAATTATTTAAATAAATAATAATAAAGTAAAAAATAATATTTGTTATTGAATGTCATGATTTATAAGGTTATATTAATCTTGAATTTTTCAATTTTATGTACTCACTGAATTATTTTTCTTCATTATTAGTATTTTTCATTTTAATTTTGCTTCTGTGAGATACTACATTTTATCTTTACAGTGTAGTGTACAGTTTAGTGAAGGTAGAGAAAGAGATTAAGGATAAAATTGCTTAAAATTAAGGCAGAATTTAAAAATTTTAACTTTGTGTCCTATTAGATTTGTAATAGGGTTATTTATAGCTGTGCTGCTGTTGTAATTTAAAAAAAAAAAAAAAAAATTCTTTCTTTCTTTCTTTCTTTCTAAATATCATGTTTTTAAACTTTTAGGTGAGCAATTTGAAAAAGATTCTGAAAGGCATTCTGGATTATTACAACGAGGTAAGAGATAAAAATTATAAGTGCTTGAGAATTATTCTAGAATAAGATTTATACTTAAACATGCATTGAAATAGAAAAAAAAATTCCCCCTTACTGTTAAAATGCTTTTATTTATCGTGATTTGTAAAAACAAAATTTTTATCTGTTCTCTAACCACTTTTCTTAAGACCATGGAAGCCTCTGTACGAGTGGTGACTCAACAAGTCCAGTGTTAAAATAGGGGTGATAGTCATCAAATTGAGAGAAAATAAGCAATAAGAGAGCATCAGATGACTGGTGTTTTCAAAATCCCAATCTTCCGGTCAATTTGGCACCCCTCAAAGCCTTTGGACTTGTCCTCATTGCTAGCCTTAGGAAATGTGGTTACACTATAATTACACAATTTAAAATTCTAAATCATTTGCTCCTTGACAATTTGTATTATTTATTTTTTTTAATAAGCTGTATTATTTTAAGTAAATTAAAGTGTAAAGGTTGAAATTTTTCATCCACGGTTGATGTGAATTCATGAATAATAATAATAAAAAAAGTATTTCTAAGCTGTATTAGTCAAAAAAATTAAAATAAAAACTGTTTAGTTGTCTGAATGTATGTTTCATATTGAAATTGTAATAATTATTATTTTATACTACAATTATTGATATCTATTTTGCTATTAATATATTTCATAATTTTCTAATTATTTTTCAGTTTATTTTTATAGGCTTGTTTGTACCCAATAATGCTTCATACAGCAGATTTATATCCGAGTCTTTAAAAATTCTATTTCTTATGTAATTATTGTATACATTAAAAATCCATTTTATACTTACAATTCAGTGATGATAAATTCCCATACATATGAATTGTAGGATACAATATGCCATTAGCTGGATAAAACAAAGGAACATAAACATTCATTAATTTTGAGGCAATATGCCAGAGGATTTTTGCATTGACTGTCATATTAGCAGATTTTAAATATTCTTGCACTAAAATAATAATTCTAATTAATATTTTATATTCTAAAATAGTAATTCAAACTCAAATTTATCATGGACACTTTTAAAAGTCCTTGAAAAGTGCTTGAAAATTGCTGTAATATGTTAAAATTTATTTAAATTTCAAGATAAAAAAACTATTCTACCACAGTTGATTCCCCCCCCCCCCCCACTGTTCTGTTTAAAAGAGATATTACAGATAGAATAAGAAACCTTTGTTTAAGGCGACTTGGCATCATTGAAGGTTTTTATATGAAAGCTTATATTTCCATATAATATTTATAAATTGAACTATGTTAACACAATACTAGTCTTGCTTATGTCTCCAAGACAGTAGCATGTGTTTTGCACCTGAAGAAGATAAGCCACTTCTTTTCAAAACCAGTTATGCTTTTTAAAATTTCATGATTTGTGAAGAAGTTAAGTTTAAACTTTGAACTATGTTAGGCCCTGTTGCAGAATTTAGGCGAGACAGTGACATTGGTGCATAAAAAAATTGTCATTTGCAGAAAGAACTGTTTATAAAAATGAAAGATATTTCTAAATTTTAGTAGAAAATAGAAACTCATGTCTTATATTTAAGAATTCTCTAACAGTCTATTAATAATATTGATATCTTTATAATTATCTGTACCTATTATGTACGAATTAGAAAATATGTCAATGTTGTCTTACAGAAAATGTTTGCATGAACAATGTTTGTCACAGAAAGCACAAAAATATTCTGTCACAAGGATATTAGGTTTGTATTAGGGATGAAATGGATATCTGGTAACTATCTGGTATCCTGCCTATCTGGCTGAGTTTTAAATATCCGACGGGGTACTGGATATCAGTATTCCAGATATGGGTATCCGGTAATTTCAAACCGGATATCCTAAGGAAAAAATTCAAGCTTAAACTCCTTTCAGATGAAAATTTTGCAACAATTTAAAAATTTTTTTTTAAGATTAGTTGTAGCTTGTAAAGGTTAAAAAAAAAAAAAAAAAAAATCTTCTGCAAAAGTTGAATTTGGTCACTTTAGCAAACAAATTTAGCCAAAAGTAGCTTCAGGTCTAAGAAATATAGAAGCCCTATTTTAATTTTGTACAGAATTAGCTAGATTTTTTCAGAGTGATCTATAACATTCCCCTAATCTTCCCCATAACAATAAAAAGAGCTATTCATTGTTGTTCCTGAGCAAATGATATTCATTCTCTGCAATGCATGTAACTCTTTTTTCATGACTTTTGTTTAATATGTTGTTAGATTGTTCAATAGTATGTTAGTTTTGGAATTAAAAGTTGTTAGATTGTTTCGAGAATAAGTCAAATAATTTGCATTTATTGACTAGAACCTGCCTGTTTATTTACAATCCACTTTTCCATACACAAGAAAGATGTTGTTTTTGTGACCATATATTTATACTAGCAGACCATCTGGTATTGCCTGTGCCATCTATTTATTCAATTAAATTTAAATGTACCATCCACCTATTCAATTTGGATTTTTAAAAAAACCTCCAATTTATATAAATTTGCACTTTTAATATAAAATATCTTGCTAAGCACCTGAATTTAAAATTGTGTTGCATAGATATATTCCCAAAAATTAAGATTACTTCAAATAAAAGTACATATTTAAATTTTCATGAAGTCTGTACTTTCACTTACAGATTGTTAAAGAAGAAGAAAAGAAAAAAAAAAATTAAATTTTTTAAATTTTTGTCACTATTTAGCGACATATTCTTTGGTATAATTGCTTGTTTAAAAAAAAAAAAAAAAAAAAAAAAATCTAGTGCCTATTTTTTTTTTTAATTGCCTATACATTTTACTATTGATTTTTTAAATTAATTTAGGGCAGTATACAGTATTCCGTATATATATTTCTACTGTACAGCTTGGTAATAATTTTATGTATTTGAAAATATCTGAAGAAAAAAAGTTTATTATTTTAATTTGAAAAAATCTTCTACAGCTTAAATTTTTAATTCTCTCCTATGTATTTCTTAAAATAACAAAGGATAAAGTGTACTCTGTTTTCTATAAGAGTTTTAGGTTATGAATTTTTTCTCGCCATAATTTGAAACATGAAATGTATTATAGAAATGTCTGATTCTGTATTGTTAATAAAAAATTATCGATGGGAAATTAGAAGATGCTGTAATTTATAAATTATGTTTTAAAATATATTTTTAAATGAAAAAGATAAATACACTTTAAAGACAAAAAGAAATGCAGTCATTTATACAGACACAAAATTATTTCATTCACACACACACAAAAAAAAAAAAAAAAAAAATTCACACACAAAATAATAATAATAAATAAATAAAATGAAATAAAATAAAAAGAACATATAAAAAAAAATTATAAACAACATAAGAAATTGCCAGTAAGAAAATTAATTTTCTAAAAGTAGAAAAAGATATATATAACTGCAAGCAAAAAATTACAGTCCTAAATTCTTTTTTTTTTTTTTTTTGTAATTAAAAATATCTAAGATAACATTTTTTATTTATTTGTAGATGACAAATTTCTTTGTTACCAATTGCAACATTGGTTTTTTTTTTAGACCATGGATGACATTTTATGTTCCCTGGTAATTGTGATGTCATAAGACTGGAAAAAAAAAAAGGATGATTTAGAGAAATTATTTGCAAGTTGGCAAATAGAGTACCTTTATTAATCTGTTGTTGTAAATTAATAACTTTGTTAATTAAGATGCTAGAAATTTTTAACTGAGAGAAATGTCTTTTTTGCAATATTTGGCAAGCATTGATATCTCGCATGATGATCAAGACACTCCCATTCGCAAAAAGATGCGGTTATAGACAAAAAAAAAAAAAAAAGACACTAGCAGCAATAACTTTCTTTTAATATATAGAGATACCTTAATTGAAATGTATGAATAGTTCTAATATCAAATTTCCTTTTTTTTTTTTCTTTTTTTATCAAGAAATTTTTTAAAAATAGGCATTTTAAATTAACTGAAATTGCTGTATTTGCAATGCTTTTTATAACATATATATATATATATAGAGAGAGAGAGAGAGAGAGAGAAAGAGAGAGAGAATTTTGAAACATGAAAAAGCATCGTAGAAAAATGGCTCTAGGGCACAATCTAATGTAAATCCACTTCTGGACATTACTAAAATATGTATAAATATCCTCAGTGGCACAGTGATCATAACTGGTGTCCAGGACACAATACCTTTTTGGTGTCTTTCTACAAGAGGCACCCAAAGCATGATATATCTCCTTGTACCCTTCCCTCCGTCATTATACTACTGTCCCCATAAAACCTAATAGACACATTTTTCTGTGCATCAGAAATAATAAAGACCAAATTGATTTAGAAACTTCAGATATTTACCATTTAAATTTTGAAAACAATGATTGTGAAACTGATTCTTATACAGGCAAAAATAAAAATAAAATACTGTGATAAAAAGTATTTTAAAGATATAAAATATAATAAACCTACTTACTGTCTGTCGGGTAGCAAACTCTGGGTGCTGCTATCAACTGAAATGGGGAGTTCATTTTAATATATAGTAATGTCGAATAGTAGACTCTGGGTGCTGCTATCGACTGAAATGGGGAGTTCATTTTAATATATAGTACTTATGCAAAGAAAGGTGATCGTATATTTTATGATAATTGCAAGCAAAAGGAACGTTGTGTGGTACAAAACCCATTCGGCGTAAGCCGGACTCACTGTGATGCACTGACTGGAGATTCACTTGAGATAGAATAAAAATAAAGAAAGTTCTTACCACAATTTTGCAGAAGAAAGGAAGCATGAGAGAAGATGAGAATTAATTTCTTTTTATTTACTGGTCATCATCAAAAAGGTTTGGGACTTGAATCCATACGTCATCATCACCAAACTTATCTCGGCTGCTCCAAATGCTAGGGATCGTGAACCATTTTAAATCCATGTTGATCCGTAAGATGAGCCGATTAATTTCCACATAAATTATGAAACCCGTTATATTAAGACTAGTTGACTCGAAGTACTAAATTATTTCATCAAATTTAATTTATTATAGAGTTATAAATTGGACTTGTAATTAGTAGTCGTCCACATGTGATAGATTTCGCGAGGCGCACATGGCGCGCGCGAGAGCGCCGCCAACCCGTATCACCCACTCTGTATCTCTCTCTCAAGTCATCTGCCGGTGAGAATTTTCTCGGCCGACGCAAGTTAGCTTCCCAAAACGTCATGGTGCTGTTCATCCAATCAGAGCGAGCGCTCACGTACCTTATCGTAAAGCTAGTAGGGTCCGCTAAGGAAGAACGAAAGAGTGAAAATTCGAGCGTTGCTGCAAAGCAATTGTGCAGGGGCGAAACGGTAGAATAATGAAACTTAATGGAATTTAGCCTGAATCTTCAATAATGGATCGATTTTGATAAGTTTAATGAGGAATCGATTAAAATTAAATAAACACGATGTCGTACTACACGACACTCTCCCCAAAAACGGGATTTGAAAAAAAAACAAAAAGCACAGGGTGGAAAAGCCAAGAAACAACCGGAGCAACCGAGGAGGTGGATTCGACGGCATAGATCAGTCCCATACAAAGGGTTACAGGCAGACACACAGTGTGTCTAAAAAAAATTGACATAAATTGAGGTTACAGAACTAGCTGTAAAGTGACAGCATATAGGTAAGTATACCTTTTACTAAGATTTGAGTTGATATCCAATAAAATTGGTTTGTTACAAATGTCTTGTGTCATTTCTTTATAATCAATTGATATAACCAAAACATTTTGGTGTTCACTTCAAATTGGCATAGATTGCAGTTGGAAATTTTTAAAGTTCATTAATATGTATTGCAATCTTATTGAAAATTCACAGAAATTGAAAAAAAAAATATAAATATGAGCAATAAAAAAAAATGACCTATAAAGGTAAGTATGTTATACCAACATTTTGACTCTTAAATTGTAAATTTTTTTTTTTTTTTTTTTTTTATAAAATCTTCATCTGTGATTATACACATCATATAAGGCTGAAAAAAAATATATAAACACAAAAATAAACATAAAAACATAAGGAAGGCATCTCTTCACCTAGGAACGGGGTCTAGAATATTCCCAGATTGGAGAGAATGCACGAGGACGGCGTACATCAGGACCACATCCCTGCAGGCAGATGTAATCCCGATACAACTGTAAGAAGGGATTAAAGGTAAGTATAACTATTATTTTTTTTATACAATGAAAATAGATTAGTTGCTAAAAAAACTGAGGCGATGAAAACAAACAAAAAAATGAGAAGTGAATCTAAACCAAAAAAAAAAAAATATATATATATATAAATAAGCATATGATTATGGGTATGTGAACACAAGACGAGCTTTTTATAGCTGCATGAATATATCAATTCCGTAAATGTCAATAAATTTTTTTTTTTTTTTTTTTTTTTTTTTCTAATATAAGAACATAAGGTTAGTGCCTTGTTTTAAATAATTCTGCCATTTCTTTCTTTTTTTTTAAAAAAAGGACAATCACAAATTTTTTGTGATACACAATCAACAGTTGTGACCTAGGCAGTAAGGTAAATATTAAATTTTGCTGTAAAAAGAATAACCCTTGTATTAACGATTTTATTTTCCCTAAAAGTTTCTATGAAATTTATAGTCCAACCTTTTAGTTCATGACCACTTATTTATATAATAGTGATCTAAGTCCTGATGAGGCCTATGAGGAGTCTATTTTTAAATAAGTAATACACACACAATAAAACATCTAGTATTTCCGAATAATATATATGAATCATATAAAAATAATGAAATTACACATAAAAAAATATATATAGCTATAGCAAAGCCTAATGAAAATTTTTTGAAATCGAATATTGATGAACACACATAATAAAAAATTCAGATGAAATTGAGTAAATAAACATAAACATTTTTAAAAAACAATGATATGTGTTTTGATAAGTATTGTATGAAAATACTGGTAAAAAGAAACTATTTGTTAAGCAAATTGTACACATCTAAATTTAAGATGCACTTGAATAAATTGGTAATGAAAAGTAAAAAAAAATAATGTCACATTTAAAAAAAAAAAAAAAACTGTTGGATGTGAAAATACAAATTTGGGTTATGACGTGTCACTAACCCAATGCAAAAATGAAATGTATAAGTGTAAGTGTAACTAGAAAATTGTGTAACCATAAAATACTATTGAATATATCATAAGATTGGGAAGATGAATTGAATACAAATAATCGAACATAAAACAAATAGAATCTGTTTATGTCAGTAAATTGTAAACAAAAAAAAATCAAGACAATATGAGAATTATGTGTCTGTGAGAAAACATAATATAAGTGTACAGTAACATATGAATACTAGTACTGAGATTGCATAAGAACAAAAAAAATTTGTCACATAACATGAATAAATCTATTAAGTATCCGTAATTGACATAGTGTAAGAATGTGTGAAGTGTAAACAAACAACACAAATTGAACAACATTTCCAAAACAAAATTGAAAAGTGTGGATGTGTAAATGTGAAAGTCATGTAAAAGTTGGCATAGTATATAAAAACTATGAAAAAAAAAAAAAAATACAAAAAGAATTAACCAAGTTGACTCAACTGTGGAAGTGCACATGAACAAAAATGTAGAGTAAGTGGATCTACCGATGGTAAAAATTGGTCCTCCTAAGTGCAGCTATTGTATAGACCACAAACAATACAACAATGAACATTGCACTTCACAAAAGAATCAACCCAGATAAAATTTAATTGCATCTAGCAAATAAATAAAATAACTATTGAATGTGTGTAAAAGTAATGTGTAAGTAAAAAGGAAAATAATTCCCCTATTGCATAATTGTAAATAGAAGCACACTAAAGGCCATAACAAAAAAACTATTGAAATGTATGAAATTGGGTGTGTATGTAATAAATGATGAAGAATAATTCACCTATTGAATACATATAGACAAAAGCAAATCAAGAGCTATGAAAGAAAAGAAAGATCAACCTGTAACAATCTATGAAATTTCACCACCAAATTGCTTTCACCACCAAACTCCAAAACAACTGGTGAATGTGAGTGAAAATGTGTAATTTGTGAATAGGTACAGACGTTTACGCCTTCCAAAATAAACACTGTCCAAAAATGTGTGTAAAATAAACTATTGAACATAGTTGAACAAGTTGAAGTCTAAAATCTAACACAGAACAAGAAAAACTAAAGTCTAAAAGTGTGTAAATTAATGAAAACATAAATAAAGTTAAATGAATGTAAATAGTTGTGAATAAACGTAAATAAAAAATATTTTGAAGACTCCTAACCCAATGCAAAAATGAAATGTGCAGGTTATCTGGAGATTTTTAAAAAAAGAAATAAAGTTTTGGAAATGCAAAAAAAAGGAAGTTATGTGACACAAAAACATAAGATTGAAAAAAAACTATGTGAAAAATAACACACTAAAGTTTTACAGGAAAACACATGTGTAAAATTGAGACATTTATTGGGTAATGATATCAACTATTGAAATGTGTGAATAGTAATTGTATATGAAAAGGAATATAATTCCCTATTGCATAAAAAGTATCCAAAAGCATATGAAGAGCCATGAGAGAAAAAAAAATCAACCTGAAACAACATGTGTAATCTCACCACCATGTCGCGCACCAAACGACTGGTGTAAGTGAGTGAAACGAAAAGTTGGGAACAGGTACAGACGTTTACCCCTTGCCAAAATAAACGTTGTCCTGGAAAGTGTGTGAAAAAACTATTGGAACATCGTTGAACCAGGTGAAATTCAAATCTACACAGTACCAATGTGTGAAAACCTAAAGATTATAGGACAACACATGTGTAAAATTGAAAAAAAAAAAACATAAATACACTAAAATTCAGACTTTGTAGCTATTAAAAGTTGACAAAAAGACAGCATTAAGAAATTAAAAAAAGGAAATGTGAAAATATGAGTAAATTTAAAAAAAAAAACGTATACAATAATGTAAATACAACATAAAAAGTTTTCATGTAGTATGTTTTGATGTAGAGCCACCACGATTGACTGAAAGTCAATATTGCTCAAAATTGTGGCTTCTAATGCAAGTAAACATAGACTACTTTCCATATATATATATAAATAAATTGTGAGCGATGGAAAATAAGCAAACCATAATCACCTCTTGTGAATTATTAAAAAAAATAATCATGATACATAGAAAACTCAAGAAATATTTATATATGTTTACACACAATAATAAATAATAAGAAAAATATGCAATAATTCAAAAATATGTATGCTGAATCGATGTTAAATAAAAAAAAAAAATAAGAGCTTGTGAAAGGCTCTACTACTGGAGAATACATATATATAAAGCACACATATAAAATTATTTAAAAAAAACTTCCCTTTTTTTTTTTTTTTAAGTTGGCCGAACATTCCTATAAAACGAAATGCATATTATGATGATAACATATATATATATATTTTTTTTTATATAACCACATTAAAAATAACACACAAAAACAAACAAAAAAAACTAAATACTTTAAGATATATTGGATGGAAAGTAATTTAAAGCGGACATCTATAACGTAAGATGTCTAAAAAAATAAAATAAAATATAGCTATGAACAGCCTGTATTTCCGTTGAATTAATTTTTTTTTTTTTTTATTGAATGAATAGTTCTATTGTTCATAAAGTTCGTGCTATTGGAGAAAAAAAAAACTAACGGGTGTTAACGTGTTAAAAAAAGGATACAGTAGAAATTAACATTTCATCAGAACAGGTCTCCACCGTCAATCCTCAGAGTGTTACTTCCTCAATACTTGTTAAAAAAAAAACTGGCCGGCAGTTCCAAACATTGTAGAGCAGGCTCAAGGGAAACATACGGCGTCCCATATCTTCTTTGAAAAACACTCAAAAAGTCGTCGATGGAATTGAAAAATTTTAACTGAAATTGCTATCATGTTGAATACTATTAGTAGCATGATTTTATAACTTCTAAAAGATCGTCAACTTATTGTATGTTAACAAAACGGTGTAACGGCGAAGTCCAGGCGTGCAGAGGCTTAATTTAATAAAACGGAATTAACAGTCAAGTTCCGGTTGAACGATGAAAAAAAATTGATCTTAAATGTAATAATTTACTCATTCTCTTCTTCAATCTGAGAGTTCTAACACATTACGTTTCACTGTATTTACAACTACTTTCTTCTGACATAAATCTCGCTGTCCAGTACATCGTGCGAAAATGGCACTTGCACCAAATGTCGAATAGCAGACTCTGGGTGCTGCTATCGACTGAAATGGGGAGTTCATTTTAATATATAGTACTTATGCAAAGAAAGGTGATCGTATATTTTATGATAATTGCAAGCAAAAGGAACGTTGTGTGGTACAAAACCCATTCGGCGTAAGCCGGACTCGCTGTGATGCACTGACTGGAGATTCACTTGAGATAGAATAAAAATAAAGAAAGTTCTTACCACAATTTTGCAGAAGAAAGGAAGCATGAGAGAAGATGAGAATTAATTTCTTTTTATTTACTGGTCATCATCAAAAAGGTTTGGGACTTGAATCCATACGTCATCATCACCAAACTTATCTCGGCTGCTCCAAATGCTAGGGATCGTGAACCATTTTAAATCCATGTTGATCCGTAAGATGAGCCGATTAATTTCCACATAAATTATGAAACCCGTTATATTAAGACTAGTTGACTCGAAGTACTAAATTATTTCATCAAATTTAATTTATTATAGAGTTATAAATTGGACTTGTAATTAGTAGTCGTCCACATGTGATAGATTTCGCGAGGCGCACATGGCGCGCGCGAGAGCGCCGCCAACCCGTATCACCCACTCTGTATCTCTCTCTCAAGTCATCTGCCGGTGAGAATTTTCTCGGCCGACGCAAGTTAGCTTCCCAAAACGTCACGGCGCTGTTCATCCAATCAGAGCGAGCGCTCACGTACCTTATCGTAAAGCTAGTAGGGTCCGCTAAGGAAGAACGAAAGAGTGAAAATTCGAGCGTTGCTGCAAAGCAATTGTGCAGGGGCGAAACGGTAGAATAATGAAACTTAATGGAATTTAGCCTGAATCTTCAATAATGGATCGATTTTGATAAGTTTAATGAGGAATCGATTAAAATTAAATAAACACGATGTCGTACTACACAACACTGTCATTACAAGAACCCATATAAAAAATAACATTAAAGTTGATTTCAAAAATTGTAATAAACCTTCAAATGACA
Organism: Salticus scenicus; assembly: GCA_963930645.1. Taxonomy (NCBI): domain Eukaryota; kingdom Metazoa; phylum Arthropoda; class Arachnida; order Araneae; family Salticidae; genus Salticus; species Salticus scenicus. The sequence continues at coordinate 29,466,577 of OZ005657.1, forward strand.
AATATGACCATTATGCTTTGAATCGCAAAGTTGTAGAAGTTATAGCATAGGGGAGTGCATGCAATGACACACAGCCAATTCAGATTCATGTAAGATAGTACGGTCTGCTTGCAAGAAAAGTGGACAGAAGATGAAACAGGAACAGAGTTCATTAAGGTACTGAAGATGATTGGTTGACAAATTGAAATATTTTATAAATAATTTTAACAGATTTTAACATTTTAGGTTTTTTTTTTTTTTTTTAATGCATATTTTTTACTTCAAAAATTAAAATTAAAGATTTTAACCATTCATTCTTATTACAAAAGAAAAAATATAAATCTTTTGATTTGTATGAAAGATCTATCACTATGTTCTAAAAATTGTACATTTATATTTCAAATGAAAAATATCAAACCTCTGATATTCATGCATTTTGTTTTTACCTTGAAGTACACACACTTTGAAATAAGATGTCACTGGGTGTGACTATTTCTCAGAATATGATTTATCGGTTATTTTTGGCAACAAGTTAAAAGTGGCCCGGAATCCGTGTGGACCTCGTCATAGTTGATAGAGTTATGAGATCTTATAGAAAGAAACTAAGATATTAAATTTAAAGGCAATCGAGCCCTTGAGATTTTGTGAAATTTTTATCCTGAACTTTTTACTTTTTATATTTTGTCATAAAATTATTTTAAATTTGTATAAAAATTTATATCCTTTGTTGTTGACCATTCATTTTTGTTCAGAGCTTTATAATATATTCTGCCATGCGTACTATTCTTGCGTAGATTAGATAGTACAGACGAGATTGGTCTTATTTCTTTTTACTAAGCCAGACTTAGTTTTTTATCAGTGTTACTGTTTGTTTCCAATAAAGAATTCATTTTTAAAAATATTTTTTTCTTTGCTTATTATTTTTGTGCGAAGTTCTTTTATAATCTTAAAGTACTGATTAAAAATTATTTTGATTTTTGTTGTTTTGTCAATCACAATAAATTCAATTTTGTAAAATATTTTAAAAAAATAATTACTCTAATTTTTATATTGGTTAAAAAAAAAAAAAAAAAAAAACCTATAATTTGTTTATTTTTGTTCAATAGATGCAAAATTTTATACATTTATATACCTAAATTCAATAACTTGCATTGTTACATTTTAGGTTTTAGGACAACAAATTACTGGTTTTCGCATGCCAGATGTAAATGCTGTTGCAGAAAAAAATGATTTAGAAGAACTTGGACGCTTACTACAACTTATATTAGGATGTGCTGTCAATTGTGATCGTAAGCACGGTGAGTTAAAATTAATTATTAGTTTCATTGAAGTTGATGTTAAATATATGATCTTGATAGAAAATAAATGAGTTCTAAATTCTTAATATTTTACTAAAAAAGTTGCTTGTAAAATTGAGAAAATAAAAAATTAAAATACATCAATGAAATTTAAAGCATGATTTAGTATAAAAAATATACTGTTGTGTAATACTTTAATTTTCTTTTTACCTCCAAAATTTTTACCAGTTCTTCTGATAAATATATATGTATTTAGTTTTTGTTAGTAATAAGTGAATACATAAGTTTCCAGTGTTTTTGGTTGCCATTTAATATATTACACCTTTACTTTTTTTAAAAAAAGTTTATATTCTTTCAAACTGTCATTTAGCAAAAATAATTACTATGCAATAACACAATACAATGAAAAAAATATAAGGGAATTGATAGCTGAACTTCATTAGTTTTTTGGTGCTAATTTTAAAAAATATAAAGAAAAATTTCTATCATATCACATTTTCTTTGAAAATTCAATTTTACTTCGATTTTTAACACATACATAATATTTGCTCCTCTTGGTCAATCGTCTGTTCTTTTAGAAACTGCATCGTAATTTGATATAAAAATTACAACCCGATTGAACTTTTCATTTTTCTCTCGACCAGAGGTGGCTCATGCAATCTAGCAACAGTGGGTTTCATCTATTTCAATCTATAAAAAATAAATTGATTGCTGAAAAATCAATTTGCTACTCCAAGAATCAATCATTTTATATAGATTTAAATGGATAAAAACCACTGTTGCCAAATAGTACATGCAATATTGTTCAAGAAAAAAATTTATCGATATCGATTTTACAAAAAATCCTGACGTGATGGGAGAAAATGGAGGTCATTTTCAAAATCAGCAAAAACTTCTCTTGTATTTTTCAAAAATTTTAATTTTGCAGGCCTGTGTAATAATTATCTGTGAACTATGTTCATTGTTAGTTATTTTTTTTTTTTCTTTTTAATACCCAGTGGTTTGTTGGGCAATATATATATTTTCCATGTCAGTTATTTCTCTGCTGGTTAATAAGGATGATGCAACAACTCAGACAGCACATCGCTTCCCCAGGATATCTTCAAGACGTCTTCTGGATGAAAAGACATCCCAGAAATGTCCTTAAGATGTACTGTGGATAAGTTAAGCTTAAGCCTAACTGTGCTGTTAGGGAATTTACTCATAATCCATTAATTACAAAAGTATTTTATTCTTTTAAAGTTTTTCTTATTAACTAGTTTACGTGTTGCACTATAGTAATTTTTTTAGCACCGAAACTCATTAGCCTGCGACCTATATCTTAGTCTTATCTTGTTGACAATTTTTAATAATTGTATTGTTATTGTTTGGTAATTTTTCTGTTATAAGAATTAATTTAGATCAAGGTGTATTTTAAATATCTTTCCTTAGTTAATATATGTATGTTGTACATAATAATAATCAAATCATTTCTACTTATCTCTCTTATTTATTTATTTATTTATTTTTACTTTCTTTCTGGAACCAATCTATGCAGCCTATTTTAAAATAAAGATTTCTATTTTGAATGTGTATATATATATTTCAATTTTACCAATACAGTAGAATCTCGATCCATCTTTTTTCACGAGGTGTGTGAAAAAAAGATGAAAGCGGGAAAACAACAAATGCGAGTTAAAATCAAAGCATGAAGCAAATAATTTACTAAACACATTACACACAACACTACTAAACACAATTTACTACACAACATTACTAAACACAATGTATACAGTATACTACTAATAAAAACAAATTTTTTATTTTTCAAACTGTCAAAGTAATAAATCAATGTTATAGAAAATTAACCCTTTCTGACCCGAAACATTTTTACCTTAAAACATCACATTCTTCTGATTTTGCAAACTGAAAGAAAAATATGGACTATAACCGACATTTGTTGATTGAAAGTTATACTTTATACTTTCTGCTAATTAGCTCCATCGTTCATTTACTTATTTTACTACATACAACTGCTCCAGTTACAAAAATGTAAGTGGATGTCTAACCCGCACAATAGTACAGCCTGGGTCGGAAAGGGTTAAGTAAAATTTATTTTTAAAAATCAGTAATTTTATGTTCATTTTTTTGTTCATTTCATAAATTAAACAGGAATTTTTCCAGATTTACAACATTTTTCTGGTTCTTTTCTGTAATTTCATGTGCTTATATAAAAGTTCGTGCATTTTCAGATGTCATAATTACATCATCGGCAGAAAAATTATTATCTGTTTCTTTGCCATTATTTTCATTTATGGAAATCACACGTTTCTTCTATGTTTTAGGATACCACATGTCGCAACGTCTTGATTGATGCAAATTATCACGAAATTTTGTACCAGGTGCATCTTCTGCTACACACAACCACTCTTTATCTGCATTATCAGCATCATTTTTTTGTATGTAACCACATTTCACAAAACTGAACTATCTGGATTACTGAAGAGGTTACTTCCAGCCATGCTGAAATTACAAAATGAATAGATGGTTCGGGGATATAGCCTCACAATTTTGGTCCTCAATGGAAATGGGTGAAAAAGTTATTTTAGGATGAAAGCAGTAATTTCAGTCTGTATGCCATATAGAACCTCTTGACCTTCAGGAAAAAATTTTTACTAGGTCAGGATAAAAATTTTACAACGATGAACGTGGGAAAACGACATTTTGAAGCATGATACATGCAGGTTTCGTTAACATTATTTAAATGCTATTTGTGCAGGGACCTTCGAAATAAAACGATGGATGCGGGAACGATAGATCAGGGTTTTACTGTATAAACATATCATTTGAAAGAATTTTTAAAGCTGAACATTTTTTCTGAGAACACTGTATACATCAAATTATTAGTTCAAATTAGATTGCAAAGTTAGGTACTTCAAAAATTCATTCCAAAAATTGAATGAATTATAAACAATATGTTGAAACCATCTCAGCTATTATGCAAGACAGTATGGCAACTGTTGTCCAGGATGAGAGACAGTTATATTTTGTCACGGGATTTCTGAACCGAGATTAAAATTTCTCTTTTGTAAATTTCTATATTTCAATTGAATTTCAACAAAAATTGGAAAATCGGCATGGCTAGTAATTATCTGTTAATTGTCTAGAAATTTCTAAAATGGGCCAAAATTTAAAAATTTTGAAAAATTATACATTTCATTTTTCTCATTACCACCAATTGTTTCCCTTTCTAATTTAACTTCCTATAAAATGTTTCAATCACCTATATATTTTAATAATAGTACCAGAGTTGGACATTGGTTCATAATTCAAATTCATTTTTCTATATCTTAACCATTTTTTATAGTAGAGACTTTAATTTAAGCTTTTTTTTTTTTTTTTTAAGAATTCATTGAAGCACTTATGGGTTTAGAAGAAGATATTCAGCATGATGTGATGAATGCCATACAAGAGGTAAGTATAGATCCTTCGAATTTTGATATTTTAGTATAATTTACTTCAATTGTATTTTTGAATAAAAAGCTTTTTTTTCCCTGTGCGAGCTGAGAGTATTTGTAAATTGTAACATACTAAATGTTTTCAAGAAAGTTATATCAGGATTTTAGAAAGTCGTCCTCTTTGAAAACATTGATGTGATTTTTTAATTCTTAGTGGTGTTTTTATCATAATAATAATAATTCTGTATTTTTTCAGCTCATGATGAAAGAAATTCCTACATCATATCAATCTGAAACCTATGTAGATTTAAACAATCAATTGAAAGGTCTTACGGAAGACTTACATTCAACTAAAGAATCTAAAGAACAAATAACTCAAAGATGCCATGAACTCGATATGCAGGTAAGTATTTTTCTGAACTTTTTGATATGTGTGATGATTTTAGTAAAGTTAGAATTGTAAAGTTTAATATTAGCAAACACTGGACTAAAATAAGGCAGAATTCATAGCACTTACTCACTAGCACAATTCATTAGCATTATTAGTACCTGAGCTGAATTTTTTTTTATAAATTTCTAATTATTATTCTAATCCTCTAATATAATTTTTAATAGCCCAAATCAGACAATTTTTCTCCTAGAGAATTCTACTCTTCCTAGTCACTAAAAAAAATGTAACAGAGACTCTCCTCTTCACACACACTCACCAGGAAGAAAAGCGTGTGTGTGAGAGAGATTTACTACTTAATGTTTATTTAGAATGACAACTTGAGTTACACAGACTAATGGTTTTTGCCAATTTTTTTAATTTTAAAAGAAACATATTTTTATTTACAGAAGAAAAATTTGAAGAGTGTCACATGTTTTGGGAGCTCTTTTCATCAGGGGCCCCAGAAATGTGCCCAGAATGCCTCATCATAAATCAGTTCCTGCATATCAGATATACGAAATAATCTTAAAGAAATACAATAAGTATATTGATGAGAAACTTGGCACTAAATAAATAAACAGGGGAATAACTGAATGCCAAAGGAAATAATAAACTAGCAGACATTTGTTTCGGTAGCATTTAGCATACCACTATGATGTATTGTTGATGGTATGCTAAATACTACCAAAACTCTGTCTGTACTAGTTTATCTCCTTTGGCGTTTAAGATGTTGTTTATTATCCATGTATTTAACACTATAAGTAAGATAAAAGCTTGTTATAAATATGCATATATACGTTTTTTTTTCCCTCCCAAGAAGAAAATTTCATAAAACACACCATTTTATTTATGCATAATTCACAAGTTGTTCTTCATAAATGACAAATACAATATGCCATTAATGTGTTCTGACTCTTCTCATTATTATAAATAGTCTAGTGTTAAAAACTTTCTAATTTATTATTATATTAAAATAATCAACTTTTTGTACTTTTATATTGACTAATAGATATGCAAAGAAATGAAAACATGGGATTTGCATTGAGGGATTTGAAGTTAAGATAAAACTATACAGTCGTTCAGAGCAATAAATGTTTAATCGAAATATAAAATATTAACTTTATTCTATAATTTTTTTAATTGAAACTATCTCTAGCATTTAGATTTTAATATATTTAATCATCGATTATTGTACATTATTGTTCAACAATTTCTTGAACATTTTAAAAGTGAACATGATAATATAATAAAAGGCAAAATCAGCAGCTAAATATGATACAAATTTTGGTGAGTAAGAAATTTATTTATTTGTAATTTTATTAATTATAAAGGAATTTTTTAGATATTGAAGCAAAGTTACTACTTTGAATTTATTATTACAATTATATATATAGGTTATGTTATAAAAACAGTGCACATACCTTTTGTTTTGAGAGAATATAAATTGTAACTTGTTTTAAATGCATTTTATTGTTAAGTATATGCTTGAGAATTAAGCCTAGAACATTTTTAAATCTTTTCAGTGAAGCTATAAATTATACAATAGTGAAATAAAATTAATACACAATAGACTTTTGGTTAACTGGGATCAAATTATCTCAGTTGTGGACTGACCAGGCCACCCTTAAAAATGAAACAACTGCAGTACAAAAATGTGAGCATGTATTTTTTTTTCCATTAAAAGCTGTTTTTCTATTGAACAAATACACCTAGCTATTCAAGTGAAGAAATTTTAAAATAGGACTAAGAGAAATTTTCGTGAGGTTTCTATCCTCAAACATAATATTTGAGTTTCAACCTATAGACCAAAGTGTTATTCAGTATAAAACAATTTACCCTAAAAAATAATTTATTATTATTATTATTATTTTTTAATTACTACATTGCTTTTATTATTATTATTATTATTCTGTACTAATTGCAAGTCTAAAACAAGATTAAAATTTATTTTCTTATTCTTCTATTTGTATTATTAACAGACTCAATTATGTAAGTCCCATAGGTCAGGGAAAACCTGTTGCCCAGAAAACCTGGGAAGATTATGATATAAACCAGGAAAATGCTTTCTGAACATGTAATTTAAAATGTACTATGTTATCTTTTATATCATGAGCTATATTATATATATAAATGTTTCAAGCTATCTTTTATGTCACAAACTAAATTTTGTGAACTGTAATTTTCTAAAAATATACCTGGAAAAGTCAGAGAATTTTATTTTTGAAATTGAGTGGGAATACTGAATTATAATAGTTTAACTTTTCATATCAGATAGAAAAAATAATAATAAAATTAAAATAATAATAAAAATCATGAAAATTTGCATAAATTTGTTTATTTAGAAATTTTACTTATGGGACACAAAGCATTTCTGATGAGAGTTTACTGTATAATTGTAAATATTATATAATTATAATTAAATGCATAATCATATCTACGAGAATTTCAAATGATTAATAATAATAAAATCTATCTGTTTATTTATTAAATCCTTATGCAATATATCAATCAGGTTATGCGATATATCAATGCTTATAAAAGTTAAGTTTGTATTTCCAGTGTTTCATTTTTATGTCATTTTATTAAAATTATGAAAAATTCTGTAAATAAATGCTTATAGACTGTATTTATTTTAGGTTGCTGTCTTATTAGAAGAAAAAAATAGTTTGTTGTCAGAAAATGAAAAACTTTTAGAACGTTTAAATCATATTGAGAGCTTTGAAGACCCTAGGTATTTTATCTACTAAATTCTTTATCAATTTGAAATTGTTATTAATAAAGATTTTAAATTATTTTTTAAACATTTCTTTTCCTACTTGAACAAATGCTAATCAAACTCCATAAGCTGTCAATTCTTTTATGAATTTCCCAATAATTTAATGAATTCTTAGAGAATTCTTAGTCTAATAGTATTTGATGGGTTATGAATTTCAGCTTAAAATATAAAGAAATTGAAGATTAAACTTCATTTTTCAATTTATTAAGATCATATAATTGGACTGTAAAGAGCTTCAATTCTATCCAAACCTGAAAAATAAAGATATGGGGAAATACTGCTTCAGAAACTGTTAATTATTTTTGTACTTTATTCATCTCTAAAAGCAAATTACATTTTAAAAAAGGATCTGAGCTTCATATTATTTATTGCAAATTTAATAAATTCATATTTTAATTTACATTGATATTTTAAATATCTATGGAAAATAGTGTGATAATGCCTATAACCAATGTTCCCCTGATATTCCTAGTGTAATTTAAATTATTGCTCAAATTTTAAAGCACTGCATATATTTAAAAATTTTTGTTTATAAATTATATTTGTGCTTTGTATATACTATCAGTACAAAAACCCTTAACGGGTTAAAAGTTTGTGACGCAGCTACTTTATTGCTATAAGAATTTGAAATATGGGTCTTAAAAATAATGATATCAAATTTTAAGTGACGCTTTGCTATTAGTTGAAATATACATAGATTTTCTTATTTGATCATTTGCTTTTTTTTTTTTTATTTATATTTACAATGCAAACATATTTTTAACTTCAAGATAAGACAAATATATAAAATATACTCACTGATGCTTTTTCATTTGCATTTCAATTTCAAAATAACAGTTTTAAAAGGAATGATATCAAAATTCCAGTGACGTCTCAATGTCACTTTAAAAGATTTGTTTTTAGATTCCACTAAAATTACCTTTGTTTTCTCTAATAAAGTATATTTACACATTGAAACAGTGCTTTTAATTTTCAAATATACTGTCAAATAATCACACTTTTACTGAGTTTGCATTATAAATTGAAATTATTTATTTCAATACATCGATTTGTCTTTTGCATCACACTATCTCTTTGCACAAATTTTCACTTAGTTGGATACTATGATACAAAGTAACATTTACATAAATTTTACTCACAGTTTTGGATAGCGTGACGCAAAAGAAAATTGATTTATTGAAATAAATAATTTCAATTTATAATGCAAACTCAGTGAAAGTGTGATTATTTGACAGTATATTTGAAAATTAAAAGAACTGTTTCAATGTGTAAATATACTTTATTAGAGAAAACAAAGGTAATTTTAGTGGAATCTAAAAACAAATCTTTTAAAGTGACATTGAGGCGTCACTGGAATTTTGATATCATTCCTTTTAAAACTGTTATTTTGAAATGCAAATGAAAAAGCATCAGTGAGTATATTTTATATATTTGTCTTATCTTGAAGTTAAAAATATGTTTGCATTGTAAATATAAATAAAAGAAAAAAGCAAATGATCAAATAAGAAAATCTATGTATATTTCAACTAATAGCAAAGCGTCGCTTAAAATTTGACATCATTATTTTTAAGACCCATATTTTAAATTCTTATAGCGATAAATTAGCTGCGTCACAAACTTTTAACCCGTTAAGGGTTTTTGTACTGATATCATTACTTTTTATAGGTTATTGATCAAAAAATTAAATTAAGTCCTTCCGACTCATAGGAAGTTTAGGTTGATTTATCTTTTCTTATGAAGTTGCCACCATTGTTTTCAAAATGGCAGCTACAATTTATTAATAGGACAGAGTGACTGAGATGCCCAGTGAACTTATCAAAGATATTTGAATGATATGTCAACTGCGCAAATTTGATTTGAACTGATTCAGTATTACAAAAGTTATTGTAATGAAAAAAATTTAAGTGGCTGCCACTTGGAAACAAAATGGTGGAGCAAGTTGCCTAGCAAATTTATCCAAGATATTTGAATTGTAAGTTCACTCCACAAATTTGATTTGAACCAGTTTAGTATTCTAAAAGTTATTGTGGTGGCACATTTTCAAGTGGCAGCCTGATTTCAAGTGGCTGCAACTTGGAAACTAAATGCTAGAACAAAATTCATCCAAGATATTTGTGTGATAAGTTCAATGTCCAACTTCAACTGATTCAGTATTTCAAAAGTTATTCTGATGACAAATTTAAAAGTGATAGCCTGATTTGAAATGGCCGTACTTAAGATATCGGTCATTTTGTTAAAAATGGCAGATATAATTCATTAATAAATACTTGGTCGAGACCCTTATGTGGTCAATGTAAGCATCAAAATTGAAGCAAATACAGTCTTAACTAACCTTTTTTAAATGTGGATTTGAAATTTTCATGTAGTCACCACTTGAAAACAAACTGCAAAGCAACGTAGTTAACAAACTTATCTAAGATATTTGTAAGATAAATTTGCTGTATAACTTTGGTTCAACTTTGAGTATTATGTCAAAAATTATCGTAATCACAAAATTTCCATTATATATACAGAAAAACTCAATTTATACATTTTTTACATTTATACGACCATTTTTTAATTCATGAAATCAATGAAGGTAGTGAATCAACGATGGCTTTTCTCACTTCGCTGGTCACTATATTTAAAGGAAACTCTTTTCTATATCGCTTTACAAACAAAAATAAAATTTAAAGAAATCATGAAGCACTTTAAAAGCCCGCTTTGGTTCCCCGCTGCCCTCGGCAGCGACCCACTCATTCGCAGATTCTCGGGTGTCTGTCCCTATTGCCTGTCACGATCGCTTACCAGTGGGCTTCCATTTGAGTGCTTATCAGATGACAGTTTCAAAAAGATTGAAGTAGCCATTTTATATTTGAATGAATCCCAATTTCATATGAACAACACTATATGTGGTGCATATAATATTTTCTTTCACGTTATTTTCTATATTTATTTTATTTATTCGATCAACCATAAAATGACAACAATTTCACACATGAAATATGTAAACCTGATCATGGTACAGGCAGCCTTAATGTAGCTCACCTTGGCAACTTTTGAATTTTTATCGTCACTTTAGACAAAAATACATATATAGATGAAGAAAATAATTTAGATTTTAAAACTTTGCATTTCATCAAAAAACTATTTCAATAATATTTTAAATAGGGAACTGTTTTATAATTATAGTGATTCTTTTTCATAATTGTTGATAATAAAGTTACAATTTTATAAGGAGAAAATATTTCAATGTATTCATCCACTGGACTACAAACAGTAAAATGTAAAAAACAAATTTCTGATTGGCAACACTGCAAACAACAACAGTTTGTACCCTTACTTACTTTTGCTTACCCTTGCTTACGAAATTATATTGCATTATTTTTAAAATAATCTTTTTTTTTTGGTCTGGTAAAATCTTGGATTAATCTACATTTACATACATTATATTTCAGGTAGGAATTAGTATTTTAATAGTTTTATTTTACTTTTTATACACATTGTCCATTGTGAAGCACGTGTAAACTTTGTACATTTAGCTTCTCAGTTTTTTTTCAGCTTTTTTATGTTCCTGATGCATATTTGTTCTTTTTTTATACACTGAAGATTAAAATAAATATTTATTACTTTTATTAAAATATGTATACCATGAATCATAAAATAATTCATGATTAAAAAAAAAAAAAAAAATAATAATAATAATAATAAAAAAAACATTAGCAGAATTTTCTGAATCTATCAACAAAAAAATAAAATTTATCTTCAAACAGTGAAGGAGAAAGGCACTCCCTCTCAGGCCTAGCACCGTGTAGTCAATCAGCCTTAATCCCAAACACAAACACACTCAAACCATGAAGGCTGAACCAAGTCTGGTATCACTAGGAATAATTGCAATTCATAAAATTAATTTGTAGATGCAAATTTTACATAAATTAAGACTATACAATATAGTAATCTAGAGCAGAGCGCGAAATTTCCGCTCCTCAACTTGCCATTGGCGAGTGGAATTTTTACTGTGGTGAGTAAAAATTTGGTCAAGTTATAGATAGAATTCTTACACGATACGGTGACAGAAAACATTCTTTTTATAGATTTAAATATGACAAAATCTTGTGATCTTATAACCTCTCCTTTCTCTCTTCTTGGAGTGTTGAGTCTGTGTGTACGCTGTCCGACGATCGCCCCAGCCTAGGAAAGGAAAAATGCTTAGTACATGCATAAAAGTTTTAATCTCTTCATCAGTTTCGTTTCTCTCACTTTGATTTCTCCAAGCTGAGTGAGAACAGACAAGCAGAGCAGAGAGCCTCTTTGCCCGTCGCCCTCTATCTGAGAAAAGAGAAACACGAAAGTTTGCCTATTCGATATTGGTGCATGAAAATGAGCTCGAGCCCTTTTAAAGATACTGCTTATTTTTATTTTGTTGAATAATTACCAAAAAATAGTTCACATTCCATTCTCCTGTTTTTCACTGAAACGCCAAGGATTTGCACTTGTAATGATTTGTAAGCAACGATTATATCAAAAAAGTTATTCTGAAATGGTTATTTCAAATGTCAATAATGAACAAACTATACACATCGACATTCCGTCTGATTACAAAAATAAAACAGACAAAAAAGACATTTCTGATGTAAAAAGTTAAATAAATACCGTATATTTCCCTGTATAAGACGAGAATTTTTGGAAATTTTTTGGAAGCTGAAGTCAGGGGTCGGCTTATATACGAGTACACATTTTTATGAAAAAACGTACATTAGAAACAATGATTGAATACATATATTTTAAGCTTAAAAACTATATATAAAGTAAAATAGTGATATTAAACCTTATTTTTAAATAATTATCACATATAAAACTTTTAAATTAGCAATTTTAAATTTATTTCACGAAACGCTCGATGTAGTCACGTGTGTTACATTTCTTTTTTTTTGACCTGCCGGTAACTGACATCATCGGCAGATTGCTCAAACGGAGTAACTACTCTGTCTGATTCAGAAACAGTATAAGAAAAACTTGAAGAAACAGGACTCCTGATCATATTTTTAATTTATACAATTAAATCATCTATAATATTAAAACACAAGGGTATTTCTTTAAGACCAAAATCCCCCGATTTGGGCATGCGCGAGAAAATTTCGAACCAATTAGGAACGGGAATATCCCTTCCCCTTTATACAATGCAATATGAACATCGATCACATAGCTGGAGCAGACGACACCAGCAGACGCCTGATTAAAGCTCAATAATAAAAACAATTCATACAATACATTCATTGATTCATATTTTGCAAGGAACACTGATTAAAAGACAATAAATTATAATCTTCTTCCGTGACAAGGAAGTAGGGGAGACCCGTGTACCTAGGGCCATCATGTACCTAGGACCACCCCACTTTATTTGAATAATATTTAATTTTAAGTTTTAATACTCAATTGGGCGAGTAACAATACCAATTGCTACCTTTACAACTACTTTGGAACTTTTGAGGAGAGAGTTTTGACAAGTTACATGAAGAAAACGAATTTACATGGTTTGAAGTAAAATTTTGCAGCTCATCTCTTTTGCTATTTACAAAGGCAAGTCAAATACTTTTCTTTCATTTCTAGTGTATAATTTTGCTTGTTATATTGAGTAATAAATGAGATATTTAATTAGTCCTCTCTGCATGTGGATTTTTTAGTGGAAGGCATTTTGAATGAAGTTACCAAAACTTGTACCTAGGGCCACATCGCTGCCTTGTACCTAGGGCCAGTGTGTTTGGTCCTTTTAACACTTCCGCATGTTTTTGTCTTTTTGACAGTAAAGTTCACATCGGGGTGTTTTTCTCATAAGTTACAGTTTTTCAAAACAAAATTTTCGGTATTAACATTTATATTACAAATAGATATGCATTATAATCATCTCTCTCTCTAATCAAAGTATTTGCATCCATAGTATACTGATTGTACAAATATGAATATTGTGTATATTTTTTAGAAACAAATAACATACAAATTGCAAAAGAAACACCTACTGGTGGAGTTTCATATTTTCAAATGACGTGAACCTACGTCAGCAGTTGAGAAAATGGTAAGAAACACAATACAGCCTGTAGTAATTGGATGCTGGATTTATTGTTCTTTAAAAGTTAACTTCTATCAGTTGAAAACTTTGTTTAGAAAAAATGAAGATAGATGTTTAAAATCAAAGGAGGTTTTATTTTATTTTATTTATTTATTTTTTAATCTAATTTTAAATTGATCTCTTATATTTTTTTTCTGTACTATATTACAGAAAAAAATAATTTTAAAAGAATAACCTTAAAAATATTGATATTTTATACGAGTAAAAATCTGCATAGAATAATTTATTATTAAAAATTTAACGAGCAAATTAAATGCATTCTTATTTATTCGAGCCCTGTGTAGCATGATCTAAGTGCAAATAAATTGTAATTATAGAATATAAAGAAAGCAAAAACGCTATTAAAATTTATTTTAAATTACATTATTTTGCCGTATAAATTTATGATTTTTAAAATAATTAAAAAAAAAATAATAATAATTATGAGGTTTATTTATTTATTTTTTTTTTTTTTTAATCGACAGATTACAGATGGCGACACTGTCATATTGTAACTGAAATGGAATATTATCGATGCGAACAAATTAAAATAATATATATGAAAAATATTGAATATTGATGTGTGCTTTCTTTCTCCATTCTTACCGTAATTTATAAATTCTGTCTCTTTTAATTACTCAAAACATTCTTTTGGTCACCTTTAGAGTAAAATTTTAAAAAAATCTTCTTCAGATTTTATTTTTATTATACGAAGTACGCTTAAATTTTGTATATTGTAATTTCATGAAATTTATTCACCCTTCCCCTCCAACCAAAAAATAATTCATTACAGCAATGGATTTTAAACTGGTTAAGAGCAATGCGGAATATTAAAATAGGGATGTTTAAAACTTTATGCCCTGAAGATTTAAGATGCACATGATCCGTCAAATTTTGACGGGTATTGACTAGTATCTGTTTAAAATGTTTCTAGGCTTACACTAGCAAAAAATGTGGCAAATCTTCGTTTTTTTATATAGAAGTTTTTTTTATTTTAAGATTGCCTTGAGGCACTGATAAAAATACTCAAAAGTAGAAATATACAAAATAATTTAGATACGTCATTAAAAAAAAAAATCGATGCAATCGGTCTTTAAACGGCTTATTTATGTAAACATCCAGCGGCTGCATCATCGACGTTAGGGTTAGGCCTCCCGGTATTACGGCAAGGCAACCATCGTTTTCAGCCTGCCAGGACTTGTGTGTGCGAGTGCGTTTGTGCTAGCCTCCCTTCTGATAGGGTTGTCAGAGTTAAAATTATCATCATTGGCGAACACACTGCGATCGTTTTACGTCATAGCTAAGCAAGGTATGGAATTCTATTGGATAAGCATGCATTTCGTGCAATTTCATTGGACAGATTATCCTGAAAGTTGTATAGATTGGCATTATTTTCACCATTTTGGCAATATACCCGAACTTTAAAAGAGTATTTTTTCAATTCGGGTTGGCAATTTTGGGCAAAATTCTGCAGGGAAAAACGTACTCTTGGCTTATATTCGGAAATATACGGTAAATAGGTAAATAAGGAAGCTTAACGTTTCAAATAAAAAGATTTTCACATGATATTGTTTGACAAAGAGTTTTTTTTTTTTTTTTTTTTAATGAATCTTTGCATTTTATGTTATTAGATATTTTCATCTTTTTCAAATCTCAAATACAATACACTATAATGATTTTTAATTATAGATGATTATGAGACATGATGATATACGACACACTTTTAATATATATAATTTTAGGCATATTTGTAAAAGCATTTCAAATAGTTCGGAAAAATAAAAAACACAAATTGCGTAAAAAAGAAAAAAAAATTGACAGCCCTAATTTATGGTGAGTAAATTTTTTTTTTTTTTTTTTGACGAGTGTAATCTGAGTTGAAATTTCGGGCCCTGATCTAGAGATACAATAAAAGTGTATTTTTAAGCATAAAGATTTATTTCTTTTGTTGGCAAATTGATCTGCAAAGTTTTAAACAATCTTAAAACTTTTCATATCCACTGTATGTTTTTATATTCACTATATGTTTTTCATATTCACTGTATGCATGCATGTAAACTGTATGTTTTTTGCTTTTCTGTTTTTCTAAGAAAAAAAAAGTTCATGAAATTATAATTATTTCTAGTAGTAGAATTTTCTTTGCAGCAAAGTAAAACTTGTCTATGATCCTGAAATGCCAGACCAAGTTTGGTATTGCAAAAACTATTAACAATTCATAAAACATGTAAAATTTGCATTCAATCACATTTTTGTTGAAGACGGAAAATGATTAGAAATCCCAAGGCTTTTGCAAGGCATTTGTTTGCCGATCGTTAGGGGGGATTTGTAAAAATGTAATCAAAGTGGCTGTAATTAAACTTTAAACTGGAAACATGTGAATAGATCACCACTAAATGTAAATATATATATATTATGTTTTTTATTACAATGATAAATCACCAACATATTTTTACATGCCTGCTATTAAATGGAAATAATCATTTCAACTTTTCACTTCAAAACTGAACATATTAACCACTTCACCGGCCACTGTAGTATGTGGAAGGCTACGTTATCTCAGGATGGCCGGTGAAGTGGTTAAACATTCAGCCACCATTATTTCAACAAGTATACAACAATTTCCCTTGATCCACTCCCACTTTCCACCCGACACTATACTCGGGGCAAACCTAACTTGAGCACACTGTCAAAGCTACAGGAGCCAGTTTACTCCCTTTTCCCTGTATTCATACAAATAAGAGGTAGGAGGGATACTAGATTTGGCTGTTTATCCTTACTTTTTGCGGGGGGAAATTGCGCATTGTGTTTAAATTATTCAAAAATTATTATTGAGAGAATTGGTGTTGAATTAAAAGAAAAGAAAAGAATTACATGTTGAAAAAAACGTTAAAATATTATTTCAAAGAATAGTATGTGTGTGCGTTTATATAAATACAGATACAACACTGAATGGACTCAAAATAACTTAATACAATTTTTTAAACTTATAAATTTACAATCATAATTTAATCTATCAAAATATTAATTTAATTTTTATATATTTTCAGAAATCTGAATTTAATGAAAAGATTTTCTACTAATATTATTGTAAATAGTAATAATAATACTACTAATAATAAATAAATAAATAAAAAGCATTCATTTAGTATTACACGTGTTTTAAATTGCATGCATATAGTTACATTTAATGTTTTTGAAACAACTCTCATTAAAATTTAGAAAATATTTATGACGTCAGTTCATCTCTCTAGTATTCTGTACATGTTTCACAATGCCTTGAAATTTATATATGTTGCTTATGTCTACTGTGGTATGATTTCTATTGAAAACAATGCGATTATAATTATTGCCTTGTTAACAAGTTTTCACTAGAGGATTCGGGTACATTATGGTCGATAAGTTGTATCTTTAAAACCATTTTTAATTTTTTTATCTATCACAAAGCATAATGAAAGAAACATACATTATTTAGATGCAAAAGGCATGTTCCTCATTGAGTATAGCATGTTTAGTATTAATGACTGGTTTACAGGGCTATGCAAAAATATTCAGATGCGTCAGATGCACGATTTTATTTATAACCCAGTTAAAAACAAAATGTCTCTAGCAATATTTTAAATGATATCCATTCCCCCCCCCCCCCCCCCCTCCCATGTAACTTTTTTTTTTCTTCTTTTTTTTAGAATATTATATAATGCGTATGCAATTTCAAACAATTTTCAGGGCTACAAAAAGTATTTTATGATTTCTTTTTAAAAAGAAACAAATTTTAAGGTGCTATCACTTTGGTAAAATACATTGAAGGTGAGCTAATTTTTAATGGAAAAATGAAGTTGGAAAAGCTGTATAATGCAGTAAAACCTCTTTGAAAGTCCACCTCTATTTACGAGTCAGCTTTTTCCAGTCCCCAATTTTTTCAAGAAGACTTAATACTAATTTACCTCTATTACAGGAGGGAAGAGGGACACACTTTGGTAGATTTCACAGTGGCCTAAATGGCCTAGCCTGTATTCATGCGAGTTTCGAAAAAATCCGCAAGAATCACCGAATGGCTAAACCGACGATTGTGAATTTTGAGCTAGGCACCTTTTATCTACCAGCTTTGAGAGCAGAATGAATTATCTTTCTTTAACAGGTTGGTTGGTTGTAGGGATTGAATATGCTAGGGTCCTAGGCCTTTAGCTGGAATGGCCTCCGTGGGAGTATTTCTAAGGGGTCCTAGCCCGTATTTACGCGAGTTTCGAAGAAAACAACGGAAAACTCTAAACGGGTAGTAGTGCGCAACCAAAAATCGAACCCGGCACTTCCCATCTTCCACCTTTGAGCGCAGCACCACTCGGCTGCTGGTGGGCTTTTTTACAGGTAACATTGTGTAATTCTCACTCCACTAAAATAAAACAATGTTATCCAGTCATATTTTTGTTATCCATAAATGCATGGTTATAAGTCCATTATATTTTATTTTACACTTTATTGTTATATAGATTTGTTTAATTTACTCGAAATTTTTTTATACAAGAATAATAATAATAAAGTTTTAACTCTCTAACCACTCAATATTATATGAGTTATTTTTTTTTACGCTAAAATAATTATTTTTTATAAAAAGAAAACAAAAAAGGAAACTGGTATTTGCAGAAGATGTGAAATTTAGCAAATGATATATCTATTTTCCCAAGAGAAAAAAATATTGCGTAAAATTTGAATTTTTTTGTATTAAAATTTTTGGTAAAAGCGGTGAAATCAGAGAAGTAGTCCAGGTAAATTGATTGAAAAAGAATACGCAAAGAAAATACAAAAGAAAACGCACTACTACCCGTTTAGAGTTTTCCGTTGTTTTCTTCGAAACTCACGTAAATACGCGCTAGGACCCCTTAGAAATACTCCCACGGAGGCCATTCCAGCTAAACGCCTAGTTGGAGTACAAATAGGAGTAGATTAAATAATGAATGATCGATTTAGTGTTTAAATCTACACATATACACACACACAAAAAAAAAAAAGAAAAAAAAGGAAGAAAGAAAGAAGAGAAAAAGAGGGAAAAGGTTTCAGAACTTCGTTACTTCAAAGTATTATTTTTCAACAAATAGGCAATTTTTCAGTGAAAAATGAATGACTGTGGTATGGCCAAATGACTGTACGAGTGCCAAGTTATGGATGGAATGCCTTTTAAGAGAGTGGGAAGGGAGGGATTCCAGGATACCTAGCCCGTATTTAAATGGGTTTTGGAGAAAACTACGAAACACACTGATCAGCTAGGCTGCCGAGTACGAACTGGGTTCGAACCCGGTACCGCCCCTCTCCCAGTCTTAAAAGAACCTCTCAATTCCTGGCGGAGAGAGAAATGAACGAGGGAAATGGAGGAGGGCGATAAAAAAAAAAAAAAAGTACTGTGTTAAGGATTTAAAATTTTAGTATCTAGAGTTGAAAATTGAAAATATAGGCTTTACTTATGAAATCTTAAAAAGGCTTAATATTTATTTATTTCATTTATTTTTAATATATTTAATTTTACTCATTATCATTATTATTATTATTATTTTATTGTTGTTTAAGGGAGCGGTAATTGAAGAAGACAATTGAGTAATTTGTGTTCAAAATTCTTAGTATAATTAATCTTTCTATCTTTTAATTTTTAGCCTTTCACAAGGCTTTGTCCTCGAAAGGACTTATTTTTTAGTTCTGAAAAGAACTTTTTTTTGTTAGTTCTGAAAAGAACTTTTTTATGTTAGTTCTGAAAAGAACTTTTTTTAGCCTTGAAAAAAATATTCTTATTCGTCTAATGGCTCGATTCCGCTAAGGCTATCATCATTATCCGTTGACTGCTCAGAGTCACCCGAAGAACTATCAATATTAAAACTCATGGTTTCAACAATCTGTTCTTCCAAACCATCTAATAACCACATTCTTTTTTCTCTATTTCATTTTTGAAGAAAAAAGAATGCACTTTTCTTCGAATAGCTGTTTTTGTAAAGTCATCATATCTCTGCATCCTTGTACTTGTATTAACTTTCAAAGGACGTTTCTTTCCTGGAGTCGAAAGTTTCCCACTCGTCTTTTTTTTCAGCTTTTATTCTGTTTATAGATGATCGGGAAATTCCTGTCAATTCAGAACACATCTCAGTAATTTCATTTTCCGATTTCAAGGGATTTTGTTCTCTGAGTTTAATAAAATCGTTTAAGATGATAACCTTAGCAGAACTTTGCAAAGCTTTCCCCTTTCTCTGAGGTTGAAAAGTAAACGGGGATCCAACTGAAGGAGATGCCATTGAAACGATAAGATAAGAACAGAGAAGAAAGAGGGTGAAAGAAAAGCAAGCGTCAATTCCGGAGTCCGAGAAAAGAATGACCCCACGAAAAATTCCAGGGTTTGAGGGTTGCCGGAATTTCGCTCTTCTGAGTAAATCACCAAACAAAGGAAGCTTTTGACTGGATAAGTAGACAGTGACGTATAACTTATTATTTTTAAAAAGAATTCCTTAATCATTAAAATATACATTTTAAGCTGAGTATATAGATTTAGCTAATATTACTGAATCTAATACGGATATTTAATGTTAAATTAAGTATACTTTTAATAACATAAATAAGTATTTTAAAGGAACTATATATCACTTGCGGAATCACACAGGCTCAGCCTTTGACAGTGTGCTCAAGTTAGGTTTGCCCCGAGTATAGGCAACATTGTGTGAATGAAACAGGGCTGGCAAGTTTCTGCCAGGGCAGTTAAAACCACTGGTTATAACTAGTTAAAACTGGCATCGCAGAAACTAGTTTCTGCCAGTAAGTGGCAATAAGTGGCAGAAACTTAAGAAATGATACAAATAAGAATTTTAATCTATAATAATCCATGCAATTTACATAAGTATTCAGTATGTAAGTAATTAATCAGAAATTTTTAAAATGAATTTACCAAGAACTATGTTTGATTAATATATATATATAGTTGTTTCAAGGCTAAAGAATAACTTTCTTAACCAGATATTTTTATATGGTTATCCTGTACTAAACATTTTTAATTCACTAATGTTATTCAATGTTGTCTAATTTCTATTTAAAAGTATTTTTTTAAAGTTAAATTTACAAAAAATTTATAATATTTTGACACATTAGACGTTATAAACTTATGCAAGAAATTAAAACTATCCACTCATACAAATAAAAATGATTCCTGTAAAAAATACATAAGCAAATAATTGAAGCAAAAAAAATTACATAAAGAAATAAATTTTAATGAAATACTATATTATACAATCCTTATTTTATGTTATTTACAGAATAAATTTATCATTCACATATTATTTTTCTCCCGAAGTATTCTATGGTATATAACTAACTTTGCTAATATGCTAATCTATCTAAACCAAAATATTTTTTAATTTCTTGTGAGTGAAAGAAAATTTGGAAAATATTTTTTCAATACCAGCATTACTGAAAATTACATGTTTTTATAGAACATGTGTTTGTTAATGTAATTTATAAATTGATTTCTTATTACAAGAGTAAATTACAATCAGTATCTATGTACAACCATTAGCGTGTTTTTATATTCCCTGTTCATTGTTTAATATAAAACATTAAAAGCAATTTCCTACTTTTTTTTTTCTAACTACAAAATTCAAATTAATCTAAATTGTGTATATAAAACCAGGGTCCGAAATTTCAACTCAGATTATTTACACTCGCCGAAAAAAAAGTTTTACTCGCCACAAAATAGGGTCATCATTTTTTTTTTTTCTCTTTTATGCATTTTGGGGTTTTTTATTTTTCCTAACAACTTAAAATGCTTTTAGAAATATGCCTAAAATTATATATATTAAAAGTGTGTCTTATATGTCCCTCATGTCTTATAATCAGCACTGGCCAACCCACAGCCCGCCATGTAAGGTTCTGCAGCCCATGACAGAATTCAGGGAATTTCTAGTTTGACAACTTCGGTTAAAACATCTAAAATTAATAAATTGTTTCTGACGTTTTTAATGAAAATACCATTTAAGCTAGCTAAATAAACAAATATCACGCTTATTGATGTTAATAAAACATTATCATACCAATAATTGATTCTTACTATTATACCTATGAATATATAACCATAGGTTTTTGACTGTTTTATAGTTATTTTATGAATAAAAATATATTTAATATACATATTTTCTGTTTTAAATGTTCACGAGGCCATTGGAAAAAGAATTGCTATTTGTATATGGTTAATGCATTTACGCCATCTGACCCGCCTGTGTAAAATAAATTTCCAATGCGGCCTGCCAAAAGTTTTGGGTTAGGCAGGCTTGCTCATAATCATTTATAATTCAAAATCATTATAATGTATTTGAAATTTGAAAAAGTTTAAAATATCTAATAACATAAACGCAAAGTGTCATTAAAGAAAAAAAAAAAACTCTTTATCAAACAATGTCCTAATAAATCTTTTTATTGTGAAAGATTAAGCTTCCTTATTTATCTATTATTTATTTAACTTTTTACATCAGAAATGTCTTTTTCGTTTTTTTTTTTTTTTTTTTTTTTTTTGTAATCAGACAGAATGTCGATGTGTATAACTCGTTTGTTATTGTCATTTGAAATTGCCATTTCGATAGAATCGTTGCTTGCAAATCATTACAAGCTTAAATCCTTGAATTTTCAGTAAAAAACTAGGAAATGTTAACTGTTTTTTTATTATTATTCAACAAAATAAACATAGTCAGTATCTTTAACCCTCGCTTTCCCAAGATGGGGTCATTTTGACCCCATTTTGTAATTGAAATTTAGTTAAGACCGCCTCATTCAAAAAATACACTAATTCGCCAGATACCAAAGGTAACCAGTGGAATGTTGCTGGACGATTTGTTCTAAACGATACAATAAGGGGCGGTGCTGGCGATTTTCACCAAACGTGCCAAGCGGCACCTGAAAGAAATTTTTCTGCAGTAACACCTTGATCTTGGGAAAGCGAGGGTTAAAAGAACTCGGGCTCATTTTCATGCCCCAATATCGCATAGACAAGCTTTCGCATTTCTCTTCTCTCGGATAGTGAGGTTCTCTGCTTGTCTATTCTCACTCTGCTTGGAGAAATCACAGTGCGAGAAACGAAACTGCCAAAGAGATTAAAACTTTTATATGCATGCTCTAAGCATTTTTCCTTTCTCAGGCTGGGGAATCGTCGGACAGCGCTCACACAGACTCAGCACTCCAAGAAGAGAAAAAGGAGAGGTTCAATATGAAGTTATAAGATGGCAAGATTTCGCCATATTTGAACCTATAAAAAGAATGTTTTCTGTCACCATATCATGTAAGAATTCTATCTATAACTAGACCAAATTTTTACTCGCCACAGTAAAAATTCCACTCGCCAGTGGCGAGCTGGCGAGCGGAAATTTCGCGTCCTGTATAAAACAATAATTTAATAGCATGTCAGAAAAATAAGAATATTTGTGCAAAAAAAAAAAAAAAAAAATCAACTTTTATGATAATATATATTTTAAATCAAAATATTCACCGTACTTTATTTGCTAATGGAAATGTAAACAAACATACAGCTTTAGCATTAAGCAATTTGTTATGTTTATATTTTCAAAATCAGAATGAGGAACAGCAATACTATAAAATAAGCCACCCATTGCTGTTGCCAATGTACAGCTTACCAGATGAGTCGATAGTGCGAACTGATACTCAGAATCATTACAAAACATCAAAAATACATTTTAAGAAAATAAATTGTTTTACTTTGGTGTTTGTTTTGAAATTCACTGAAATATATTAAGCATATTTTTAAAATTAATAAAGCAAAAATTCAAAACAGTAATAGAAATTTGAGCTACTTCACTTAAAAAAAAAAAAAAATCAGAGGGCTTTCAAGCTTTAGCATATAAAATTCAGTGTTATAAATGATGTATAACATGAAGATTTTTCACAAATTTTCAAAATTACATCCTTGCATGAATTTGAAAATGCATGAAGTTATGTACAGAAGCAGTCACAAAATAAAAAATAAATAAAATCACTGGATGCAGCTTATTCGTCGTACATGAATCTGAAAATGCATGAAAATCAGGGGTCGAAATTAGAATCAGTAAGTTGGGAGCCAAAAGGCAACTAATATTATTTTCTTAGTTGCAATTATGTTGTACTAAGGTGCCATTTCGAAATTGTCATTTACACATAGAAACATGCACATAAACATTATACATAAACAGAAATTAATTAAAATGCTGATACCTTATCTAGTTAGTTTTTTCCATTTAAAAAATGTGTTAGTGCAAATATTTTTACAAGAAAGCTAGGAATTTAATTCTACTACTTCGTTGCTAGTGCCTTTATTTTCATCACACATTATAACTGCACACTGAAGGGGGAAAAAGAATGTTAGGCGTCAAAGTGATGATTAAGTATAAAATTATGGTCATCAAAATGAAATATTTATTTACAAAATACAACTAACTACCACTAATTTCAAGCCCTGATGAAAATCTGCGCTGCAGCGGTCAGTATTCTAATATAAAAACTAAAAAATAACATCACTGGATACCCCTAATTTATAGCGCACAAATCAGAAAATGCATAAAAATCTGTACCGGAGCGGTTAGTATCCTGATATTAAAACCAAAAAAACATCACTGGATACCCCTAAATTGATCGGACAAGGATCGGAAAATGCATGAAAATCTGTGCTGCATCACTACTATGAACAATTTTTCTCCCTAAATAATTCCATTAATTTAATAATAATAAAATATACTCAAAAATTAATTTTTAAATTTCAAAATTGCATTTAAAAAAAATCATTCACCTCAGTTGCAGTACAATAAACATATATGAGTGGGTGATGCATAAAGAAAAAGAAAATTCCGAGACAGTTAAACGAAGTTCCGATACAAAAAGGTTACTATTAAAAAGATATAAAAGTTACTATTAAAATTCGATACTCAGTATGCTCATTGATCAAATCAATGAATTAATCAAAAATTAGTTACCATAGTAATAATAAAATTCTTAATTTAGTTTTAAGAAAATGACTTTCCAATTCAAAATTTATAGCAAGAGATTTAAGAAAAAATACCGTAAGATTATGTAATGGAATATTATCCATCTAAATACTTTATATATTTTACCGAAGTGGCTAATCGGACTGTCGGTGCGATTAGTGTACAGGCTATTTGGACCATCTTTTCCAAGGAGAATAAATTAGCACTGATAAGAGTAAAATTTAGAAATAATATAATGTGTCTCATTCCCGTGCATGAAAAATTATCTTGTTTACTTTTTTTTTTAGTGCGGGAGTGGGGTAGAGATTAATTATTTTCACAGAGATTTTGTACTCTAAATGAGGCTAAAATTCTTCATAAAAGGACAATAACTCAAAATTAATTTTTATAAAGCAAAAATGAAAATAATAAAGACTTCGAAAATTGAATAATAAAAACAAAAAAATGCAACATGAAAACAGATCTTAAGTAAATGAGTATTTTCAATCTTTGAAAAAATCTTCGCAATATGTTTGTTTATGAATATGTATAAATAAATCTTGATATTCAACTACATTGATGTTATTTGTTTTTTTTATTTCTTTTCCGTCTTTCCTTTTTTTTTTAACAATTAAACCGTTCCAATATAATTCAATGCAAACTAAACTCAATTTTCTATACAAATATATGTATGATTTTTTGAAAATGACTTTTGTACTTATTTATTTATAATGTTGACAGCAATGCTGAAATAAACATGGATTGTAGATCAATCGCATTATACACTTTTAAAATGTTAAAAGTTTGAATTTGAGGTTGAAACAAGCAAAATAATTTGTATAGGGTTCCCACTAAATTTCAAAAATAAAATTCCCTGACTTTTCCAGGTCTTTTATTTTTAGAAAATTCCAGTCACAAAATTTGGTTCGTGACATAAAAGATAGCTCACTGTACAAAACAAAACATAGCTCGCAACATAAAAGACAACATAGTAACGTGACTTGTGATATAAATTGAATGTTTAAAATGCATTTTCCAGGTTTATATCATCATCATTTTTCCAGGTTTTTGGGCAATATTTACAATAAAAAAATAAACATCAGAAACATAAAAAAGCTGAAAAATAAAAACTGAGAAGCTAAATGTACAAAGTTTACACAAGCTTCACAATGGTCAAGACTCAAGACAATGCATATAAAAAGTAAAATAAAACTAATAAAATACTAATTCTTACCTGAAATATAATTTAAAGATTGTATCCAGACAAAAAAAAAAAAAAAAAAACTTCAAGTAATCAAGGGTAAGCGAATGCGAAGTATGCAAAGCGCAAAGATAACAAAACAAACTAATTAGCGTAGCGTTGTTTGCAGTGTTGCCAATCAGAAATTTGCTTTTTACATTTTACTGGCGGATGAATACATTGAAATATTTTCTCCTTAAAAATTTTAACTTTAACATCAACAATTAACATCAACAATTATGAAATAGAACTTTTAACATCAACAATTATGAAATAGAAGCACCATAATTATAAAATAGTTCCCTATTTAAAATATTATTGAAATAGTTTTTTGACGAAATGCGAAATTTTAAAATCTAAAATATTTTCTTCATTACAGAAAAGAAAAAAATATTTAACTGAAATTTAATTTAGTATATGTATAATAGATATTTTAAACAAACAATGGAGTTTCTTTTTTGCATTTAAGAAAAAAAAGCTAAATATTTTATTGACAGCATTCAGATTGAACCAACCAACCACCAGTCATGCAAAACCAAATAACACCTACTCTGAATTCTGAGAAATGTAGAACAAACGCATGTATCGTGGAGTAAAAAAAGTTCGATTTTCAAACTGAGTTAGAAAAAAAACAAGAGTTTTCCGAGGGAAAAGGGAGATGTCAGGCACATCAGATAAAAGCGATTAATATCATATCTCAATTAAACGACATTCGCTCGAGCCATATTCGAGAAAAATTTAACCACCCTATAGACTGCCCATTTACAACTTAAATGAGCCAATTCATATCTCAAAATATATTGCACGCAGAAATGGGCGATTTCAGGATAGGATCAGACAGAAGGTGAAAGACTATTTTGAAAATATCAGAACATAACCTCCCATATTTCCTGAGATATTAAGTGTCGGCTTCCAGCGTTTTCTTTGATCTCAAACTAGCTGTATATATAAGTGTCGCAGTCGTTCGTATTTTCCATTTAGTGTTGCGGCGTTCGTTTGTTTTTCCACTTGTGTCACTGAGACTCTATCGCGTCTCATGATGTGTAATATCTAACTTAAGATTTAAAAAGTAAAAAAAAACTTCTTTTGAAAGTGCTAAAATCTTAACTTTAAACTTTTTGCATTTAGTTGTTTATTATAGTCATGAGTTGTTTTATTATAATAGTCACGTCTTTCTGTTTTGACTCTCCTTTTAAACTGAATGTTTACTGTGTCTCACATGTAAATTGATGCTATCCAATATGGGCCACATGGTTTCAAAAAAATTTTTTTATACTGTACATGTAGCTACTTTTAATCACCTTCAATTCATGATAAATTTTGAAATATTTAGTTATATATATTTCGCATTGTTTTATAAACTTAATTTTTATTTTAGTACTCTTGCTGGTAAGCGTTTTCAGCAAATGCAACAGAAATTGGAATTGTTACAAGATGAATTATTCAAGCTTGAAACCGGTTAGTTTCTAACTTTGCCATAAATTGTTTATTAAATAATAATATTTAAGTATTTATTTTCTCTTTTCTGATATAAATTTTAATTTGCAGGGCGTGATGAATTGAAGTCTAAAGTTGAAAATCAACAAAAAGAAATAATTGATCTACAGCAAAAAGTATGCAGATAGTTATTTTGCTTATTAGAATATAAAATCACTCATTTGTTGTTGAATTAATTTAGTTATTAACTAAAAATATTTTGTCAATAAAAATCATTCTCATTTTGAAAATCATTTGGCTGTTATTTCTGTTTGATTTCTAAAATAAAAAATAAACCTGATTTTATTCTACTTGTTCAATAAATTTCCACAGTTTGTTATGCATATTAGATTTAATTGATATATGACACATTTTTAATGCTGTGTAGATGTTCTTACTATCATGAGAAATCACGAATCTTTCTCAGATTTATATGAATTTACTTTATATGTATCATGTAAGTTTACCTATAAAATTCTTAATGAAATTAAGTCTAGATTTCTAATGTAAACTGATAAATTTTAACCTTTTCTGTTCCTCTTTCAGTTAAAATTAAATGTTAATACAATATCATTGTGATTTATTAAAAATTTCACAGATTTCAGGGAAAAAAAAGAAAATCCACACACACACATTAGTGTTCATTTTAGGAAAAAAAAAAAAAAAAAAAAGGCCATCAGGTGGGATTTTTTTTTTTTTAAGACACTATTGTACTTAAAAAAAAAAAAAAATCATTAGATTTTTTATTTTTTTATTTTTAAGAAATATGTATGAAAAGTACTATAAATTTTCTTTATATATGTAAAAGGAACAGATCCTATTTTACTTTTAAATAATTAATTAATGAACTTGTCTTCTCAATTCTTTAAGCAGCTTATCCATTGTCTTTTCTACCTTACTAAACAAATTAAAAATGATCTCTGTTCATAATCCAATAATGGCTAGGCAAACTCGAGGAGTAATTGAAATTAAGGAAAAATGTGACGTTTAATTAAGAATAGGTAAAATCAGTAAAAATGTTGAGCTTTTCATTATTTTTAATGATTTACGTCGATGAATAACAGTAGAGAAAATGTTATTTTTAAGAGAGATTTTTTGTTCATCTTTCCAATAATTAGGAGTTGTTGATTTGATTTTTAGCATTTCCAGTGAAAAAAACTTTTTTTCTTTTAATGTTTATATTATGCTAATTTTTTTCTAAATCAAGGATTTTTACAAGCAGATCTTTTAATAAAATGCTATAGAGGCAATTTCTCACCATATTGTTTTAATAAATTAACTAACTAGGGAACTACTGCTTTTATTTTTGTCTTTTTTTCATATCGAAATAGTATTTTTCTGTGTTTCTTTTGTGGGAATAACAAGGAGAGATCACAACACGGAAAATTCAGTTAAAGATGAAGTTACACTGAATCCTAGTATACTATGAAGGTAACAACATATTAAAGCAATAGCGTGCACTAGCCCTTTATTGTTTCAGTAATTGCTTAAGTACAAGTTATTTCGCAAAAGAGTCAACACTCCAGTATTGCAGTTGGTAGCGTCTGCAATCTGGAGGTTTTGAGTTTGATGCTATCTAAGCGTAACTTTTTTTAAAAATTTAATATTTATCTAAATCTTTGTCTTATTTTGTTTAATCTATAAACAATACTGAAATTCGTTTTTAAAATTTTAGAAAATTAAATTATTTTAAAGAAATAATAAAGATATATATACAGATAATTACTATCCAAACAAATTAAATAGTTTTTTCTCTTCTGGATATAGCTTCTTGAGAAATTTTAGTTTAAGATTCTGATGAAATTATGTTATACTGGCTTTTTTGGTAAACAAATATTCAAAATACACAACATATCCTTTAATCTAGATTTCAATACATCACTGTATAATGATAATTCATCAACAATTGTTTGCTCGATTTCTACTAAACTAGCAACATCTTCCTTAAAACTGACTGCTTTTCGACCTAGTCGTACGGAGTTTTCTGTGGTTTCCTCCAAAACTTGTGTAAATATGGGCTAGTACCCCTTAGAAAGACCCCCAGGGAGGGCACACACCCTCAGGCCTAGGACCTACAGCAGTCAATCAGCCTTATTCCACAATCCAATCCAATCCAATCCTTAAAACTGACATTTATCAGTTGATAGTATTTTCACAAAACCTTTTACAATGATGAAATACGTAACAATCAATATATCTTTTAACTACGAATTTAAAAAAAAATATCCGACACTTTAAAGGAAACATTTTCTAATTTCATAGAATAAATAAATAGGCAGTTGAAGGAGTAAGGGTTATATAACTAAAAGCAAAGTGTTTTTCTTTAAATATTAATCAACAGACATTTTTGTTGGTAATTTTTTTTTTCTCTTTCTGCATACAAAATAAAATTTCAGTTGCTCTCTAATATTTTTAAGCCAAAAGCAGTTATGTAAAATAAACATTAAAACCAGAACAGAAGGCTCAAACCAATTGTTGCCGCTCACCTTAGTTTGGCTATATGCGCAACCTTGGCGCGCATCTCTTGTTCACTTGCATTCCCGCTTTAGCGGAGCAGTTGTATTGTTTTTCGTTATAAGAGTAACATCTCTTGTTTATCTTGTTCGGTGATATGGTTCACCTTTTTTATAGTTTGCGTTGACTATGGTGTCAACATACTTGGAATACGTTAATAATACGTTATCTATAAATTGTATATATGTAAATATGTACATACGATATGTTTAATACTTTAATTAAATGTTTGTGAAGTAATAGCTTCAGAATAGTAATTATTAAAATGATATACAGTCCACTCATAAAGTATCGTCAACATTTGGTCTAGTAGAACCGGAGGAAGATCAATCGTAATATAATGAAATAGTGGTGGTGCTCATTGATGAAAATTAATTATGGATAAAAATAAATTAGTTATCCTTAATCGCCAACGCGGAACCTTGAAAGGCCAATTGACTAAGATAGTGACATATTTAGAGACTGTTAGTGACGACAATAAAGACATTATAACTCTAGAAATAAAGAAGGATAATCTGCAAAAAATAGTAACAAAACTGGATAATTTGAAAATCCAGTATTACGAAATAGCTGATGAATCGGAACTGGAAGTTCAATTGAACGCCTTCGCAGAATTGGAAGAAGAGACAGAAAAATTAGAGGTAAGGCTTCGAAAATTCTTACTCTCTAATAACATTAGTAAAAATGAAAGTGTTTTAAATGAATCTAAAGATAATCCTATTATCAATTTTCGTTTACCTGAAATTCCTTTACCCAAATTTAATGGACAATATAATGAATGGTATAGTTTTAAAGATCAATTTATAACCTTAATTGATCAGAATGATAAACTTTCAGATAACCAAAAGTTATATTATCTAAAATCTACACTTTGTGGAAGAGCACTAGATGTAATTACCGAAGACGATTCATATATTTCGCTTTTTAAAGCATTGGAAGATAGATTCCAAAACAAAAGAATGATTGTAAATTCTCACTTGAATGAGATATTAAACGTAGAGAATCTATCTCAAGATTTAGTTAAAAATTTGAGAACAATTACAGATAGTTGTCAAAAAAATATTCGAGCACTCAAATGTATAGGATTGGAAATGAATCCCTTTACGGAGGCCTTACTCATAAATGTGATTCTTAAACAAATAGATAAAGAATCCAAAAAACAATTTGAATTATCTTTAAGTTCTACAGAATTGCCAACATGGTGCGATTTCATTAACTTTTTACAAAAAAGATGTTTGGTGCTAGAAAGCTTACAATGCGTTTCGAATACGAAACCGAAATTAATGAATGCGGAAAAGAGTACTAGAATAAAAACTTTCTTTTCTAAAAATGA
This sequence comes from Salticus scenicus, assembly GCA_963930645.1. Taxonomy (NCBI): domain Eukaryota; kingdom Metazoa; phylum Arthropoda; class Arachnida; order Araneae; family Salticidae; genus Salticus; species Salticus scenicus. The sequence goes on from OZ005657.1 coordinate 29,498,106, forward strand.
TTCTTTTAACGATCAAACCTGTCCCCTTTGTAAAAGAAATCATTCTTTAGCTAAATGTTGTGAATTCTTAAAATTAAATGAACACGACAGATTCCTAACAGTCAAAAAATATTTGTTATGCATTAATTGTTTGAAATCGAAGCATCAGGTATCGAATTGTAAGAGTAAGCAATCCTGTTATATGTGTTCTAAAAGACACAATCCACTCCTACATCGTTTTCTACCGGAAACAAAAAGTAATAATTCTCCATCTAAACCGCAAACAGAAAATCCAAATAACCAGACAGATGCAGACATACGGCACCTGTCTCCTTCGGATGATGATTCATATTCTCAATTGCAGAAGAAAAAAAAAGAGGTTTCGATGACATTATATAACGAGATTAATAATCCCATCTTAAAAAGTGAAAAACATGTATTGTTGTCAACTGCTATAGTTTATTTGGAAAGTAGCAATAAAAAAAAGATTCCGGTTCGTGTAATTATTGATAATGGGAGTCAATGTAACCTGTTAGACAGACAACTCGCTCATTTATTGAATTTGCAAAAAAGGAAATGCGATATTCATATTTCAGGAATTAATGGTAAGATGACAAATGTGAAATCTTCAGTACGTACCATTATTTCCAATAAAGATGATTCATTTAGTGAACCAATTGAATTTTTAATTACACCTAAAATTACAGAATTCATTCCTTCACACAATATAAACATAAGAAGTTTAAATCTACCACATGACCTTGAATTAGCTGATAGTGAATTTTGGAAAAAATCTAAAATAAATGCTTTAGTTGGTGCTGAATTTTTCTATGAAATATTAAAGGCAGATAAATTTAAAATAGGACAATTCACCTTTCAGAATAGCGTTTTTGGGTATATTGTTGCGGGAACCATAGACCGCAATGTATCTGAAAATACTTTTTGCGGTTTTACTGCATGCAATGATTATCTTAATGAAACCATTCAAAAATTCTGGAAAATAGAAGCTCCTGAAATTGACTTACGTCCAATTAGTCAGGAAGAAGAATTTTGTGAAAAGCATTTTTTAGAAACGTATCGGAGAGATAAATCGGGAAGATTTATGGTAGCCATGCCTTTGAAGGAAGATGCTAGTGTTCTTGGGGAGTCTAAATCTATCGCAGAAAAACGGCTCCAGCAGTTATGGAATCGTTTAGAAAAGAATCCAACAATGCGAAATCTTTATTGTGATTTTATTAAAGAATACACTAATTTGAATCATATGACAAAAATTGTTGATAATTTAAATGAATCTAGCTGTTATTATCTACCGCATCATGGCGTTTATAGGCCCGAAAAATCTACTACGAAGCTTCGCGTTGTGTTTAATGCTTCGAGTCCGACAACTAGTGGAATATCATTAAACGATATCACATATAAGGGTGTAGTTAATGAAGATTTATATGAAATCATGTTACGCTTTCGACAACACCGATTTGTGTTTTTGGCCGATATTGAAAAAATGTATCGCCAAATAATGATTACCGAGGATCAGAGAAAATTATTAAGAATTTTATGGAAAGATAATGTGAACTCAGAAATTGAAACCTATGAACTTAATACCGTAACATACGGTACCGCTTGTGCCCCTTTTTTAGCCATTAGAACGTTGAAGCAATTAGCCCTTGAAGAAGCCGAGAAATATCCGAAGGCATCCGATATTTTGCTACATGATTCGTATATGGACGATATAATAAGTGGGGAAGAATCGCTAGAATCTACTAGGGAGCTTCAAAAACAGCTTATACACTTGTTAGAAAGCGCTGGAATGAATTTACATAAATGGAATGCAAATCATATTTCCTTACTTGACTTTTCTAAAGAGACATACCCTGAGTACACATTCTCTGATAAGGAAACCAAAGCCCTAGGGGTTGCCTGGAAACCCAATTTAGATGCTTTCACATTTAAAATAAATTTGTGTCAGTTAAAGTCTATGACAAAGAGAAGCATTTTATCAGACATTGCTCGCATTTTCGACCCATTGGGTCTCATCGGTCCTGTTATTGTCAAAGCCAAATTGTTTATGCAGGAACTATGGAAATTAAAATTGGACTGGAATGACCCTATTCCAAGCCCTATTGCTCAAAATTGGCTAGAATTCGCCACTTCGTTAAAAGCTCTTGAACAACTTAGAATAAATCGCTATGTTTTAATTCCTGAAGCACAACAAATAAACTTACACGGATTCGCCGACGCATCGTCATCAGCTTTTGGAGCAGCCGTGTATATTCAGTCTATTCATAATTCTGAAATTGTCTCCAATTTGGTTAGCAGCAAATCTCAAGTTGCACCTCTAAAAACTGTTTCTATCCCTCGACTCGAGTTATCTGGTTGTCTTTTGTTATGCAAATTAATTGTGAAAATTTTGAAATCTTTGAGGTTACAGATCAATAATATTTATCTCTATACAGACTCTCAAATAGCTCTTGCCTGGATCCAAACTGAGCCTTGGAAATTGAAAACATTTGTTGGCAACAGGGTTGCCAAAATTCAAGAACTGTCTAAAAACTTCACATGGAACCATGTGTCCTCTGCGGAAAATCCTGCAGATTTAATTTCACGAGGTCTAACTACCACCGATTTAATGGATAATCAGTTGTGGTGGCAGGGACCAGACTTTCTAAGTAAATCCAGTAGTATCATAAACAATGACTCTGACTATCTGTCCCCCAGTGATAATAGTATTGTGATTAGTGAGTTGAAAAATAATCACCAGGGTGACGCTAACCCTGCAGTGTTGTGTGGATTAATCCAATCCACGGATTCTTCCCAGAACTTTTATAATCATTTGTTTTCATTAACAAATAATTTTTGTAAATTAATTAGAATATGTAGTTTTATTTTTAGATTTATTAGAAATACAAGAGCAAAGGCAAAAAGAGTAACTGGACCACTCCGAAGCACCGAATTAAACGACTCTGAAGTACAGTTAATTAGACAGGTACAGTATACACAGTTTGCCGCAGAATTGATCTGCTTAGAGAAAAAGAAGCCCGTATCAGGTAAATTAAATTGTTTTAATCCAATTTTAGATTCTCAGGGACTCCTAAGAGTGGGTGGAAGGCTGGAAAATGCTAATTTAAATTTTGATAATAAACATCCCCTTTTGTTGCCCCACGACCATAAATTATCTTCCATGATTATGGAACATTTCCATAAAAAATTCTTTCATGTAGGACCTCAAGCCTTGTTATACCACATTAGGAAAAAATATTGGATAGTTAGTGGGAGATCTTTAGCTCGGAAAATATTTCGTAACTGCGTAACGTGTTACAAATTTAAACCTTTAACGGTCAATCAACTTATGGGAAATTTGCCAAAGGAACGAGTAAATGTGACTCATCCATTTTATTGTACCGGTATAGATTTCTGTGGCCCTTTTTTAATTAAATATCGGGGTCAAAGAAAAGGAATCTATAACAAAATTTTTGTTTGTATTTTTATTTGCATGCCTACTAAAGCCGTGCATCTAGAGGTAGTTAGCGATTTAACATCCGAAGCTTTTATCGCAACTTTAAAAAGATTTTTTGCTAGACGAGGCAAAGCCCAAACATTACTCAGTGACAATGCAACAAATTTTGTTAGTGCAAATAATGAATTAAAAAGGTTACATAGATTAGCTACTCAGCCTGATGAAAACCTTACTAATTTTTTAAATTCAGAGAATATTAATTGGAAATTTCTGCCACCCCGTGCCCCAAATTTTGGAGGGCTATGGGAGGCAGGCGTAAAATCGTTTAAGTATCATTTGAAACGCGCAGTAGGAAACGCTAAATTAACATATGAGGAATTCTTAACCGTTGTTTGTCAAATTGAGGGAATCCTCAATTCTCGACCCCTTACCCCCCTGTCAAACGATATCGAAGATTTGGACGTCTTGACTCCCGGCCATTTTTTAGTTGGTCGACCCATCACAGCGGTGATCGAACCCGAGTTCTCTGGCATTCCAGATAATCGACTAGATACCTGGCAAAAATTAACTAAAATAGTTCAAGGAATATGGAAAAAATGGCAATGTCATTATTTAAGTACATTACAACAGAGAAACAAATGGAAAATTGAGAAAGATAACCTTAAAAATGGGGATATGGTATTATTAAAGGAAGAAAACTTGCCCATATGTAGTTGGATTTTGGGTAGAATAGTAGAAATTATTCCAGGAAAGGATAACAAAATACGCGTAGTTTCTGTCAAAACAAGAAATGGGACATATAAACGACCTATTTCAAAAATTGCTCTTTTGCCGTTGGAAAAGTAAAAAAAAAAAAAAAAAAAAAAATTGTTTGAAAATGAATAATGTATATAGTTAAATTTAATTTGTTTATTGTATTTCATTTGTATTATTTTATTGTTTACAATGTTATTAATATTTCTCTTGTATAAGTTTTATTATTTAAATTGCATATATAATATTTTCGTATAATTAATTATAATTAGGCTATTACATATTAGAACTGTAATATTGAAACAATGTTTCAAGGTGGGCCGGTATGTTGCCGCTCACCTTAGTTTGGCTATATGCGCAACCTTGGCGCGCATCTCTTGTTCACTTGCATTCCCGCTTTAGCGGAGCAGTTGTATTGTTTTTCGTTATAAGAGTAACATCTCTTGTTTATCTTGTTCGGTGATATGGTTCACCTTTTTTATAGTTTGCGTTGACTATGGTGTCAACATACTTGGAATACGTTAATAATAAATTGTATATATGTAAATATGTACATACGATATGTTTAATACTTTAATTAAATGTTTGTGAAGTAATAGCTTCAGAATAGTAATTATTAAAATGATATACAGTCCACTCATAAAGTATCGTCAACACCAATATTTAAATATTTCATCTGCTACCTTTCTTATACTTCAGTTTATTTTTTAGTTATTTTAATTTTCTTGTCTGTTTTTCTTTATTTCTATATTTGCTTGCCAGGTTGCTTTGCTTTGCTAGGTTTTAAATATTTATTTTATTTATTTACTTATTTTGCTATTAAAGTTGTAGATGAATGATTGTAAAATTTGAAATTTTAATAAATGATAATTATTTAATTTTTGTAAGTAAAAGGGGAAAAAAAAATGTAGGTATTGTTTTTATATTACTCTATTTGTAATAGCTGTAGTTTTCTATAACTTAAAAAATATTTTAGCTTTGTTTTAATTATAAAATAAAGTAAAAGTAAAATATTTAGATAAATAATAATAATAATAAAAAAAAATTATCCTTAGGTAGCATTGAACTGAAGATCAATTGCAGTTGCGACTGCTCTTAACTATGCCACTGGAGCATTGTCTCTTTTTTGAAATCCCTTGCACTTAAGAAATTACTGAAACTTTAAAGGGTTTTTTTTTTTCTTGAGATTATGTGGCTAGTGCATACATACTACTGCTTTAATGTGATGTTATTTTCATAGTATACTACAATTCTGCACAATTTCAACTCGAACTGAATTTTCCATGTTGTGACCTTTCATTGTAAAATGTGCGAGATTCTGCAGTCTAATTAGTGGTTAAAAAAACCCTGAAAAATTGATTATTAGCTTTAAGTTGGAAAAAGTAAATACTCATAATCTTTTCTAATTTTTTACTTGTTATGTAGATGCAATTAATTTTGATGCATTTCATGCTGTGATTTATTTTATAAGTATTTTAAAATTTTATTATTTAATATAATTAAAATACAGTTTTAATCACTTTATATTTTCATGCATATTTATGAATTTTTTTTTTTTTTTTACTTCCACATTTATGATAATTTATCTGTAAGATCTTTTAACTCAGAAAGGGTGCAATTAATAAAAGTTGAAAAAATTATTTTAAAATCGCTTACTAAAATTTGCTTTATATACTGCTCTAGACATCTTTAATAAATGGCTCTTTTGATTAAGGAATGAGATTAAAATAACTTATTGGTACAATTTTATTCTATAAATTATTACTTTGATTTTATTATATATTTTCCTTTTAAAGAATGAGGAAATGCAGAGGCTTGCAGATGAAGCACAAGCTATGAAAGATGAATTAGATGTTCTTAGACATACATCAGACAAAGTTGTAAGTTATTGTTTGATTTAATATTTACTGCAATTTGATGAAGTGATCATTTAAGAGTTTTTTCTTTATTCTAATATAGATATTATGTATCCTTTTTTCTTTAATTCTAATATAGATATTAGAATTTTTCGTCTATTCGGCACATGCTAACATTATCCCAGTGAGCTGTTATTTTTCTACAAAGTGTTTAGGGTCAAATAGAAAGAAATTTGAGGGTATGCATATCAGATTCAAAAAAAGAAAAGAAAATAGTTAGAAAAAGAAAATTCCCCCAATTATGGGACACTCTAATATATATACACACACACACACATTCATATACATATATGTGCACCTTTACTTTATTATAAACACTACTTTTGTGATTTTTTTTTTTTTTTTTTAAGTAAAATTTAATTTTGCATGTTCTTCATCTAGAATTTCTATTACCAATTAATAATTTGTTTACAAAATTAAATAAGATTGTAAAATTATTAAATGATTAAACATATGAATTTGATTTTTAAAATTCTTGGATAAAAAAAAAAATAATAATAACATGTTGGTATTGCAAATAAAATATTATATAGAAATGAAAGCCATGCTTTGAAAGGACTTTTTGATATAAATTGATAAAAACATTCCTCCTACATTTATGATTTTTTTTTTTAAATCTAGTATAGAAATGTTAAATAAGATATTTCCATGTTAAGTACAAAATGGCAAATCGACAGCTTAAATTATTTTAAAGACTAATCGTCTATGTATCACAATCTATCACACACTATGTGTCACAATCACATTGATTGTGAAAAATTCTAATATTGAAAATAGTCTCTTTTGAGGGGGTAGGCATATTAGCGGGTCAAGTTATTCTTCATTACTTTCTTCTATCTTCAATAGAAGAAAGTATTGGATTCGTAAAAATTTTCGATTTTGGGTTTTTGATGGATTTACACGTTTTGAGAGATGTAGAACACGATTTTACCATTTTTAGAAAATGTCTGTCTGTCTGTCTGTCTGTGTGTGTGTGACAAAATTTTGTGGCAACTGTATCTCTGGAACTACTGCACAGAATTTCATACAAATTGGTATGTAGTTGCACCTTGACATAAATTAGTGCCTATCAACTTTTGGTAAAAATCGTCTTACAGGTTGCGTTGCCATCCCGCTTTTTCTAAATTTTCAACAGGGTGATAAAGGCAAAAATTTTCAAGATGGGTATCTTTCAAAAGGTCTCGTCAGTACCTTTAAAACGAATGGTTGAACTATAAATCTGTGATAATTTAAAACAAAGTTATCGATTTTTTTTACTTTTTACGAAAAAAAAACTTTTTTTTTTTTTTTCTCTCCCCTTAATTTTATCAAACTCCCACGGTTTCCGTGTTCTGACAAACTTAAACTAATTTTTGCTTTTTTCCCCTAATTTTGTCAAAGTCCTACGGTTTCCGTGTCTTGACAAACTTTAACATATTTTTGCATTTTTCCCCTAATTTTGTCAAAGTTCCAATGTTTCCGTGTTTTGACAAACTTTGACAAAATTTTGGGTAAAATGTGAAAATTATTCTAAATTTGTCAAAACACGGAAACCATGGGACTTTGACAAAATTGGGGGGAAAATGCAAAAATTTAAGTTTGTCAGAACACGGAAACCGTGGGAGTTTGATAGAATTAAAGGGAGAGGAAAAAAAAAAAAAAAGAAGTGGGACTTTGACAAAATTTTGGGTAAAATGTGAAAATTTGTTAAAGTCCCACTTTTTTTTTTTTTTCCCTCTCCCCTTAATTTTATCAAACTCCCACGGTTTCCGTGTTTTGACAAACTTAGAATAATTTTCATATTTTATCCAAAATTTTGTCAAAGTTCCACTTTTTTTTTTTTTAATTATTGTTGCTGAGTGAATTTTTATAGGAAAAGATAGAAGAAAGTCATGTGGTGGCCACAACATACTAGTTTTTGACTGTCAACATATGTACTGAAGATAATTCACCATTATGTATGAAATCTTTTTTTTGCTACTGCTGTGGCTTTCTTCTTTTGTTTTTTAAAGATTTAGATATAGCATTAAATATATATATATTTTTTTTCTACTTTGAATATCCAATGTAATATAATAATAGTCCACAACAAAATTACTTTGTTACATTTGCAAATTATACATATCAAATTTAATTAACATTTTCTTTATGATTTTTTTTTATTTTTATTTTTTTTTTATTTATTGATCATGATAAAATAAAATTACACTTTTCATTAATAAAATTATTTATTTTTAATAGAACATTTCTATTGCTAAAATTGCTAATTCAAAGTTAAAAGTACAATTTATTGCCTTAATAGTATAATTTTATGCAATGAACATACACAGTTCAATATATTTTATTTTGTTCAGTTTCATGTTTTTTCCCCCCTAGTTTTGTACAGGTTGTTTCCAGTTTTGTCAAGTGTCCCAGACTTTTTGCAGAAAAGTTGTCAAAATAACAACCCTCATTACATAGATAGAATATACAGGTCATTTTCTTTTAATCAAACAATTTGAACCCCCCCCCCCCCCTCATAAGGCAATTCTGTTATATTAACTTTCTAAGCAATAAATTATAATCATTAAAAATATTTTTAATGTAATTAAGTTTTAAAAAAATATATTTGTTAGGCATATGTCATTTTTCTGCTCTAAATGGGATAAATTATATGATGACAGGAGAATGACAAAAAAGTAGGCTTAGTTTTGTCTACTACCTTAATTACATGGATTGGGGACAAAATATCGCCGATGTAAATGAATACAAAGCAAAAATGAGTTTGTACTTATGAGTAAAGTTGTATAAAATTTCATGACAGCACATACCTTAGTCAGAACACTGACATTCTGACAAACCTACAACAAAAATTTTTATAAATTTTACTTAAAATAGTTTAAAGACTATATTTATTAACTTTTGTCAAAATTAGTCATAATGAATTAAATTGTGTTTATTAATTTTAAAATTTTTAATTCAAGTTTGTGAACAGTGTTCAGCTTTAGTGTCAGCAGTGATGTACATGATTTTTAAAATGTATTTTGAATAGTGAAAAGCAAAAGATAAAATAGCTTAAAAATAAATGTGGATAAAATAAATAAATTCAACTCTTTGATTTATTTAATTATTTATTTTAATTAATTAATTAATATTTATAAGGCCCTGTGGCCCCCACCAGTGATCACACGTGACACAAAATCAAATTTTCAAATAGATCATACTATTTTTTTGACGCGATATTTTGTCCGGCGATATTTTGTCCTGTAATATTTTGTCTGGATCCCAATTGCATGTACCAAAATAATTAGGACTTATTCATTTAATATATAAATAAACAAAGTTTTTCTTGTTGAATCACTATCTTTCAAAGGTACCAGACTAATGATTTGTATGTCTGTGTTTTTGTCTTTTATTTTTTTTTTTCTCATAATATTAGAAATAAATGCTGATATAGAATAGAAAGAAGAGCTTTAAAACCAAACAACAAAAATTCAAAAAGAGGCTTTTTTTTTTAGTTGAATATAATTAAAGATAGCCCTTTTTCAGGCAATGAAAATGTATGCTGTATGGGCAAATGCAAAGTGAAATCTACAATGCACTAGGGTATACTATAATTTAGAAATTCTGAATTCTGTTTTGCGAATTGAATAATTTTTCAAATTACTGTTACTCAAGTGTAGCTGCCGCAATATTATGATTTTTGGATACTGGACTTTTTCATAGAAATTTTTTATAAGATTCTGTTGTATTTTTCTATGATTAAATAAGGTGTAATTTAAAAAAAATTATGATTTGTAAATAGTAATGGCTAAACTCAGTATAGTTGACAAATATGCAAGTATTTTGTATCAACAGAAATATCATAAAATCAGTAAAATAAAATTGTCTGACAGATCATAAATTTTGTGCCAAAAGTCTATAGTTTTCATATAACAATCACTGCTTTTGCCAATGTATATCATCAAAATGGTAAAAGCAGTTTATTTTCTGTAGTGTGTTTTACCCATTTCAAAAGTGGGTTACCAGAAAAACTAATTTCGCCTGAAATACAAACTTACCAGATCGATTTTGTACTCTCCAAAACCCTCCATCCTTGGTTTTCACTACACACTAGATCAAATTTTATATTTCGTCATAAGATTTCAAAATTGAAAGAAAAACCCCACATTTTTCTGTGCATGAATTTGATGTATAGTGGGGGAAATCTTCAATGTAAAATGATACTGTATTTATGAATTATAAAACAAATGAAAACATACTTAGATAGTGTAAACAAACATTTAGTTTAGTTTAATGGAGTTTAGTTATAAGCTTCATCAATAATAAGTATTAAAATTTAATATGCTTAAACTCCCAGTAGCAGAAATAGTGTAGCATGGCAGTGAGTGCTACAAATTATTTAAAGTTCTGCAGATTAATTTAACAGCTCAAAAAGAAATATAAAGTTTAAATAAATAAATATAATTTGTATTATATCTCTGATTACTGTACTCATGTACTCTAAATTTACTTTCTTTGTAGTTGGAAATTTTACATGCCTTAATAATTATTAATACTTCTTGTGATACCATATTTGTTCTGATATTTTAGAATCACAGATGAACTAGCTGGAACCCGTCGAATTCGACGATCACTTTATTGACCGTTATGTTTCAAAAATCATCGCATCATTATTTAAATGTATTTCATGTTAAAACATCTAATATAATTTACGACATTTCACTTAAAAAAACAAAGTCGGAAAAATGCTTATGAATAGAAGTACTATATATGACCTCACTTTTTACAAAGTACTGTCAATGTGACGTCAAACTGACTCCAAATAAACAGATGTTATCTTTTATTTTCTATTTTGTTTAATACTAAGACTATATGTTAGCTGACCCGTTCGGCGTTGCCCGGGCCCATGATACCTTAAATGAACCTTAAATTTGTATTATTTTATACCTTTAACTCGATCTTATTTGAATTTCTGTTTTTAAATGAAAGCATCACAAAAAAAAATAATCATCTGTAACAAAACAATTACCTCGAACCGAACGAAACTCTGCCTTGTGACACCGGTGCTTGCGGCAGCACATACACGGGCCGCTAACAACATAAAAAAATTCCCAAAAATTAACCTGGAACCGAACGAACCCGCCCGGCAATGCCCGGGCCCGTGATAATAACCTTAAATGAACCTTAAATTTATATGGTTTTATATCTTTAACTCGATTTTGTTTGAATATTTTTAAATGAAAACATCACAAAAAAAAAATCATCTGTAACAAAAAAAAATTACCGCAAACAGATCGGAACTCAGGTTCGTGACCCAATGCCTGTGGCACGTATATACAGGCCGCTAATAACATGAAAAAATTCTCAAAAATTAACCTTGAACTGAACGAACCTCTGACTCGTGTTACTGATGCCTGTGGCTGCGGCACCCTATAGCAGGCATGCTACGCATACGCTGCAAAATCCACTTTCCTCCACTAGGGAGCGCAGTATGTTGTATACAAACATCACCAATCGCATTGAATTTCCAAGAACTTTCAAATAAGGTGTCACATGGTGGTGTCAACTGCAAAATCCTTTAGTTACACTTTCCTCTGCCAGGGGGCACAGCGTGTTCTATACGAACAACACCAACGGTCAGGAAATATCAAGACCTTTAAAATAAGTCGTAACATGATAGGGTCTACTGCAAAATCACCTAGTTCCATTTTTGACAAACAAGGAGGCACACTATATTGTATACAAACATCCCCAATCAACATGAAATTTCAAGACCTTTATCAACAATCGCCTTGAATTTCCAAGACCTTTTAATTAAGGTGTCACATGGTGGTGTCAACTGCAAAATCCTTTAGTTGAACTTTCCATCTCCAGGGGGCACAGTGTGTTCTCTTACGAAAATCACCAACGGTGAGGAAATGCCAAGATCTTTAAAATAAGGTGCAACATGATAGGGCCTACTACAAAATCACCTAGTTCCATTTTTCACCACCAGGGGGCGCCTTTATATTGTATACACACATCCCCAATCAACATGAAATTTCAAGACCTTTAAAATAAGGTGCTACATGTGTGGGTGTAGGGCAGATATCCCTCTCAAACTAATTTCCACCCTTCCCCCCCCCCCTTCAAACTACTTTCCCCCTTTCCACCCCTTTAAAATTGAAAATTCCAAAATCGGAGATATTGATTTTTTAGTATTCGAGTCTAGTCCCCCCCATGTACAATTTCTTCACGAAGTAATTTAGAGCTGAGTTATGCTCGCCAACGTGTGTTTAATACCTGCCCCCCCAGGGGGGGGGAACCGTTCAACTTTTTTTATTTTTCTCTTTTCATAACATATCTACAGACCAAGACCTTTTTTTAGACACCTCAACCAAATTTTTACACCTAGTCGTTCTCTCAATTTAGTGGAGACAGACAAAAACATGTTTCAAATTAATATATAGATGATATCTTTTGCTACATATATATACAGATTATGCTACTGGGCTTAAATATATGATAAAAATTATAAAGTTTTCATAAATTTACAGTTGCCATAGTTGCTTTTAAAAATAACTTTTCTTGCAAATTATCTCAATTTTCGATTATTATCTGTCAGGGGCCCCTTAAGTTCCGAGACAACACAACTTCACGGGCCCTATAATACTGCCAGTTTTCTGTAGCAAAATTTAGTATATTTCAATTTCATATTTATTCAAGCATACTCAAGGATGCCAATGCCCGTACTTTTTTCCACCATTATTTATAAATTAAATAGCAATCTTTTGTAATATATTTATGTGACTGAAAAAAAGTCTATGAATTCTATACAAAAAAAGTGGTGAAAAAAGTATGGACAGTGGAAACCAGGGACTCTAGAGGCCCAACAATATTTGTGCTATATATTGTTTTAGGGCAATGATGGCTAACTTTTCTGAAGAAGATTATAACTTAATAACCATTTTTCATCTAAAAAATAAACTGTAATCTTAACTTTAAATATTTATCAAAATCATTGGAGGACTTAAAAAAAAAAAAATTCCTTTTTTCATGGGCGAAAGCGTAGGTTTCTTATAAATGCTAAATGTTCTAAATAAAATGGCAGCTTTTTGTGCTTACAACTCAAATTTTTCTTAAATCTAAATTTTTATCAAAATTATTCAAATTGTTTCTAAGAAAACCACGTCTCTTCCTTATTTTGCCACATGCAAAATGAAGATTAGCAGTAAACTCTACTTTTTATGAAAATGGGGGTAAATCAGATGGGTTTCTTGTCTCAGTGCTAAGTTTTTTATCAAAACCGCCAGAGTGATTTTCTAGAAAAATTTTGCAGTAGCATTGCAACGGGTGGAGTGAAGGCTAATTGTGAACGTTAAGTTTCCTGAAGATGAAAAAATTTTAATTGTCATCTAAAAAAAACCCAAACCTTAATTATTTAGCAAAATTGTTCGAGCAGTTTCTAAGAAAACCAAATTGCAGCTGTATTTTGTTTGGTGGGTGAGGGTTAACAGCAGTGAACACTAATTTTCCTCGATGCAAGGATAGGTCAGATAGGTTTCTCAAAAAAAAAAAAAAAACCTTAATTGCATGTTTTTATTAAAACTTTTTGATTTATTTCTGTGAAAACCAAGTTTCAGCCATATTTTGTAATGAGTGGAAAAGAATATACAAAGAAAGTTAATTTTCATGAATATGTAGTCAAGTCAGACAAATCTGTCATCTCAAAAAACACTTAAATCTAAGTTTTATAAAAACCGTTACACTGTCAAAAAATGTCCTGTTTGCTGCCAGAAATTTTCTGTAATTCAGAAAAATACGTTCTGTCAACAGAAAAATTACGTTGATAGAACGCATTTTTCTGAATTACAGAAAATTTCAGGCAGCAAATAGGACTTTTTTTTGACAGTGTAGAGCCATTTCCCAGGTAACTAAGTTTGTCATATTTTTCAATAGGAGGAATAAGGGTAAACAGCGAAAGCTAATTTTCCAGAAGATGAAGATAAATCAGATGGGTTTCTCATCACAAAGCTGCCTTATGTCTAAGTTTTTATCAAAATCTTTTGAACCATTTCCAAGGAAACGTGGACAAAACCCGATTTCTGCCACACCGTTGAAGTGAGAGTTAACAATAAAAGTTAATTTTCCTAACAATTAGGATAAGTCAAATGGGTTTGTCTTCTCAAACAATCTTTAAATCTGAGTTTTCTTAAAAATCGTCATATCCATTTTCTAAGAAACCCAAATTCTGTCTTTTATGTTTTATCTTTATTTATTTATTTATTTTTATCGTCGCGAATCGGGCTGGACACAAAAGCAGATTTTCCTGAAGATAGAGGTAGGTCCAATCTATTTTTCACCCCATTAAACCCTAAACCTCAATCCTTCCTCAAAGTTATCATACTATTTTTGAGTAAACTTAATTTCTGACATATTTTGCAACAAGAAGATAAGGTCTTAACAGCAAGAGCGAATTTTCCTATTATGAGAATGAAGCATTGACAACCTTATTTAGGTTTATTTTCAAAGCGCTAACAGCTTCTTTTTTGTCTGACTGCTACTTTGGATGTTATTCTTTATATTTTTTCATAATATCCTAGCGTAAAGTAGGTGAAACAAAAAAGTTATTCTTGAATAACTCCAAATAAACATCCAGCTTTTGATTCTTCTTCTTCTGTAGTCTGTGTATTTCTGGCATATTTGAGGCATTGTCGTAGGATAGACCACGACAATCACTAAGATATAACCTGTATCGTCCTCTAACTTTTCAGAAAATATGTTCACCATGCATTCTATAATTTTATCATGAAATCAATAAATCTCTTTAACTTCATTCAAATCAATAAATCCCTCAAAAATTTTACATTACCTCTTTTCATTAATTTTGACACATCTAATTACTTCACTCAGCTGTTCATAGTAAGCTGAAAAAGGAGTAATTCACAGGAGTAATTAGCCTTTATTTCCATAACAATTTCTTGCTGAATTTTCTGTGACATTATATCAATAATTTCATTTTGCATTGTTTTGATAAATATGAAACTTGTTCTTTTTTTAGTGACACAAATTTATCTTTCAATACTGTATTATGTTTTACTAAAAGGGCTACAAGTTTTAAAATGTCGCCATTACTTGGTGAAAATGTACTCTTTAATAATGAACTAATATTTTTAGTTAGTAGAGCATCGGAAAGAAAGATAATTAGTGGCTAAATATAGAATGACATCTATCCATTTCAGTTTGCATAAAGTTAGCTGCTACCGCCACGCTGCCCCTCACCGTCCGCTCCATGGCATGAAAAAATGCGGTATATCGTCATCGTTCAAATTTCAGTATTTACTCACTCGCCTACGTCATGTGCTCATAAGTTAAACTACAGAATTTCAAGCCAATTTTGATCATATATTGCATATAAGGGAAGGAGTGCGTTAGATTACACTGAGCTTGTTACACTCGATGCAATGTATGACAAAAAGGGTTTAGAAATTGGGTCCAGCACATACTTGCCAACATCCCAATTAATATTCCATAGTGTTGTTAGTCCCACCCTCTTTTTCACCCCAGTAAATTTTTAAAGTAAAATTCTCCAAATGCACTTACGATTAAATAAGAAGAAAAATACTCTAAAAAGTTACTGGTGGGAAAAAGAAAGTGGGGCTAACAATACTACGGAATATTAATTAGTATGTTGGCAAGTATGATCCAGCATAGTATAAACAGAGAGAAGCTGGGCCTGGTGGTTGCCGCCCCCTAATTTTCGCCGCCCAGGGCAAGTGCCCCTTCCCACCCCCCACTAGATCCGGGCCTGCTCGCATCCTAGACCAAGTCAAGGGGAGAGCGAAAACTTAAAAAAAAAAACATATACATACTGTTGGAGCCAAGGCTGTTTGAGTTCAACTGAAGAGATCTAAGATGGTCCTAAAACCCAAGTGTGTGTCAGCTGTGATCAAGTAGAATAAGTGACTCTGCTATCTACTGCCCTGACAGGCCTTAAAAAACCCACAAGTCCGTAAACAGCTTTGTTAAGATCATCACTAAGTAGGCATATCTGAGTCTGATGTGGAACGCGGTAATGAGCCATCGCTTGACTGTTTACTTTCCAAATGATAGTCAATGATGATGTGCAGCCACAGTTGAAAATATGCTGAGTCACTTGAGACACCTGCATAATATAATACACATCCTGGGTACATGTAGAAACACCAGATAGTTCAACCCGTAGACCGTACCAGAAGATTTTCAGTGACTGCAAAGCGTATAAGCATGTCCCCAGGATCTGTAGAAGACACACCTACCCACGCTAAACAGTAAATCATATGAGAAGACCTTTATGTGTTCACTAAACCTAGACATGTAATGTATCTAGGTTTAGAGGACATCAGCACGCAAGTCCTTATTTTTCGGGTAACATAATCTAAAGCAGATACTATTATCTAATTAGAAACCATATGTATATATATATATATATATATATATATATATATATATATATTACTTTCTTCTACATACATAAGAAGAAGAAAAAGTATTTTTCAGTTTTCAAGGTATTTACATGTTTTTAGGTGCATTAAACACCATTCGATTACTATTTTTGGAAACTTAGATATAAATTTTTTGTTGATTAGATGTTTGGGTATATTGCCCAGCAAGTGATATAGCTGCACTAAATTTTCCTTGGAAAGCTATATGTTGGCTGTGTTAAAAAGAAGCTATATCTCAAAAAATGAAAAGTATTTGAAACATGGTTGTTTCGAACATGAATCACACACTGAATTAGGATGCCAGCCAGTTTTTGGTATGTTGAATTTGAATGGGCATAACATTGCACTAAATCTAGACATAGAGCATAGCAACAGTCTAGAATTCATTCGTAGGATAATCTGGAATCATGCTATTGTAATTTAAAACCTCAATGGAGGAGATGTTTCTCCAAATTCAGTATACCCAGAGGTATTATACTTACGAAACATGGAAGTCATGACAGGTTTTTTGTGCACCAGATACCATTAATTTCCATGATAGTCTTTGCATGGCTCCAGTACTGATTGCTCAAATCCTTGTTACGAGCTCCATGCCTTATTAACCGGACTACTGTGGGCCCACCAGCAGCCAAGAGGTTCTGTGTTCAAAGCTGGTAGATGGGAGGTGCTGAGTTCGATCTCAGGTTGCGCTCATCGACCTAGCCATTCGGAGTTTTCCATGGTTTCCTCCAAAACTCTCATAAATATGGGCTAGGGTCCCTTAGAAAGACCTCCATGAAGGGCATTCCTCCTATAGGCCTTGGGCCCTTGCATAGTCAACCAGCCTTAAATCCTACGACCAACCAACTGGATTACAGTGAGTCCAGTTTTTGATGATTTTCCCCCATTTGTCAGTGATTTATAGCATCATGGATTAAGGAAGTCTCTAGCAGAGAATTGTGCATTTTACAGGCCTTGTCCCATCATTTTTAGGCCCAAGGAACTTTTTAGAATTATTATTAAATCTTTTTTTACCATTTCCAATTTTAGGAACATTAATTCCATTATTTGCTGCCATGCGGCAGTGCAACTGATTTTATTTATAGTGCTTAACCATTTTACTATGCCTATGTATGAAGTTTAAGGCAATAACTTATATTTGTTTTAAAGTTAAGGTGATTGGGGGGGGGGGGGGGCAAACTTTAGCACACACGCTTTTCGTGTGCATATGTGTGGGTGCGCAATCAACATCTGACTGAAAGTAGCTAATCAAAGTTTAAATAAAACTAAAGAAAATGTTTTGGCACATTTAGGTTGTTTATAGGCTGTAATTAAACTTTTAAAGTCTCTGTAGAAGTGTTATTATATTTGCATTTGTACTTCAGTCTGACAAAGAAAAAATTCTTTACTGTGTAGAGCTGAAAAAATTTGCAACAAAAAGGTAAAATTGCAACCTAAAAGTTCTTTTAAATTTAAACATTAAATGTTCAGTTACTTAAACTTAAACTAAAACTAAACTTAAGCTAAAACTTTAACTTCAGGGTGGACAGAAAATAACTCCCTACTGGAAATAATTTTTTTCTTCTAAACGAATGTAGGTATGAAGTTAATTTTTTGTACACATTTAGTTTATTGTGTGGTATGGTAATTACAAAGTTACAATTCAATGTGTGCCCCAGTATTTTCTATACACTGGCTTTAAATGAACAGGTGCGTTTGCTATAGCCTTCCGCAAGAACTCATCAGGAACACCACTTATGACCTCACAGATTTTGTTCTCAAGGGCACCAAGAGTTTGAGGTTTGCTGCGGTACACTTATTCCTTAGTCTACTCTCATAAAAAGTAATCACATGGGGTGAGGTCTGGACTACGCACAGGCCATTCTGTGGAGTTTCCAGCGGCCAGTGAATCACTCATCAAGCCACTGCCATATATTAGACACATGAAAAAGGAAAAAAATTACAAAAAATGCCACACTACAGTCTACAAAACAAGGTAACTTTCCTTGCAGTCTACACATAACATCAATAGCTATTCCAAATTCAAAATAGGGAGTTACTTTCCTCCCACCCTGTAAAATATCACTCTCAATGTGAATGTATATACCATAGTTCTGGGATGCTGTATTAATTAATATTTCATTTTTTAAGCAAAAGTCTTTTCTTTGTTTTTAGATAATAAAAGAATATACCTGGTGTCCTATAAGTTTTTAGACATTTTAAAAAATCATAACTTGAAGGAATTGGTTGAATTGAACGTGGTTCGCAAAAAAGTTATTCTCATGAAGAGGGATTTTTTTTTTTTTTTTTAGTAAAGGAAAAAAAATTGAATTATTCATCGATAATGTTTTTATGCACAGATGCATAATAAGAAATATACAAATCAGAGTTCTATAAATTGCATGGTTTTATGATTAACACATCTTAGTTCTTATTTTGCCACCTACTTGCACATACATAAAATTTTAATTTGATGTGACTTGGCTGATACAATGTTATCGGTGAAGATGTTTTTTCTCTGGTAAGAACCGGTGACTGAAGTTGCAGTTAACAGTGCTGTAACTCTTAGCAACTCCTAATAAAAGGTCGCCTTTTTGAAAGGCCAATTTTCTATAGCATGATGGGTAGTTCTTTCAGGAAAGTTTCAATTCATATATCTGTTATCAGCTTATATGAAGATAAAATGTTTTTTAAGAGCATTCTTTCATGCACCCAGTACATATTTAATTCTATGGAATGAAAATAGTATAAAATGCTTAGCTCAGAGAATGACACAGTGGTCTCTGAAACTACAAGGAAACAAATGAAATGGCATAAATAACTGTAACAACAACAACAATAATATTGCAATGCATTTTGCCATGAAGGACACAGAAATGGCATGATGCAGCATAATATGGCATAAATAATCATTGACAAACTCTCTTTATATAATTCCACCCCCCCCCTTATCGGGAAAGGCTTGTCCTTCCATTGGAAAATTTCTGGTGACCCAACTGTGTATATATGTGGATTTATACTTACTTTTTCATGCATTACTGCTAAATTTATACTCATTATATACTTTCCATAAATGACTAGACATTTTCGACTTCAGACATTTTGTCAAATATCTGAAAATGTTCTTGACGAATTATGTTGAAACCTGAGGAGTGTGAGGAACATATTATATCTCATATATTCCAGTGAAAATTTTGCCCTGAAAGGGAAAAAAAAAACAGGAATTAAAAAAGAATATTTGGGGCCACTCTGTAAAATGTAATGTTTGAAATGCATTGTAGCAGTGTGATATTATTACGCTTCTTTTAATTATCTGTATTCATTTGTATGAGAAAAGCGCATATATTTATGGAGATATATATATTTTAAATGAAGATTTTTTTTTTTTTCCATGCGTTTTCTGTTTATAACATGTAGGTTTTTCAAACCAGTCTAATATTTTTTTAAAAACATGTCATATTGCAGTAGAAACAACCTATAGCTATCAGAAGATAAAATTTTTAAATACCTACTAACTAATAATTAACAGTGCATGCACAAGCATTAAAAAAAAAAGTTCATTTGCATAATTTATTTGCTAAATCTATCGAGCATCTTACGTGGAAAAACACCAAGCAAATATCACAGATGAGATTTTTCAGCTTCTTTTGTAGATTTAGTTTTTCAATTTTTCAGCCTTTTTTTTTTGGTCTTCCTCATGTAACTCAGTTAATCAAATAAAACTTGATTGAATATTAAAGCATAATTATTTGTTCTTTTTTATAGACTGAAGATTAAAAAATATATTTATTTCGCTAATATAATAGATCTTGTCATGAAAATGTCTTTGCATGTAGTTTCAGCTTTTTTGTCTTTTTACTAATCTCATCCTTTGAAATATTGTGAAAATTTAAAAGGTAATTATTTTAAACTTAGTTCGTGTAATAAAAGAAAAAGCAAAGTTATAAAAGATTCTATACAAAGTTTTATTTTAATTCCATTAATGGTATAAAATAGTATGATTGTGAATAAATATGAACCAAACCCACCTTGTTGTTTTCTTTTCTTTTCTTTTTCTTCCTCTTAGATGAATTGAAATTTTGTTCATTCTAATGATAATAGCTTTTTAATTTTCACAATATTTGGGGTAGCTCAATACGTTTGATTAATAAATTATGCAAAAAAATTTTTGTTGATGTTTTCCATACACAGTTAAAATTTTGATAAAAATGTTCATTCAGATATTTAACGTTAGATTGTCCAAGGAAGTCCTTTTAACAGCTTCTTGATTTTGTTTAAAAAAATATAGTAGCCGCCGTTTTATAAAATCACATTTGTTTTCATCAAAATGATTTCATTAAGTGGGGGATTTTTCTATCCAGCGAACATGCCCAAACTCAATAAAAGAGTATTCATTACCTAAATATAGAAAGAAATTCTTCTTCGCCCTTCCATCTGTCATCTAGCTGTCTGTAGGAATGGTGTTTGCTGCTTATCATTCATATAAAATTTTCAGCTTTTAAGGACAAAAGATGGAAATTTTTTTTGACCTGGCATTCTTGTACATATCTAGAAGTGCTGCGTTGATGACTTCTGCTTTACTTATTCGTTTTCACTTGCAGTTCACTTTTATGTTTGGTACAATTCAGGCACTAATATCATCTTCATTCTTATGTTTTTATGAAGCAAATTGAGAAATTTCAAACTTCGATGTCGCCTTCCTTTGACTATACATTTGAAGAAAACCATCATACTTTACCAAAACTTTACACTTAACCTTCAAAATAAAAACTATCTGCTTGCATATCTTGCAGCTAAGTTGCTTCAAAATAAGAACTAGAAATCCTCTTTGAATATTTAAAAACAGAAAAAAATAATCATTGGCCAATCATTTGAAGAATTCATTCCTTGATTTCCTAACTACAACACATGGTGGGGCGTGTTTTTCTTTTCTTTTCTTTTTTTTTTCTTTCTATTTTTATTATTATTATTTTATTTTTTAAGGCGTAAAATTTTCGACTAAGAGTAATAATGTGATGGCTTGTTTCGTTTTGTTTCTTTTCTTCTTCTTTTCAAAAATTCAGTGAGAAAATATAATTTGTTGTTTAACTTACATACATAACTATTTTTACTGTTGAAGAGATTTTCTTTTGAGTTTATTAGCCTGCGATGCTGATTTTATTAAGCGGCGGTTTGTATCAATTTGATTCTGGACCCAGTGATTTTATAAAGCAGTGGGTACTGTATTTACAAAGGGCATTCCATAAAAACTGAGAGTTATTTTTTTACGTAGTGGCAACACCGCGAAACTAAAAAATAGAAGTGCAGGCGATTTTTTTCAAACTGTTAACTGTACGTTTATACAAAATTCTAAACGAAGCAGACGATTCTGTTTTCCTATTTCCGTGCTTGTTTAAAGAACTGTTTTATTTGCCCTACAGAAATCGAGATGAGTGATTCAGAGTTAAAAAATGAAATGCGTTGTGCTATAAAATTTTGCTACCGTTTGGGCAAAACAGCTCCAGAAACAATTAAGTTAATGAAAGAAGCTTACAAAGACAAATGTTTTGGTGAGTCTATGATTTTTAGATGACATGGTGATTTCAATAAAGGCTGTTTGTCTGCAGAAATGGCTCCTAGGCCTGGGCGACAAAAAGTGTTGTGAATGATCGAAATGTTAACACTGTGTGGGTAATCCTTCAAGAAAATCGGCGAATGACATGTGAGGAGACAGCGGCATCAGCAAACATTTCGAAAACGTCGATATTTCGCATTCTATGCAACAATTTACAGCTTCGCTATGTTTGTTCCAGATGGGTTCCTCATCACCTTACTAAAGAACAAATGAAAACAAGAATTCACCAATGTTGTGAATGGAAACAGATGCTTCAAAATGATCCAAATCTCCCAAAGACTGTAATAACAGGTGATGAAACTTGGGTGCATCATTATAATCCCCTTACCAAGTCCGTAACAAGTGTATGGAAACATACTGATTCTCCGCCTCCGAAAAAAATCCGACAAATCAAATCTGCTGGAAAGATCATGATGATTAATTTCTTTGATCATAAAGGTGTAATCTATCAGCATGCTGTGCCTCCAAAAATTACTGTGAATGGTGAATATTATGTTTCAATTTTGAAAATTTTGCGACAACACATATCGAGAAAGCGTCATGAACTGGTAGGGAATTGGACATTACATTACGATAATGCTCACCCGCTTGTCGATACTTCTGTTCAGCAATATCTTAGTAAATGCAATATTAAAATCATGCCACATCCCCCTTACAGTCCAGATGTCACACTGTGCGATTTCTGGTTGTTTCCAACATTGAAGGAGAAGCTCCGTGGCAGAAAATTTAATACAGATTCTGAAGTTATTTCAGCAGTGGAGGGTTCTTTGAAGCAGCTTCCAGAAAAGGGCTTCTCTACTTGTTTTGAAAAGTAAGTTGAACGATGGGACCGTTGCATACCATCTGACGGAAGGTATTTTGAAAAAGAATGATGTATTTTTTGCTGTAAATATATTTCTTGATTTTTTATGATTTTACAGTTTTTATGGAATGCCCTTTGTATAATGATACGATTTCTAAGATTTTTATGTAACTTTGTGTACATGGTATAAAATGCATTTATTAATAGTTATATTTACCATCTACTCCACTTTATTTCTAATATCTTTATTGCCCAAATGTAGTCATTTTGACTGCATTAGCAGTCTAGTAGTTATTTTTATATTCTGATTATAGTATGATGTTTATACTGCAGTGTGTCAATAATAATAATAATAATAATAAAAAACTGCATTGGTTTAAAATCCTGCATGTTATAAAAAAATGTAAAAAAAAAAAAAAAAGTCTCAAAAATTAAACATCTCCATGAATATTTGTGCTATTCTTATACTAACAAATATAGATAATAAAATGAAGCATCAGGATTATATAATACCACTACAATGCATTTTAAATAATAGTTCGTATAGGGTAATCCCAAACATTCTGTTCTTCCCTCAATTCTTTTTTTGTTGGCCCTCGTTTTGCTCTCAGGGCAAAATTGTGGGAATATATGAGGTGTAACCTATTCTTTACACTCCTAAAGTTTCAAGATAATTTGTTAGGTACTTTTTGAAATATTTATTAAAATATCTGAAATTGTAGTAGTTTATGAAAAGGTAGTGTGTATATATATGCATACACACTGTAGGACCGAAACTCGTGGTTATAGCAATATGAATATATCTAGATGGCAATAGCATCACATGGGAAATACGTTGGGCACTGTATTAGTAGGGCCTTCATTTGTTGTGATATTCATGTAAAAGGTTTTGTGGTGTGATTGTATGCGGCTACTTAGCAGAAATTAACAGACTTTGAACATCTCAGTTAGAGCTAAATGCATGGGAAATTCAATTTGAGGAATTGTTAGGAAATTCAAAATATCTTAAAAACATTTTTTTTTTAAATTACAAACCCATATATAATTGAATATGGACAAAGATGAAATCACTTTCAAATATGTGAAATTGTAGTAGTTTATGAAAAGGTAGTGTGTATATATATGCATACACACTGAAGGGCCGAAACTCATGGTTATAGCAATATGAATATATCTAGATGGCAATAGCATCACATGGGAAATACGTTGGGCACTGTATTAGTAGGGCCTTCATTTGTTGTGATATTAATGTAAAAGGTTTTGTGGTGTGATTGTATGCGACTACTTAGCAGAAATTAACAGACTTTGAACATCTCAGTTAGAGCTAAATGCATGGAAAATTCAATTTGAGGAATTGTTAGGAAATTCAAAATATCTTAAAAACATTTTTTTTAAAAATGACAAACCCATATATAATTGAATATGGACAAAGATGAAATCACTTTCAAATATGTGAATTAAAAGCATGTCTTTATCCAAAAATTTTAAGGTGAAAACTGATAATGCTTAAAAACAAATGGCTCCAGTTTTAGTGATCAGACCCATATGAAACTAAATATATATTATATAAATCATTTGTCTGAGTTTTATGCAAAAAAAAAAAAAAAGTTTCATTAACAATTTTACAGTTAACATTTATTGCATTTGACACTGTTGCATTGTAGATGCAATAGGAATATTTCATTAAAAATTAATAATTTGATTAATGAAAAGTGTAATTTCATTTTAATCATGATCAATAAAAAAAAAATCATAAAGAAAATGCTAATTACATTAATTATGTATAGTTTGCAAATGTAACAAAGTAAACTATTGGGGACTGTTATTACATTATGATATTGGATATTGAGAGTAGAAAAAAAAAAAAAAAAAAGTTATTTAATGTTATACCTAAATCTTTAAAAACAAAAGAAATAGACAAGGGTGTAGACAGAAAAAGATTTCATACATAATGTTGAGTTATCTGTAGTGCATAATATTGATAGTTAAAGATGAAAAATAACTTGACCTCCCCCCCCCCCCCCAACACCCCTACTCCTTCGAAAGAGACTATTTTCAATATTAGAGTTTTTCATGATCAATGTGATTGATTAATACATAGATGATTATAATATTAAAAATAATTTAAGCTGCTTATTTGTAATTTTGTACTTAATATGGAAATATCTTATTTAAAATTTCTATACTAGGTTAAAAAAAAAGTCTTATAAATGTAGGTTGAATGTTTTTATCAATTTATGTCATTAAGTCCTTTCAAAGCATGGCTTTCATTTCTGTATAACATTTTATTCCCAACATGTTATTTTTTTATTCAAGAATTTTAAAAATCAAATTTATATATTTAATCATTTGATAATTTTATATTCTTATTTTAATCTTGTCATATATATATATTAATTGATAATTAGGGATGAAACGGATAGTGATTTTGCCGGATACCGGATATCAGATATCCGGAGCTCTTCTGCCTGCCGGATACGGATATCCGGCATTAGTTTTATTTTTTGTTGTGTTGCATATTTCTTTTCTTTTTCTTTATTTTAAAACAATAAAATATAAACATATTTCATATACTATTCTTTTAAAAACATTTTAAATATAATTTATTTAAACATATTTAATATTCTATTTATTTGTGCAATATTGCCATGAAGAATAAATTTTTAAGCCTAACATACTCATTCCTACACTCGCAATTTTTGGTGAAAAGCACTATTACAAACAGATAGGTTTTGTTCAGAATTATAAAACTGAAACTTATTATTTACATATGTTTTACAATACTATTATTAAAAAAATGAAATAAAATATTTTACTAATATAATCACAGTTGAAGGATTATTTTCACATGAAAACTAATATGTTGTGGCCATCACAAAACTTTCTTCTACATAATTCTATATAACAGCGCCACTTACGGTTTAAATCGTATAAAAGTTTAACCATAGCTTCTCACAATAAATATTTTACAAAATGAGTTTATGCAATTTTAATGAACAGATGTTGAGATATACGCTTGTGAAAAATCATAATAGAAGCTCCACCTGTCGGCTGATATACACATAAATAAGGTCAACATTTGCTTTCATAATGGTTGTCTTATATATCAAGTTTCATGCACATATGTCATAGAAGTTAACTTAGCCTATTCATTGGGTAAATTGTAGTGCAGTATTGCCACCTGTTGGTCAATATACACCTAAAATAAATCGCAATAGTGTTTCACAATGGCTGGTTCTCTCACATACCAAGTTCTAAGCAATTATACACAATAGAATAAAAGATATAGCCTTCTCCTTTTTGGGGGAAATTTCTGTATTGCAGAGCCACCTACTGGCCAACATGCACCCAAACTGAACCAGCATAATTTCTCATAATACCTTTCCAACCTGAAGTTTTGTGTAGTTACATGAAATAGAACCTAAAATATAGCCTTCCCTAAATTGCAGAAAGCACTGTATAACAGCACCACCTGTAGAGCGATTGGCACCAAAATTTGATAGGCACTAACATATGCCAAGTTACATGTACATATGTATTTATATGAAATTCTGTGCAGTAGTTTCTGAGATATAGCTTTCCTCTAAGTTGCAAAAATCGCAGTATGGCAGCCCCACCTGTTGAGCCATTTGCCCCAAAAGTTGGTAGGCATTGATTTATGTCATGGTGCAACTACACATAAATTTATATGTAATTGTAGTACGCACTACTTCCGAAGGTACAGTTGAACAGAATTTTTGTCACATACACACAGACATGTTTTTTAAAATTGGTCAAACCAGGTTCTGGACTTCTTAAAATGTGTAAATGCATCAAAAACCAGAAGTTGAAAATTTTTATGAATCCAATACTTTCTTTTGAGACATTTATAAGAAAACATAAAAGAAAGAAGAAAAAAAAATAAACTAAAAGCTTCAAACTAGTATGTTATGGCCATCACAAAACTTTCTTCTATATATCTCTATATAACAACGCTACATGCTGTTTAACATGCAGAAAAAACATAATCATAGCTGCTTACAATAAAGATTTTAGATATTGAGTTTAGTGCAATTTTAATCAAAAAATTTTGAGATGTAGCCATGTGGAGAATCACAGAAGGTGAGGAACAGCTGCGCCACCTGTTGGTCGATATACACCCAAATTAAGCCAACTTTTATTCTGATATTATTTTTATCTTGTTTATCTCTTAAATTTTATAGATGTTGAGATTTAGCCTTCCTATTCACAGAGTAAATTGCAACATAATATAGCCACCTATCAACCAATATGCACCAAAATTGAATCAACATTATGTTTTATAAAAATTACCCTTTCCCATACTAAATTTTAGCAATTATACACGAATGAATCTGAGATATAACTTCTCCATTCACGGGAAAATTGCAGCATCACCTATTGGCCGTTATGCACAGAAATTGAATAAACATGTTTCATAGCCCTCCCTGTGACACACTTAGTTTATTTTTTTAATTATACAGTATAAGCTGGGATATAAGTCTTCCTTTAAATGGGAGAAATCACAGTATAGCAGCGTCATCAGTTGAGTGATTTGCACCAAAAGTTGATGGGCACTTTTTTTTTTGGGGGGGGGGGGGGGGGGGGGTAAGATGCAACTATGTATAAATTTATATGAAATTCTGTGCATTAACTCTTGAAATGCACAAAATAGACATTTTCCAAAAAATGGTCAAATTGTGCTTTGGTTCCTCAAAATGCGTAAATCCATAGAAAACTGGAAGTTGAAAATTTTCACGAATCCAATACTTCCTTCTATTTAATATAGAAGAAAGTAATAATTCAAAATGAATTTATACTTTTTACTTATTTTATATTTTTATATTCTGTATAGATAAGAAAGAAAATTTTACATTAGTTATTAAAATTCTTTAAGTAGGTTAAGTTTTTCTGCAGTACAAAATCAAAAACTTTAAATAACTGATTTTTTTTTTTTTCTTATGAACAATATAAAAGTGAAAGTACAGACTCTCTGAAAATTTAAATATGTACTTTTATTTGAAATAATTTTAATTTTTTGGGATATATCTATGCAACGCAACAGGGAATTCTAAATTCAGGTGCTTTAGTAAGATATTCCATTAAAAATGCAAATTCATATAAATTGGAGGGTTTTTTAAAAAATCCAAATTGAACAGATAGATGGCGCAAGTAATGCCAGGCTTCTGCTAGTATAAATATATGGTCACAAAAACAACAGCTTTATTTTGTATGGAAAACTGGATTGTAAATAAACAGGTTCTAGTCAATAAATGCACATTATTTGACTCATTCTCGAAACAATCTAACAACTTTAACATCCAAGACTAACAATATTACTAAATAATCTAACAACATATTAGCAAAAGACATGAAAACAGAGTTATATATACACTGCAACTACAGACAATAAATATCATTTGTTCAGGAACAACAATGAACAGCTCTTTTTATTGTTATGGGGAAGATTAGGGGGAATATTATAGATCACTCTGGAAGAAAAACCTAGCTAACTCTGTACAAAATTAAAATAGGGCTTCTATATTTCTTAGACCTGAAGCTACTTTTGGCTAAATTTGTTTGCTAATGAGTCCAAAATCGATTTTCGCAGAAGCCAACTTAAAAAAAAAAAATCCTTTACAAGCTACAACTGATCTAAAAAAAAATAAAAAAATTGTCGCAAAATTTTCATCTGATGGGAGTTTAAGTTTGAGTTTTCTCCTTCGGATATCCGTCTGATATCCGGCTTGAAATTGCCGGATATCCATATCCGGTGTGCTGATATCCGGTACCCCGCCGGATATTTAAAACTCAGCCGGATAGGCCGGATACCGGATAGTTACCGGATATCCGTTTCATCCCTATTGATAATAGAAATTCCAGATGAAAAAAAATACAAAAGTAAATTTTACTTCCAAATAAAAAAAATATTTTTTCACAAAAGTAGTGTCTATAATAATGTAAATGTACACATATATGTATATGAGTGTGTAAGTATATATATATATATATATATATATATATGTACAGGGTGATCAATTTAAAAGCATACCTGTTAGTTTTTCTTATTACCCTTAAATATGACAGATCTAGCAACTATTCTAACACTGAATTATAATTGTTTGAACCTTGTTTAAGTGTGGGAGACAATTCATAATTTAATTAAAATTCTTTACATTATCATTCCTACATTACATTTACATTATCATTATCACATTATTTCATAGGTTTTTCCAAAGAAGTCCTGGAAACATCGATGAATTATAACATCATAACTGAAGAAATCTTATCAATAACACCAACAATGCTGCGAAATGTGTCAAAAACCTGGTTCAACATGTTCATGTTTGTATTCAAAATGGTGGCGGACATTTTTAACATTTTCTGTGAGGAATGATAATAAAAAAAAATTGAATTAAATTATGTTTTTCAAAAATAAAATTATTACAGGATTAAAAAAATTGTGCATCTCCATTTCTGTTATACCTCACAAATAAAGTTATAACAGTCGAACAGTGTTAGAAATTGTCTCACAAACTTAAACAAGGTTCAAACAATCATACTTCAATGTTAGAATAGTTGCCACATCTGTCAGATTTAAGGGTTATAAGAAAAACTCACGGGTACTCTTTTAAACTGATCACTCTGTATATATATATATTTATAATTAATTTGGTGAACATGTAAAAACTTTAAGAGAAATAATAAAAATGTCAAGTGAGTCCATTCGAATTTCCAAACATTAAGTAATACACTGTTTTTTAAATAAAATAAAGTAAGAGAAGTTATTAAATAAACAAAAGAGATAATTAAAATAGATGTTTGGTTATTTCCTCCCAAATAGTGTACTATTAGAACTATTAGTGCTAGATTCACCAAAATCTATACAGTTTTTGTGAATAGACCTTTAACATGTATATAAATTTAAAGTTCAA
Organism: Salticus scenicus; assembly: GCA_963930645.1. Taxonomy (NCBI): domain Eukaryota; kingdom Metazoa; phylum Arthropoda; class Arachnida; order Araneae; family Salticidae; genus Salticus; species Salticus scenicus. The sequence continues at coordinate 29,527,959 of OZ005657.1, forward strand.
TGAAATAAGGCATTTAGAGAGACGCTATCACTTTTTAAAGAATTTCAGACTATAGGCCATGTTAAACAATTTTTCGTTGTGTTCCTGTAAAAAAACTAAATGCTAGATTTATCAAAATAAATTTATACAGTTCATTCGACGGTGACCTATAACATGTATATAAATTTTCAGTTAAATTAAATAAGGCATTTAGATGCTATCACACTAAAAAAAATTTGAGCCTATAGGCTATAATGATAAAGAAATTATCTTTGTGTCCCTGTAAAAAAAAACTATAATTGCTACATTCTCCAAGATGTATGCAGTTCATGCTATGGTAACCTAAAAGACGCACCAACTTTTAGTTCATTCGAACAAAGCATTTAGACGATAGTGTATTCACTCACATACATACATCATCATAAAAATAGCAAAAATCAACTCATGGGACCTCAAAACATATGGATACACCAACATTGCAGAGTCAGATTTTTGTCATTATTAAAATACTTTCCTTACATATGTATTTTCAGAAGGTAAAAAATTGCATGAAATATATGTGAATTATTCAATTTCATCATGCTTAATAATAATTTTTTAAAAGGTATTTATGACTATGAGGGAGGAGATGACAATGTAGTTGAAAGCAGTGGGGGAAAAAGGGAGGGGAATTAAAATTGGAAGTATAAAATATCACTTTCACATCCAATCCACCCATAGAAAAATAGATATATTTATTTATTAAATATTGTTAATTTTGCATGTCTATTTTGAAATATTTAAATTAATTATATACATATACACTTCTTAATAAAGAATTGTTTTATATATTTGAAAAGAATAAAGATAATTTTTAATTTACTGCTCACAAGTAATTAATAATGGACAAAATGGTATTTTGTCCGGGACAGTTTTAACCAGGTTTTTTCCAGCTGTTTTTTCCACTATGGAAAAAACCCGATAACCCTGATAAAAAGTTACATCAGTGAAGCTTAAGTAAGATTTTATATGTTTCTTTAAATATATTTATGGCTTCATTAATAGTTATTAAAATTAGTCGAGAAACTTTTAAAAAGAAAAAAAATGTAAAAATCATTTATTTTTAACATATTTATATTTTTTTCTAAGACTGGTGGTAGCTACTTAAGGTAATATATAAATTAATTATACAACTGAACTTCGTTAACGTGAACATGCTTAACGTGAATTACTTTTAACATGAACTGTTTCCACAATCCCCGTCAAAATGAAGATTAGTTTCTGAGTTACTGATAGCTAGGGATGTGGGTTTTCCGGAAAATTTTGAAACGGAAAATTTTCTGGAAAATTTACCGAAAATTTTCCGGAAAATTTTCAATCTCTAAATTGCAAAGGTTTTGTAAAATAAAACTAAATACATTAAAAGCTACAAGTAAACAAAATTATTCAAAGAAAAGTATGAATAATTATTCAATTTAAAAAGAATTTATTAATAAACATAACACGGAAATTATGATTTAATGGTTTATTAAACATGTATAAAGCTAGAAAGTTATAATTTTTAATGACTGTTTTGCATGTATAATGGTGGAATAATCTATGTAAAAAAGGTGTCTGTGAACGTTCTGTAGCTGTCAGAGACCCTCGCATATCGCTGCCAACAGCTGAACCCCATTTTATTATATAGGGAAATTTTTTTTATGATAATTAATGATTCTTCTTTTTTTTTTTTTATTCTGTTTTTATTCTTAAAAAAAAAAAAAAAAAAAAATCTAGAAAAATTAAATTTGCCTTTGTTTTTCCCAAAATTTATTTATTTTAATTTTTAATACTTCATACTGAAATTACAAAGTGGAAAAAAAATGATCAAAGTTCTTGTTTGCACTTTATAATTTCAAAATAAAACAAGAACAAATATTTAACAATTGGGAATATTTTGAAACTAAACAGAATAATAATAATAAAAAAAAAAAAACCCAGAGGTAATTTTCATAACGACTTTCTGTTTAGAATAATATGGGGTTTGGCTGCTAGTGGCAGCAAAATTACACATCCATATTTTTCTTTTTCTTTAGTTTGGTCGCTAATTTTTATCATGAACTTACTTTTTTATAAACAGTATAAGACTAGACTCGATAAATATTTACTTAACAAAATACTATTAGGTGCACATCTTTTAAATAGAAATTATTGCTAGTGCATCAATAATTTTGCTGCTGACTGTACAAGGTAATTAGTAAGGTATGGGTCAGGCCATGCAAGGGTTCATTTCATCAAAAAAAAATTAATTTTTACTTTTTTCGATTTACTCTATTTTTAAGTATAGTTTGCAAACACAAAATCATATATTTTAATAATTGGTGGTATAATGGATGTAATCCTCTATTCAAAAAATTAATCTGGAAGTTTGAGATTTTTTTTTATATTATTATTATTATTATTATTAAACTTCAAATGTAATACCTTTATGAGATTTTTCAAGTACAATTCAATTTCAGATATTTTAAGCAAATAAAGAAATATTGAGAAATATTGAGATCTTTCAACTAAACCTCCAGTTACAAGATATGATGTGATTCATTTTATCTATTTGATTTCCTTAAATTTTAATCGAAATCTTGCTGTTTATTTATTTAGGCAAATAATTGTATTTCCTGTTGCTTGCATTTAAAAAAAAAAAAAAAAAAAAAAAAAAAACACTTTTTTTTCCCCCACATTAGTAATTAGTTTTAAAAAGTGATTTTAAAAAATATAATTATGTTTTTATATCAGCTTTTTCTCTAAAATTTTCAACAATGCCAATTTTGTAATTGAAGCATTTTTTTTTAATAAGGTTTGCCTTTTTTTTTTTTTTTTTTTATTGAATATTTAACGAAGATTATGACAATGTCCTAACTTTCTGAGTCACTCTCAGAATCAGAGACCATAAGGAGACCTAAGAGAATTGCTGCCTGAGTTTGAAAAACATCGGAGTATCATCATTTATCAAATGAATATTTTGAAAAACAGATACACATGCTCAGCAGTATAGTAGTGCATTAATTGATCAACATATTCTTTTTTTTGTTATGTTGCCAAATGCTTTATAATTATGTTCTTACACACTTATAGAATCGACATTTAAAATTCTATTAGAAACTTTTGTTTTTCACACTGTGTATAGCATTACTATGACTAATAAAAGAAAATTTAAATATATCATGCAAAAGATTTACTAAAAAAATTGTTTTTTTTGGTTGGAAAATTTTCCGGAAAAACATAGTAGAAAATTTTCTGGAAAATTTTCCAAAAAAGAAAATTTTCCGCAGAAAATTTTCCACCCCACATCACTACTGATAGCATGAACTACTGATAACATTAAAAAAATTTTTATTCCCTTTGAGATTCATGTTAATGAGGTTCAACTGTAATTTAGGTGAAAATAATGAAAAATGATGAACAAAATCAGCAACATCAGTCTATAAAATCCTTTCTTAAAGAAAATCAGGTCCATGCAGCATCTAGTATCATGTAGTCAGATTAAAATAAAGTATATACCGTAAAAACCGGCAGATGAGCCGTGGCGGATACGAAAAAAAAGTTGTCTTTTTTCTATCTGCGGCTCTTACGCATTTTTTTTCTTTTCCACCCTCCTTCCTTGACACATTTTAAACTTTTCTCCAGTGGTGTGCAAGAGAGGTAAAAATGGCAATTTTCAAATTTTCATTTACCTTACATTTTATTTAATATTTGGCCTAGACTGCATATTATAAAGCTACAGTTCAATTTTCATGAAAATATGTGAATGAACAAAAAAAGTTACATTTTTATTGGGAATTATGATCACATCATCAAAAAAAAAAAAAAAGTTAAGATTAAGTTTTCTTTTTATTTTGTAGTATTTTAAATTGAGATATGCCATAAATTTCTTAATATTTGGTTTTAACGTCCAATAATTCGATTGTGAATATTTTTGAAAGTGTCAAATTACTAGGAAGGGCTTAAGGAGGGGGACGAAGGGGCAAAAAAGAAAGAAAGAAAGTTACTGCATTTGAAATTGGTATTATTAGGTTTTTAAGGCAAGATAAATCAATTGCAAATATTTTCAAGTGTAAATTTATTAGGAGGGACGGAATGGTGGGGGGCAAAAATGTAGAAAAGGAACGTGAGTTTCGGAAAAAACAATGGAAAACACAGAACGCCTTTATTCTTTTATATTTTGCAGAGTTACAAATTTCAATTTCCGCTCAAATTTTGTACTAAGGATGTTTATCATTATATATCCCGGAATTATGCAAGTTTCAGAGAAAACCATGGATAAATCAGACACGAATCTTTTTATAAAAATATTTATATTACCTTTGTATTTCAGCTTCTAATTAACATAATTTCATAAGTAATGTATCATTTTAAAAGTTATTTGAATTAAAATTGAAGAGTATATGTTGTAAATATCTGTTGCCTGAGGGCGCTTTAATGTTTTAATAATTCAATATTTAGATTTCTAATTATGATTAAATTACTTATAACACATCATTTAAAATTTTGCAGACTTTTAAACTTGTATAAGTCGTTAAATTCCATATGGGAGTTTCAGGACCTGAAACGGGAAAAAGGTGCACCGAGCAGGAATTTTGTAAAATAGGATTTTTCAAGGATTGCGAACCAGCTGGTCACCGAAGGCGGCTAGTATAAATTAAAAATGAATTCACTTTCATTTGAACAATCTTTATATTTCTTATATATTATTTTTATTATGAAAGAGCTGGAGCGGATTTCTGGCATCGCACTTTCATAAGGGCTGAAAGAAAATAGTGCGGCTCTTACGAAGGTGCGGCGCTTCTGAAAAACTTATCTGTCAAGAAGCAGACTTGGGCTGCTCTTGACATAAAAAGGAATTTTTAAGTTTAGCATTCTATGGTAATAACAGAATATGCAGAAACTATAGTTATGACGATCACCAAAACTAAGTTCAAAAGTTTCACTGGACATTGAGCTTAGATGTATCTAGAAAGTTTCAGTGGATAGTCAAAACTGATGATCGATATCCAGGTTCTATAATTATGAACATCGCTGGTGAGGTCCACGCGGTGAAGAATTAATAAAAATTGAGATAAGAAAAAGTACATACCATAACTTGACGAATTCTAAGGAACTGGAGACAAATGTAAATATTCACCAAACTTTATTTGAGCTCTATATAGGGACGGGGTGCGAGTCTGTGGTACGTCGTCACCATCAGCTTCTTTCATTTACTCCAGTAAGATCCAAGTCAGCATCCGTTTCCATCTGGGTGCATAATCGTGATAAAGACACAATGGTCCGTGCATAATATTACGAATTCACTATTATGTCGAAATATATGATTATCTTGTAGATGTACCAAATGTTGTCGATGGATTAATTCAATATTTAATTACGGAAGACACATGTGTTGATTACGAGGAATGCACGTTTGCTAATTCGCAATCTCATTGCATCCTCTTCAATTTTTGTCCAAAAACGAATGGTCAATGTTTTCCTGCTCCGTGATTCCTTGATAATACAAATTATTAATTTATTTTATAAAAATACATTGTTTCGAGCTATAATATAATTAATTTATAACTACTAAAGTCATCGCGGCGAAGCCACGAAGGGCCCACGGTGCGCGCATGCGAAAAATCGCGCGGCGACCGGCAAACGCGACCTTCTATCAGGTGTTCAGGTATCCAAGTGCTGGAGAGAGAAGATTTTCTACTCTCAGGTCAGCGAGCTCCGAAACGTCACGGCACTAGCGGCCAATCAGAACGCACACTCACGGGAGGACGAAACCAAGCCTCCAGAACCGGCAGGAAGGAAGGGAAACGTAAGGAAGAAGCACTGAGTGAATTTTTCGCGTCGCCGAGAAGTAAACTTACAGGGGCGAAACGGGAAACTAATGAAACTTAAATAAATTTTGGATGAAATGCGATCTAATAATTTGGGTTTGTTAAAATAACTGAAAAATGATTAAATTAAATAAAAACACTGTCGTGTTTCACGACACTTATCATTTCAATTACCTTAAATTGTGTTGATACGGCTCATACGCGAATGCGGCCAATCTGCCGGTTTTTATGGTACATTGATTTTTATATATATCTTTGACATTCCTTCTATTAATTTGATTTTAATCTAGTATGATAGTCCAACCAGTAGATAAAGGGTTGAATATATTTTTATTAAAAAAATAAATAAATAAAATTAAATAAATAAATTGCTCTATTAGTATCAATTTTTTTTTTAAATAATATTGTCAATTAAATGATTAAAAAATAAGAATGAATAATTTATTTCAGAGTGTGTATGAAGCAACTATTGAATCATACAAGAAGAAATTAGGTTTGTACTTCTAAAATGTTTATCTCTGTATGCGTGTAACTCATTTATTTTATATCTTTCTATTTTCTTATTAAATATACACTACCTTTCTATAAATGACTCAACATTTTTCATTTCAGACATTTTTTTCAAATATCTCAAAAAAAAAAAAAAAAAAAAAAAAAAACTAGAAAAATCATCTTGAAACTTTAAGAGTGTGAAGAACATGTCATACCTCATATATTTCAGTGAAAGTTTTGCCCCGAAAGTAAAAAGGGGCCCATTAAAAAATTAAATAAATGTGAAAATATTTGAGGTCACTCTGTAAGAAAATGCTTAAAGTGCAATCTGGCTGCAGCATGTGATTACGAGGCTTGTTCTTATTATCTGTATAAGTCTTTATGAGGCTACCCCATATATTCATAGAAATATACTAGTTTCTTAAAAAAAAAAAAAAAAAAAAAAAAAAAAAGTCGCTTTTTTTGCTGTAACACATAAGGTATTAAACCAAGTGCAAAGCTGTTTTCAGGAAACTTGACATACAATATTAGACAATCACAATGTAAAAATATCAAATATCTAATGAAATATATAAGCATTTTTACTAAATATTTTTTAACTTTGCATGCACAAGCTTTAGCAGAATTTCATTTGCATAATTTAATAACCAAATACATCGAGCTACTTATAATGAAAACCCCAAACAAGTATTGTGAAAATTCAAAAAGTTGTATGTGATAGAATGACCTGCTGTTCAGTTCCACTCAAAATAAACAAAAAAAAAAAAAAAAAAAGCAAAACTATAAGTGGTTTTATTGATTCATTCAATAGTAATACAATTTTCATTGATTGAAAATAAATATTGATAAAACCCATTTGTCATTTTCATTATTTTTGTGAAGAACTGAAATTCAGTTCATTCTATTGCATACAACTTTTTGAATTTACATGATATCTGTATGGAGTTTTCATGTAAGTAGCTTAGTACTGTTGGTTATGAAATTATGCGAATAAAATTTTGCTAAAACTTGTGCATGCATAGTCAAAAATTATTTAATAAAAATGCTCGTATTTCATTAGATATTTAATATTTTTATATCCTGATTACAATGTGCTGTGTTTAATGTATTATGTCAAATTTTCTGTAAGTGGCTTTGCACTGGGTTGAATACTTTGCTTGTTATAGTTTTAAAAAGTGTTTGTAATTTTTTAAAGGAACTGTTATCGCCATGGATATATGTAGTAGCCTCGTAACAATTCATATAGATAAGACGAAGAAACCTCCTAATCACATACTATAGCCAGATCACATTTCAAGCATAAGTTTTTACTGGGTGATCTCAAACATTTTCATTTTTATTTGATTTTTTATTGGTCCCCCTTTTGCATTCGAGGCAAAACTTTCACTGAAATATATAAGGTATAACATATTCTTTACACTCCTGAAGATTAAAAAATAATTCATCCAGTATATTTTGGAGATATTGACAAAACATCTAAAATCAAAAGTGTCTGCTCATTTATGGAAAAGTAGTGTGTGTGTGTGTGTACACTTATATATTAAAAATTTCTCTTTTAGTTCTTTTTATATATCTTTCCCCTTTTCTTTTTCTCCCTTTTTTATTACCTGGTTTATTTGAATTGATACTATGTATATGTTATTATTCAGAAATTAGATTTTCAGCCTTTTATATATATATGTATATGTTACTGCTAAAGTGCAGAAATCAGTTAATCTGCAGATTAGCTAGGTAATCTGCACATTAACTAGGGTGATCCGTTAAAGTGCAGAAAATTGTTTTATTTCTCAAATTACCTAGCTAATCTGCAAACTACCCAGGTAATCTGCAAATTACCGACTAGACACTCGTTAATCTGCACATTACCTACTAGGTGCTCGTTAAAATGAAAATAAGGTCTTTGGCGAAACAATAGCAATGTTTCTGTATGATTAAATTAAATGTTATTTATTTATTTTTCTATATCTAAAGAATCACATTAATACAATCAAGCAAACAACAAATTAGTTGATAGAATCAATCATCAATCAATTGAAAAACTGTAATACAAAGAAACAAATAGTTTAACATATTATTACAATTAACCCTTTAACCGTTGCAAACGGCTTTTTCCGTCACTTAATAGTTGAAAAAAGAGGCTAATGTGGCAAATTTTGGAAAAATGTGATATTTTTTCCTAGGGCATAAGATTATTGAATATCCATTGATTTCAAAAACTAATGTGCTTTATTCCTACTTCACTTAGTATTGATTTTATGAGTTATTAAACAGATATGCTAAAAAACTCGACAAGGCTAAAGGGTTAAGGAAATGAATTTGCAAATTATATGATAAAATTAAGCTTACTTATTAGTGCAATTTAAAGAGTGATACTTTGAATTGCCTAGCAATTAAATTCCGTACAGGAGATTCAGAGAAAACCATGGAAGACCCAGAACACCTTTATTCCAATATCTTCAATTCTAATTATGATTAAAATACTTATAATACACCATTAAAAATATATTTTATTGTAATTTTATTGCGAACTTTTAAAGTGATGTAAGCAGTTAAATTCAGTATGAGAGTTTCAGAGAAAACTACAGAAAACCCTGAACATGTTTATTCTTTTTTATTTTGCAAACTCTCAAATTCTGATTATCCACTCACATCCTGTATAAAGGATTTTTAAGACTATTTATTCTGAAATTATGCAGGTTAAGGAGAAAACCATGGAAAATTCAGACACAAATCTTTTTATAACAATGTTTATATTACTTTTGTATCTCAGCTTCTAATTAACATTATTTCATAAGTAATATATTACTTTAAAATTTATCTGAATTGGAATTGAAGAGTACATGTTGCAAACCTGTGACGCAAGATGGCACTTTTAGTTTTGCTACAGTTAAAATGTTCAAAGTTAATTGCACTATGAGCAAGCAACTATTGTAAGTTTTAAAATGGTAATAATGCACTGCAGGCACCACCGAGCGGGACATTGCTACGGTCAAAATTTCCAAAGATTATAACACAGTGAGTAACAGGCTGTTTCAGATACTGAAACGGGAAGTGGATGCCGCAGGCGCTGCCGAGCAGGAATTTACTACAGTTAAAATTTTCAATAATGCTATTTACATTATATGTCAATAAGCTGTTGTATGTCCTGAAATGGCACCACAGGCGCCACCAAGGAGAAGTTTCGTATGGCAGTTAGTGAAAAATAAAATTAACCAGTGACACCAAAGTAAAAGTGAGGGGAGAGCGAGAAGGAGTAGGGAAAGGAAATAAGAGAAACAAACTTTTGAACTTTAACGATACAGAAGCCGCTAATGTGCAGATTACCTAGTTAAAATTTTGGAAAACTCTTGATTCTGCACTTTAACAGATCACCCTAGTTGATCTGCAGATTAGCTAGGTAATCTGCACATTAATGGTTTTTAAGTTTCAACGGTAACATATAAAGTTTTTTCAGCATTTTTTTTGTTTTTAATATGCATTTGTTATATCAGGTAATCAAATAAAATTTTACCTCGCCATGCCAATGATTGGATGTTAAAGCATAATCATTAAAGCCAGAAAAATCTTCAATGTCTTGAAAGCCAAAGAGAAAAAAGTGAAAAGCAGACAGCTATTTCTGTGGCATTTAGATCTTCATGCATTGAAAACAGTACGCTAAATGCTACTAAAACAGCTGTCTGCTTTTCAGTTTTTCTCTTTGGCATTTAAAATGAAGATTTTCCTGTTTTTAATAATCCAGCACAAAGTCTTCTTTTAATATTAAAGCATAATAATTTGTTCCTATAAACTAAAGATTTAAAAATAATGATTTTGTCATCCAAATTCTAATATTTTATTCCAGTGTCTTGCCTCTGTTTATAGTTTCAGCTTTTTTGTCTTTTTGCCAATCTTATCCCTGTTTATTTAGCTTCATAAATACATATTTTTAATTATATTTATAAAATTCTTCACATCTAACTTACATTTAGAAAAGTCTAAATTTTATTGTGATTTTAGAGGATATGAGTGATTTAAAACGTCAAGTGAAGCTTTTAGAAGGGAAAAATACACAGTATATGCAGCAGTGTATGGAATTAGAAGAGGTATTTATTTTCCTTTATAAAATATTGAAAGTGAAAATTTTTTATATTGCGGTTTTTAAATACAGTAGACTTCTGATTATCTGCGGCATTGAAATATCTGCAGCACTAAATTATATATTTTCCTAGATATTTCATCATCAATTTTTATTTTCTATAAAATTTAATTTGATACCTAATTGTGTAAATCATTATTATTTAAATGTAATTTATAGTAGCAGTGTAATTTATAGTAGCAAAAAGCCAAGGGAAATGGAAACCGTGGATGAATTACTCACGAATAATTAAGAGTTTACTGTGAGAGAATTTTGTACTAATTATTTGTGTTGTTGAATATATTAATAAAATATTAAGTTGTTTGTTTAAGAATTTTTGAAGAAATCTTTTATAAGTAACTGTATCTCTAATGTGTGTCTGCTTTTTACTTCCTTATACAAAGTATAAGGAAGTATAGTAATCCCGATTTGCGAAAGGGATTTTGCATTTCACATTGCTCGAAAACGAATGATCGCTGAATGTTGCCAATTTATACGTGTGACTGTCATGATGTCTAGTTGTACACCTGCAAGTGTCGTCTTAACACGAGCTCTCGTTTTAGAGATATAAGGGAATTTACACGATTTTTCGTGACGTCTGTATGTGTGTGTGTATGTCGCATAACTCAAAAACGGTTGGACGTAGAAAGTTGCGAATTGGTACATAGGTTTGTTATAACATCTAGTTGTGTGCCTCCCTTTTTGGGCTTTGTATGATTTTCCGTTTTGGAGATATTTAGGAAAATTAGGTTCATTATGGCCAGAATGTATCAAAAAACGGTAATAACTCAAAAACGGTTTGAACAAATCTTGCAATTTATCGAAATCTAAAATTTATCGAAAATATAATTGAATAATTTGAAAGCGATGTTATAATTGGGAAGAAAAAAAAAACTAATAGTCCTCCGTCCTAAACTAAATTCTGCTTTTGCCAGAATTTACACAAAATCTTTTCAAAATGACATTGACGAGTCCCCCCCCCCCCCCAAGGCACAACTATGACATGAGTAGTGATGTAAAATGCCCAGGCATTTATAAGTTGGGGCATATGCCCTGCCAAAATGCCCGGGCAAATGCCCAAAATACAAAAATGCCCGGGCATTTATGTATTTCTGAGAAAATATTGAATTATTGTCAAACAAGCACTTATTAATGATACTTATTGATCGAATCTGGTTTAATGATATATTATTGATTCTGTACAATCTTTGTATATTTTAGTCTAATGAACTAATTTCTATTTATTTATTTTTTTTTTTTTTTTAATCTTGTGTAATGGATCACTTTTTTTCTGGAACTTCATTACGGTGGATGTAGGTGTTATTTGACAGTTAAAACTTTCAATATAACACCATAAATGCAAAAAAAAAAACAATTGTTTTGGATTGATATAATAAAATATGTAGCTTTTTCAGGCAAAAATAGGAAGTACAAGTGTGACAACCAGGCAACAACTATTAATTATCAACCTAAAACAATTGTGGTTTTCTTAGCATTTTAAGCTGTTTTATTCAAAGTTCTCTTTCCTTTTCAGTCAACACCAATTTGTAGTGCCTTTTATTTCTGTAGTTAAAACAGATATACATTTTAACATACAACATATTTTTATTTTGGTATAGATAACATATAAAAACCAGCTAATAAAAAACAAATGGAGTGTAATTGGTTAATTTTTTACACAACTTCATTCACTTTTTTTTTATTATTATTATTAAAATCACACAATCAACTGTGAAAGAAAATCATATTTATTGAAATTTTTTTATTTTTCTGACTGAGTGAAAATAATGCCTGGACCGGGACTCTAACCCTGGATCTTTGACTTACAAGGTCAAGGCTCTACCAATTGAGCTATCCAGGCCAACATCCCGGTCAGCATTACTCACTCAGACAACCTTTAGGCAGAAACATCTCTGGTCTATCATGTAGATAGCTCAACAGAAAATAAGCCGCAGGAAATGGAAAACACCATTAGATAATGGGAGATGTTTCTGCCTAAAGGTTGTCTGAGTGAGTAATGCTGGCCGGGGTGTCGGCCTGAATAGCTCAATTGGTAGAGCCTTGACCTTGTAAGTCAAAGATCTGGGGTTTGAGTCCCGGTCCAGGCATTATTTTCACTCAGTCAGGAAAAAAAAAAAAACAATAAATATTCATTCACTTTCACTGTTATCCTCAGACCCTGAGATTTCCTCTTCATCAGTGTTTTCTGCATCTATCTCTTCGTCATTCTGCTGCATTATTTTCTTTGGAGTTTTGTGCATCAATTTCCAATTATAAGCTTGATAAGTTAGTTTTGCTGCCCTGTCACATGTTAGACAATTTCTCTTATTATTGTGAATCCAGCTAAATGTGTTAAATGTTCTCTCAGTGGCAGCAGATGTTACTGGTGCCCCAAGAATTTTTATTGCAATTTCCGCTAATTCACAGGTTCCTTTTAATCCTCACCACCACAGTAAAGGATTTACATGATTATTGCTTTCCAGTCCTTCCCACACAAACTGTCTGGACCAAATTCCTTGCTTGTCTCTGAAATCAGCCAAGTTTTCTCTCACTTGAAGTACATCTAACTCTGTGTGCTTTGCTGTTTCGCATATGAAGCTTATTGCCTCAAGCATCTCAACAGGCTTTAGTTTACAACCTTGTGCTGCTGGATCAAGATTAGCTGCTAAGTGAATTGGTGCCATGCCAAATTCCTTTCTACTTTTGAATTTCGTTAGAATTGTCTTCTATTCTGCAGTTTGCAGTGGAGAGGATGGAAGCTTGTCAATGAGAATTGCTTCCAAGTTATTGAACTTGGTGGTTATTGTATGAATTTGTGGCTCATTAGATTCTAGAGATGCAATCATATGGACAATCGGCTTTATCAGCTCTATTATTTTGTCAATTCTCACCCAGGAAACATCATCAAACTTCTATTTTATACATATTGTTTATTAATTATTAGATTTCATTTTAATATTAGAAAAAAATATTATATATAATAATTGAAATAGTTATTTAAAAGCTCAAATACATAATAATGAAAGTGATATCAAAATCAGTTCAGATTGAAAATCATTTTTTAAAAAAATTTATAAATGCCCAAATGTTGGGCGCTTAAAAAAGCTTTGGGCAAATTCCCAGGCATTTACCCATTTTATAAATGTCCAGCCCATTGGGCATTTGCCCGGCTCACATCACTAGACATGAGTCCCCCCCCCCCCCCCAAGGCACAACTTTGACATGAGTCCTCCCCAAGGCCCAACTTTGACATGAGTCCCCCCCAGGCCCAACTTTGACATGAGTCCCCCCCAGGCCCAACTTTGACATGACTCCCCCCCAAGGCACAACTTTGACATGAGTCCCCCCCAAGGCACAACTTTGACATGAGTCCCCTCCAAGGCACAACTTTGACATGAGTCCCCCCAAGGCACAACTTTGACATGAGTCCCCCCAAGGCACAACTTTGACATGAGTCCCCCCCAAGGCACAACTTTGACATGAGTCCCCCCCCCCAAGGCACAACTTTGAAATGAGTCCCCCCCCAAGGCACAACTTTGAAATGAGTCCCCTCAAGGCACAATTTTATTTTTATTTTTATTTTACGTATGCATGCATTTTTTAAAAATATTTTTAGCCAACTGTTTCGGGTCCAGTGACAATGTTTTTTAACATTATGTATATTTCTGAAAGTGTATAAGGAAGTCATGTGGTGCCCACATCAGATTTTTTTTTTTAATTTGGCAATGATTGAAGGTTGGTATTTTTATTGTGTATTTTTTAACTATCCCTATTATACTGGTAGCAGATTTTAAAATATACCTTAGAGACTTTGATTGAATGTGATCATTAAAGTCGGTTAATTTTTTTCATGCATTTTCTTGTTCACTTTTGTGATATTTTTATTCTTAACTCTTTAACGCGCGCGACTATATATATATTTTTTTTCAACTAAAATTGTACATGATATTAAACAATATGGCCCTCTGTATGAATAATATGCACTTAAAAAAAATTTAACTTGCTTATATTAGGAGAAGGGGCCGTCCTCACGAGGACGGCGCACGTCTAGGACTTTTAGCTTCTGTAGTTCTGAGGGAAAAAAAAACTTACCTCTTCATGACTCTGATTTTCTCATTAACACTATCAAATAATATGATATAATAAAACTAATGCTTAATATTATTTATATGAAGTTTTATTAATAAAACACAAATTTTAAGAAAATATTAATGTAAAATTCACAAAATTTTTATAGAGTAATATTTCAGAAAAAGTATAAAATTATGATTAGCACAAAATATTTATGAAATAATCATGTATATATAAAAAGATAAATATTAAAATATTTTAAAGATTAATATATAAATATATATGTATAAGAATTATATATTTGATGAAGAAAATTATGTAATATAAAAGTAATAATGTACATATAAAAAGATAAATGTTAAAATATTTTAAAAATAAATATTTAAATATATATGTATAAGAATTATGTAATATGTGAAAAAAATTATGTAATATAAAAATAACAATGTACTACTGTGCATTTTCATAAAAAAGAATATTTAAATCATTATTTTGAAATTTTCGAAATCTAATTTTTGTTTCAGTTATTTTTCATGAAATTTTTCAAAGCAAGTTTTTGTGCCTTTTTGCACCATGCATAAGCCAACATTACATGATATACACGAAATTATGGTTTTATGTCGTTTTGCAGTTGTACTGCATAGTGCACATCGTCTAGGTTTACCCTTTATTGGCATATGTTCTGCATTTTTTAATCTTTTCTCCAAAGGAATGTGAAATTTCCCTTTCTTGATTACAACTGGACTGGTAAGTTTTTTTTTAGTCATTCTTTCTGAAGAACTGCCCATAGATATTAGCGATCCGATTACTTCCATACGGAAAGATTTTAATGATTTTATGTCTGGATCAGCTTCGTGCAAACTGCGGTAAATAATAAACGCATTTACGATTGACACATCCAAAAAATGAAAAAATATTCTGTGCCACCATTTTCGGCTCTTTCGATCAATCTCGTACAAAGATTTCATTTGATCAAAATGATCAACGTATCCCATGTGTTTATTGTAATCCTTGATTACACTGGGGCACTGTACTTGGATTTTTTCACCATTTTTTTCCTTTCTCTCTACAGATGTCGGATTTACAGCATTACTATCGCAAGACAAAAGGCTAACACACCTCCTGTCCTTCCATTTGATACAAAATATGCCATCATTACTAACAGCCCAGTCATAATCACCACGTTTTAACTCCTTGTCATTTGACAAAATTTTTGGCATATTTTTTCTGTATAAATTTACAGTTCCACAACAAAAAACACTCTTTGTTTCAAGAAACCGAAAAAGCTCATAGGTTGTAAAAAAATTATCCATATATACCCAATGATTTTTCCCAAATAATGGCTCACACAAACGTTTTACTACACTTTCACCTAAATTTCTTTCCACTTCTTGCATTTTTCCAGAATATATTTCAAATTTACAGGCATATCCACTTTCATCACACCTCATCCATACTTTATATCCTCTTTTAATGGGCTTTTTTGGGCATATATTGTTTTAATGAGCTTCTTCCTTTAAATCGAATCATTGATTCATCTACTGATTGATATTTATTAGGCTTGTGTAGAGAGAAAAATCTCTCTGATAAATGCTCTAATAATGGACGCACTTTGTATAATTTATCAAATTTTGGATCTCCCCTGTTCGGCATAATGCTGTTATCATTCAAATGAAGATTTCCAAGTATCCATGTAAATCTCTTTACAGGCATTTGTTTTGAAATGAACTGATCATGTAAAAGTTCATTAGAAGACCAAAAGTCTCGAAAGCTAGGTAACTTTTTAATACCCATTAGCAAATTAATTCCCAAAAAAACAATAATTTCGTTCACGTCAACAGGGGAAAATTGCTTACCTTTTTGTGTAGCATATAAGTTAGTTTCAAATACAATTTTCTCCATAAAATCAGCTGTAAAAATGGATAGAAAAATATTTAAAGGGGTTATTGTTTCCATAGAATTAATTTCATCGGTAGGTCCACTAGGCTCTGAAAATTCTGGAAAACTTTTATTGAAGGACTCCCGTTTTCTCCAGTTTATATCAAATACTCTTGAAGGTCCAGGCATGGAGATTTCATCTGGTTCACATACCTCATCCTTATCCTCATCATCACTGCTTAAAATAATTCCACTAGTATCTGGGATAATATTCTCGTCTCCCTCACTGCTATAATCCGATATTTCAGATTCATTATCAGATGGCAGATCTTCAAACAGAGTTAATGCTTCTTTTATACTAAGTCCTTTTCGTGGCATTTTAAAAATATTAAAATTTTAATTTACATATTAGTATAACTAGCATTAATTTTATACTTTAAAAAAAGTCCCCAATCAAAAATATCAAAAAAGACGTTTTCCCGATTATAAAATTAAATATAATAAAATCAGCACGAGAACAAATTAGCAACCGTCTTTTCCACAAAACTCTTAGAAAATGAATATTTCTTTCCTATGGAGTGCCAGATTACACGTCAGATTTGTGGTACAAGTGTTTCTTATCAATAAATAGTCTCAGAGAATTTATGAAAAATCACTGGTTAGCTGCAAACAAAATAAACACTTTTGAAGTGGCTGCGACGCAGAGCTCAGTCATAAATCTCTCTCAAGAGATGAGAAGGAGGATTACGTAGGCGCGCGGCGTCCTCCTGGCAAGAACGGGTAGTAAATGTACCTATAAAATAAATCGTTAATGTAAAAATGTGAAAAGTGTTCTACATATTTATTAATCGTGATCCTTACAATGATTTCTAGTAGCTATTTTTTTTTAAATCTGTTTTTTTATAATTTTTAAGCTTGAAAAATCAATTTCCTTAAAATCGAGCTTACGTAACATTATTTTTTCAAGCAGATAAATGTGAAAATTTTGTAGTGCTGCCATCTAGTATCAATATTTAGAAGTAAATGATTGATTTCCAGTAAAAGTTGCTGATTTATTTGTGGAATTAGAATGCAAAAAAAAATCATGAAATTGCGTCCTTCTGGCAAGGACACCGCGCGTTAAAGGGTTAAAGCATGTGAGAAGTCCTTAATAGCTCAATAAATAATCAGGCTTTTTCATGTATTAAAGCAAGATAATGTAAATGATAAAACTAGTTTTTTTAAAGATAACAGTTGAACAGAATTAATAGCTTTTAGTTTAGTGTTTTCTTCCAACATGTTCTTAAATTATATTATTTTTCTTGTTAATTCTTAGTTTTAAAAAAAATTATCTTTCTTTTTCCATTAGTGTAAAGTTATACTTTTCTTTCTAAATTTATCTTTCAGTTAGTCTAAACACTTTTGCCAGAGATATCAAGTTATTACAGATTTTCCATAATCCTCATACCATAAATTTTTAATAGTATTCTTTTGTAATAAGTATCTGTGTTAAATAAGCATACCTGCCAACATCTACGGAGTGTCCGTAATCTCTACGGAATACCGTCAACATTTACGGAGTTACGGCGAGCTTTAAAAAAATACGGAATCGGACTTTTTTCCCTTTTACACCCTCAATCATCGCTTCCCCGCAGAACACTCACTCTCCGGATCGTTTTTCCCTCTCTTATTTTTTCCCTTTCCCTCTTTTCCCTCTCGTTTTTCCCTCCGTTCACGCCTTTGATACTCCACGCCCTTTCCGTGACGTCAATGCCGAGCACCAATCATTTTTAAATAGTAAGTCGTCATCGTACATGTAGAATTGATGAGAGGTGAAGTTGAAGTAGGAAGAAAGGAAAAATATACGCAGACGGCTGTTGGTACGTTTTGAAATTGCTTGAAGTGAAATGATTCGAATGAGATAAAATGAAGTAAAGCAAAAGTGATTCTCAACTCAACTCTGCATGCGAGACGCGATCGCGATTTTTGTTTTTCATTTTCACGCGATGATTGTTGTTTTTCACGTGCTCAACAAGAAACGTTGCTATTTTATAATTATGTGATAATTTAATGTGACTGTTTAAAATTAGCTTCCGATGCCGTTTTAAAAGAAAGCTGAAACTGTACAGTATGGATAAATATATCTTAAAACGAAAGACCGTAGAAACAGCGGAGATAGAATCTCCGCAAGTAAAGAAAAAGAAAAGTAGCCAAAAATTTCTGGAGAAGTACTCTAAAGAATGGAATTGTTTGCAGGCATCGAGAAAAGAAGGCTTTGCGCATTGTAACTTATGTAATTTAGACTTTTCAATTTCGCATGGTGGACGTGACGATTGTCGTCGTCATATTGAATGTGATCGGCATATTACTAATGCCAAAACAAGCGTGAATAATCAGACAATATCCTCATTTTATCCCACATTAAATGATGACTATGATGTGATAAAAAGTGAATGTTTATTCACCAGATTTTTAATTGAACACAATGTTTCTTTATCTGTTTCTGATCACACAAGCAAGTTATTTTCAAAAATGTTCCCAGATTCGAAAATAGCGAAGAAATATTCTTGTGGGAGAACGAAAACGGGATCTATTGTTAAGTCGATGGCTGAAAATGACAAAATAAGCATAATAAACTCTTTGCGGAATAATGTGTTTGCTATTGCTACAGATGCCAGTAACGATATTGAGTCAAAAAAATTATATCCGTTGGTGGTGTCATTTTATGATGAAACTAAAGGTATTATTAGGACAACAATATTATCACTCCTGGAATCTAGTGATAATACAGG
Organism: Salticus scenicus; assembly: GCA_963930645.1. NCBI lineage: Eukaryota > Metazoa > Arthropoda > Arachnida > Araneae > Salticidae > Salticus > Salticus scenicus. Next base: position 29,547,092 of record OZ005657.1, read on the forward strand.
AGAAGGCATTTTTAAATTGGTCAATGAGGAGTTCACGAAATTAAATCTTAAGTGGGGAAATTGCATTGCGTTTTCGTGTGATAATGCAAATGTTATGATTGGGCAACAGAAAGGTGTTGTTGCATTTATGATAAAAGAACAACCGAATTTGAAAATTATTGGTTGCCCATGCCATCTTATTCATTTATCAGCACAGAAGGCAACAAAAAAACTAAACGTTGATGTTGAGTTATTTCTAACTCAAGTTTTCTACTACTTACAAAAAAGTAGTAAAAGAAAAAACAAGTTGCAGGAATGCCAAGTACTGTGTGGACAGGAAATACACAAGATAATTAAACATGTAAGTACACGTTGGTTATCACTAAAAACTGTTATTGACAGAGTTTTAGAGCAGTGGGATCCCCTTGCAAAATATTTTTTAGAAGTTGTTGAAAAGGAGGACATTAATTCTCAGTGTTTACAAATCCAATCTTTTTTCTCATCTCCGTTAACGAAATTAAACTGCCTGTTTTTGCAAAATGTCATTGGTATATTTACTAGGGCTAACTTAATGTTGCAGAAGGAGCAGCCTTGCATCCATATTTTGAAAACAGAGTTAGACAGTTTATACCACAATTTGATTGTAAGATTTGTCAAGCCTCAATCTGTGGCTAAAGCTGACTCTGCTTATTCAATCAATTTTTCAAAAAGGAAGCACCAAAAAGATGACAGTGAATTAGTAATAGGATCAAAGACTAGAATGCATTTAAAGGATGCTGGGATCTCTGATGAAGACAAGACAGGCTTTTATGATTCTGTGAGAGATTTCTTTGTGGCAGCGTGTAAGTATATTTTGGAAAAGATGCCTTTGGAAGACGAGTTTTTGAAGCATGCTGCTGTTGCAGACATTAAATTGAAATGTAAGGCAAAATATAGTTCTGTCTTATATTTTCTTGATCTATTTAACTTAAATAAACAAGATAAACTTGACCAAGATAAACTTGAACAAGAATTTGCTCTTTATCAGTGTGAAAATTTTACATCTGAGATAACTGATTGTGAAAGGTTGGATTACGCATGGCACAAAATAAGCAAAATCACTGTCAATGGAGTTTTAAAATACCCAACACTTCCAAAAATCATGTTAGCGATCCTTGTTGTGCCGCACAGTAATGCACCTACCGAGAGGATTTTCTCAATGATAAAAAAAAATCAAACTGAATTTAGGTCGAGCTTAGGAATTAAAACTCTGGAGGCCCTTTTAATTGAAAAATTATCAATGGACTGTTGCTATAATAAAACTTCTGATGAATTAAAAGCTGCAAAAAATGCATGCTATAAACAGTTAAACTCAGAGATAAATGTTTAATTTCTTTTCTTTTTTTGTTTTGTGTATAAATTTTTTTGTGATATATGTTCATCGTATTCATTCAAGGATTCAAGTTATCATTCATCACACACATAATTTATTTTATACCATTCAAGAACTAATGATTGTTTATAGTGGTCTTGGAAAAATTATGTAATACATTACATTAATAATTTTCTTTTTGGTATGGATTTGAAGAAAATTTTCTATATTTTTAAGGTAAGTATGTATTGGATATATATTTTGAATTGAAATTTCATCTATTTTTACATATTTTCGACACTTATAATAGGGATATATATTTATTTATGTAATATTTTAAAGTGTTACAAATAGTACCATGTTCCCATTAATTTTTTCTTAAATATTTTTTTATACCTTTTTATTTTGTAATGATGCAAAAACGCTTTTATATATTCTACTTAGAAAATTGTGCTAAATTCATTTTTGGAAATAAAAATTGTACTACAATAAAAGTTAAATATCTCCTTATTTTACAAAGTCTTTATAAATGATTTTTCTGAATGTTTAATGTTTTTAAAATTCTTAAGGAAATGTACTTAAAGTATTGCTACCAGTTTGGAAATATATATATTTATAACAAGAATATGATTGATTATAAATATTTATAATTTACCTTGAAAACTTATAAATTGAATTTTCTGAATATTTAAATTGAAATATGTGCTATTCATTTTTTGATGGCTTAAATATGCAAATTTCATGAGATTTTTATTTTCCATTCCTTTATTAAAAGATAATAACTATTTTTAATTAAAAGTATATTTTGATCAGTACTTTTATAAAATTGAAAATTATTTCAAATGCAATTTTTTTTCAAATAAACAAAGAATCATGTTTTTCTTTACACTCTTATACTTGAGAACTCATTTTTTCTAATATACAGCTTTAATGTTTATTTAAAATACTCAACTGCCGAAGTATTTTGTTTTTGTAGCAGTTTTATGATAAAATAAATTCATAGTTATTTTGATATGTCATAAGTTTTCTTGATAATTTATCTTATACCCAATATATCAAATCCTTCTAAGAATGGTAATAGTAAAAATGTTTTTAAACTCTATTTTAACCTATATTGTGGGTGATAAATGGCGTAATTACAATACTTGTGTCATATGGAATAGGTTATTTATTACGCAATTCAAAATGTCTTCTCCAGTTTTGCTTTAGATAATGCTCTCGATATACTACTGAGCTAGTGCTACTAATACTACTGAGAGCTACTTTTCAATGTTGGCAGGTATGAATAAGATGAAGAATACCATTTCTTAATTCTGGTATGAGATTATTTGTTCATAGTAACTTAACAACTTCAACAGGTCTCTTTTAATCTATAATATATTTTTATTAAAGTTGCCTCATAGAAAATACTAATTTTAGCTTTTAATTTTAACTAGGTTCAATACTTTAATTTAGTCATTTAAAGTCAACATATCCATTTATAAACCATTACATTTAAGTTTAATAGCTAAATTATGATACAACACAAAGTTCCCCATTCGAAGCTTGAAGTTCCTCTCTAAGTATACATATAACATATGAAGTCTTATTACTTTTTTTCTCTATACATAGATTATTATTACATGTATGGTAGACAATATTTCATTCGACTAAAGAGAAAAACAAAATTATCTGCTATCACAAAATATGACCCCTCTCTTACCCCACTTCACTATACACAATGTAAATGTTTCTAGTGGAGTTAAATTAGTATTAAATACTATGGACATTTTTCTGATTAACAAAAATTGGCTCTAAAGACATGTAGCCCTTCATTAGAGGTGGACTTTTAAAGGGACTTCATTGTATATAGGTAAAACTAAACATGATACGTTTACATTAACTGTGAATGTAATAATTCATTGGTAAACATTGTACAAGCGATTTATGTCAGCTGTCAGTCAAAGCAACGGACATAGCCAATTACAAGATCTGTGCCAGTGACACATCAATAATCCATTAAAAATCTATTTTTAGAACCATAATCATCTGCTTCGAAAGTAATAATAGCTTTTTTTATGTAAACAGAAGCATTATAATTATAAATGGAAATTCCTATTTTTTTGTTTTATTAATACAGACATACGTTAGAAATAAGTTGGTAACGAATTTTGAAATACATTCTCAAATAAATAAATTATAGCGAAAATGATTTAATTCTTTAGGGGAAGAAGTATAAATAAAATTACTTTTCAAAAACCCTGGTAAAAAAAATTGCTGTATTTTACTCTGACGAAAATATGCTTCTATTAAAAGACAATGAAACGCTATTTAATAAATCAGTTTTCATTTGAAAATAAAACGGAAAATTCTATTTAATTAATTAAGTGAATTACTTAAATTTAAAATGATATTTTTTTTATTTAATTATATTAATCTCTCATTTTTCTTTGCATTTATAAATTTGTAAAATTAATTAACTTTATAGAACATAGGTGTGAACACTCACACAATATATCAAAATGTAACTGTACTTCTAGCATTTTCTGGTAATTTTCGGAACATTGACAACCTTTTAAAAAAGCAATATCGGTAGTTTCATTAAAGGAAAATGCTCCCCACATCATGAATGAGCCCCCTCCTTGTTGTCTGCTGAAAAAAGTTTGTAGTTCCTTGCGAATATCGTGCCAGTAATATGCCCATCTGTCAGGGCCATCAAAATTGAACTTCTTTTTATCACTAAATAGAACACTTAACCATTCATCTGCAGGGATGAAACTTTTCAGGGGCTAAACCTGAATTCAGGGTTTTTGAAAATTTTGCTGTCTATAAATTTCATGTTAAATTATTTTGTTTTTGCAAAAATTTCTCATTTGAATCTTTAATTTGTCTTAAAATGTATTACGAACTCTTCAAATATCACTTATTATAGGTAGCCATGTAATATATCACTAATAAGTGTCCCCTATGTGCATGCAAGTATTAGTTTTCAGGGTTTTTGCAGGTTAGGTAGTTTCACCCCTGCATCTGTTCAGTTCATAGGATTTTGACCCCACTGAACATGAACGTCTTTATTTTTGTTTTATCAACTTTGGTGAACGACGCATTTTGCATTAAGCAAGCAATTTACTTACCTGCAGCTGTCGATGCACCGTGGATTTTTATACTGGAATAATTTACTTATCTAGAATTTAACCATACAGGCAGGTTCTGAGTTGAAACTAATCTGAAAATCTCTCTATATTGCCATTTAGTTGTTTTCTTTGGTCGCCCAGAACGGGATTTTGTTTCAAAATTGTCACCTTTTGACAAAATTTGGTAAATACCAGCCCTGCTGTATCCATTTTTTCTTGATATATGTCCACAATTTTCATTCGATGAGCTTTCAGATGATAAATTAACAAAATTTAATTTTTGGAAAACTGCACGTTGCGAGGCATCTTTACAATCAGTCGAAAAAAGAAAAACACCTTCGCTTTTATCTCAAAAAACTATTGCCTCACAAGTATATGATCTTGGAAAATGCAAATTTGGAGATCAGTACTTCAGTCAACATTATTTTGTTTTTATTTTTAACGCACTTTTATTAGCTTCACCTGTATGTATGTATGTATGTTTGTATGTAACCGCTCTGGGAGCAAACAAAAAATCTATATTGTAAAAAAAGACTTTCCATTCGTGAACTCTGTAGCTGTAAGGTAAAGCCTTGCGCTACGAACCTAAAGGTCTAGCGTTCGAGCCCAGTCAGGGGAGATTTTTTAAAAATGGTTTTTGTTTAATTCTAAATTATTTTAATTAAAGATTTAAATTTATGTAAATATTATGGTGTGTCACTCACGGGATTTTCTCTTAACCTGCATTTTAATGCTAACAGGGGTCGATCCAGGTTTTAATTTTTGGGTCCCTTTTTTGTGAAAAACAAAATATTTTTGTGAAATTTTTATTTATTTTTGTGAAATATAAAATATTTTTGTGAAAAAGTAACATATTGTGTAAAATCTTCAGTATTTACAATCACTTTATGTAATGTTTTATAACAAGTTAATAGAGTTTCGTTGAGTCAAATTAAGGCATTAATTAAAATTAATACTGAAAATATGAAAACATTTAATAAAAGGATCATTTTTATAAAACAAAATCTTGTGAAGTGACTCATTTTATAAATTTGAATTTTGTGAAGGGTCCCTTTTTATGGATTTGAATTTTGTGAAGGGTCCCTTTCTACGAATTTGAATTTTGTGAAGGGTCCCTTTCTACGAATTTGAATTTTGTGAAGGGTCCCTTTCTATGAATTTGAATTTTGTGAAGGGTCCCTTTCTATGAATTTGAATTTTGTGAAGGGTCCCTTTTTACTATGTGGAATTTTGTGAAGGGGCCGCAAAAGGGACCCAAATTTTGCCTGGATCGACCCCTGACTAAGATAGATATTTTGTGCTTTTTAGTTCACATTTCTATAAATGTGTGTTCTTTAATTATTTAAAACTACAATATTATTTTTATAATAAATTCATGACTGCTTAAAGTTCTTTAAATATTTTATTAATTTTATTATGCGAGTACATATTTGCATAATTTATTTCGTCTTCCTTACTCATTTAATTCGTTCATAAATCCAAAAAAAACGGTTGTATATAAAAAAAACTTTTATAGTACTATAAAATTTAAAGAATTGTATTATCATTTGTGTACTTGGGGGGGGGGGGGGAACACGGGAACTTTGTGTCATTTATATTTATTATATTTACTGTATATCTGTAAAAAAAGAAAAATAATTTTTTATTAATATTTTGTTGTTTTTCATTGGTTTAGGTATTTCCATAAATGTAAATGCTTTGTCGCATTATAACTATTTTAAATTTTGCCAAAAGTAGATTCCCCCCTCCTCCTAATTTTGTTTAATCTCTTTTGACATGTGATTCTGAAAATTTTACTCACTGAATAAATGCCATGTATTAGTTTATATCATGTTTTTGATTATAACAAAAGGTATTTTTTACAGGGCCTGATTATCGCACAGGCCGACTAGGCCTCGGCCTAGGGCACCTTTATCTAGGGGCATCAAAACAGTTTTTGAATTTAAAGTGCTATTTTTGACAAAGATTTCCTTTAAAATATTAATTGAAAATTAGCTAATGATAATAATCTTTAGTTGAAAACAGGGATTTTTTAAATATCTTTTGACCAATTATCCGATTAAATTAAAAAATACAGCATTAGCTAGATTATGAAATGTACCAGTTTTCGTGGAGATCGGTTGAATGGATATAATTTTTTACAGCGGATCTAAAAATCCAGAGAAAGTTTCACTGACAGACTTACAGTTATATAATACAAATTAAAGAACTTTGTAGCATACTAATGGAAAATATCTTTGCATTTTCTATAGTATTTGGTCATGTGTTAATATTTACGTACCCGTTGACTTTGTATGGTTATCAGGGATGGAACACGGGCGCAGAATTCATACCGGAATCTGTTTAAGAAATTTCTTTACCTATAATATCGTTGATTTAAGAAGTAGAAAATTTCCTTACATTGATAGTGGTATGAATTCTGCACCCGTGTTCCATCCCTGGGTTATAAGTGAGATAGATTAGGATTAAAAAAATTTGATGTGGGCACCACATGACTTCCTTATACACTTTTAGAAATATACATAATGTTAAAAAACATTGTCACTGGACCCGAAACAGTTGGCTAAAAATATTTTAAAAAAATGCATGCATACGTAAAATAAAAATAAAAATAAAATTGTGCCTTGGGAGGGACTCATTTCAAAGTTGTGCCTTGGGGGGGACTCATTTCAAAGTTGTGCGTTGGGGGGGACTCATGTCAAAGTTGTGCCTTGGGGGGGGACTCATGTCAAAGTTGTGCCTTTGGGGGAGACTCATGTCAAAGTTGTGCCTTGGGAGGGACATGTCAAAGTTGGGCCTTAGGGGGACTCATGTCAAAGTTGGGCCTGGGGGGTACTCATGTCAAAGTTGTGCCTTGAGTGGGGACATGTCAAAGTTGTGCCTTGGGGGGGGACATGTCAAAGTTGGGCCTTGGGGGGGACTCATGTCAAAGTTGTGCCTTGGGGGAGACTCATGTCAAAGTTGTGCCTTGGGGGGACTCATGTCAAAGTTGTGCCTTGGGGGTGGACTCATGTCATAGTTGTGCCTTGGGGGGGACTCGTCAATGTCATTTTGAAAAGATTTTGTGTAAATTCTGGCAAAAGCAGAATTTAGTTTAGGACGGAGGACTATTAGTTTTTTTTTTCTTCCCAATTATAACATCGCTTTCAAATTATTCAATTATATTTTCGATAAATTGCAAGATTTGTCCAAACCGTTTTTGAGTTATTACCGTTTTTTGATACATTCTGGCCATAATGAACCTAATTTTCTTAAATATCTCCAAAACGGAAAATCATGCAAAGTCCAAAAAGGGAGGTGCACAACTAGATGTTATAACAAACCTATGTACCAATTCGCAACTTTCTACGTCCAACCGTTTTTGAGTTATGCGACACAGACACACACACACACACAGACACACATACATACAGACGTCACGAAAAATCGTGTAAATTCCCTTATATCTCTAAAACGAGAGCTCGTGTTAAGACAACACTTGCAGGTGTACAACTAGACATCATGACAGTCACACGTATAAATTGGCAACATTCAGCGACCATTCGTTTTCGAGCAATGTGAAAGGCAAAATCCATTTCGCAAATCGGGATTACTATACTTCCTTATACTTTGTATAAGGAAGTAAAAAGAAAGCAGCATTATAAAGTATTAAATAATGTAAAAAATTAGCTTTTTATGGAAGTGATTCCCAACAGTCATAGAAGAAAAATATCCGCTCCTCTAAAAATAATAATAATAATAAGGATTTGAGGTCTCTTTGCAAAAGAAGTGAAAACTAATTTCTTATGATGGTGATGCCTTAACTTTGTGCCAGCAATCAAACTTAGTGCACAAATTAAATAAAATAATATTAAAAAAAAAAAAAAAAAAAACTTGTTTGGGGGACACCAAAATCATCTTGGGCCCCAGCAGGTCATAATCAGGCTGTAGGTATTTATAAATAATCTTTTATATTTATAATTAACATCACGTATTAAAATAATTTTTATACTTATAAATATACATTTTAGGATTTAAAAAAGACTGTGATGATGAAATCGCAAGTCGATATGTATAAAAAACAAGTACAAGAATTACAAATAAGGTTATCCGAAGAAACTAAACGAGCCGATAAAACAGAATTTGAAAATAAGAGAGCTCTTGAAAAATTGGCCTCCATTCAACAAGAAAAAGAGGTACGATCATTTATTATTTGTATAATGTATGAAACTTGATATTTTCCTGAATATAGTTAGTTTTGATTGACAGTTTTTAAAATATTAACAGTTTTAGCTTTATTCTCTTTGTCTTATATTGAAAGTGATTTTAATTTTTTCTGTTATATGAAATGAAAGTTTTTTTTTCCCCCCTCTATCTTTAAAAAAAAAAAAAAAATCATTATATTTTATGTAAAAGTTACAACTTTTAAATATGTGTTTAAGAAATTTCTTATTTATGTATTTCTTGCTTTCTCTGACATGTAAGATCGCAATCATTGATACTACTCATACTTACTTTGGGTCTTAAATGTAGCACTTAAAATACAAATCTAAAATTTAAAACGTTGTTTTCTAAATTTAATTTACTTCTTATCTCTTCAACATTCATTGGTTTTGCACTGAAGCCAAACATTTAACAACATTATTATTATTTTTTTAATACAACTTTTTAATTTTTTTTTTTTTTTTTTTGACTTTTAAGTTTTGGTTTCTTCTTTGTTTGTTAGATAACAACACTGTTCCAAAATTTAACAAATGATGTTACAAAAAAAACTATATGCAGAAGTCACTTTAAATTTTTTAGTAAGTGTGAGTCTACATTGCTGTTTTTATGATATATTTGTGCCTAGTTTATTCACCTAATGAAGGGTCATGCTGTTATTTTGACCTAAAGCAACTGTTGTGAGATTTTTGCATTTTATAGTAATTAATTGTTATTTATTTATTAAATTATTATTTAACTGTATTCAAGTTAACGTATAGATATCTTAAACCAAATATTTCTCAAAAATTAGAAATACCAATTTTTTTTTTTTTTTTTTTTTACATATTTATCATCAACTATGTGTCTAAAAGCCATTTTTGAAATTAGTTTAGCAATTTCCAAAAGTAAATATGTAATGTATGTTAAAGGGTTAAAGTTTTAAAACATTTATAACTTGATCAAACTATATGTTTGTTTACTCACACAGTCTTCTATTGAATATTACATAAAAATGAATATTCCTGACTGATATCTTCTAAATGATTTTCATATTTCAAGATGTGTAACATTGTTATATACTATCATTGCATTGAAAGTTATACTAAACAATTACCTTTTTTTTTTCTTCCTCTTCTGCTCCTCTCCCTTCATTTTATTTAATTATTTAATTTGTCAGGTTGAATAATTGTGTTTTCTATCTATGTATATATATATATATTTCATTGCAGAGGTTAGTGATCGAAAGAGACTCATTAAAAGAAAGTTTAGAGGAACTTAGGTGTATGCAAATTCAAAATGGTAAAGTATTAAACAATTAGTATTTAATTTTTCTTACTTCTCTTTACATTTTGTGATTTAAATACTTTTTTGGGTTTTTTTCAGGTTTTATATAAACAGTCTAGCGTGCTTCGCCCGCTAGCGGGTCAGTATTTTCAAATGAATCACTAAAATTAATGAATCACTAACAGTAACTTTTAGTGTTAAGAAAAGAAATTAAAAAAAAAAAATCATTTCTGATTGGTTAAAAAGTCACCCCGGGTCACCACTGCTTTTGGCAGCGCAGTCCCGTGTGCACTGTGCACGCACAACTTAAGGAATACACACACTGTGTGTGTGTTATTTCTTCCCTGACCCTTCGTGCCCCCTAAAAAAAGAAAAAAATCATTTCTGATCGGGTAAAAACTCACACCTGGTCCCCACTGCCTTCGGCAGCACAGACCCATGTGCACGCACGTGAGAAAAGTTTGGCTGAAGAATCAGCCTTCCACTCCAAAATTTTCTGAATGAACTTTCAAGGTTCATAAATAAATTTCTAAATTAAAATTAAAAAAATTCCGTGGTCTATTGGAATTGTGCCATGAATATTAATGTCACTTGATATAGCTGTGTTTACAGACTCGGTGACTTTGCCAATAAATGTTATGTGAGAAATGCCTAGCTGGTAATCAGCCAGGGTAGCTCAATGGTTTGAGCATCCGCACGTCAAGCGGAAGACCCGTGTTCAATTCCTGGCTCTGGTATTTTTCACATAGTTGGTATAAAAAATCAGCCTTCCACTCCAAAATTTTCTGAATAACTCATTTATATTAAGATATTCTTCAGATTTTCTTTGTCTATTATACTGTAAACTTATTTCATCAGGAATTTTTCGCAATATTACAGGGCAAAACAAATTACTATACATTCCTGATGCTATACCTAGGTATTCCAAGAATCTAATTTTAATTACAGTTAAATCATACATTTTCCTAAGAACCTTTACATTTGAGATAGCTTTGACAGATTCAATTAATAATAATGTTTTCATATGAGAACTAATTTATAAGATCAGAATGATCAAATCTGTCCTTAAGCAACTGAATTGAATAAAACATAATTTTCAATAGTTAATGAAAATCTTGAGATTGCAGGCTGTTTGTTCCCTTCAAATATGTTTTCAAATATGCAAATTTTTCTATTTTACTCGGAGAATAATTATTATGAATAGCTACTTTAAAGGGATTTCAAAAATCAAGCCATTTACTACAATATCCATTAAAATTTGATATATTTGGGTGCGGTAACATAATAATAAAATTTTCGTTTTGAACAGATGTTTCCTCCGTAATTGATGCCTTATCATGCAGAATTTCATTTTGTCTTTAAACTAGCTGGAACCCGTCGAATTCGACGATCACTTTATTGACCATAATGTTTCAAAAACTGTCGCATCATTAGTTAAATGTATTTCATGTTAAAACATCTAATACAATTTATGACATTTCACTTAAAAAAAGAAAGTCGGAAAAATGCTTATAAATCGAAATACTATGTATGACATCACTTTCTACAAAGTACTCTCAATGTGACGTCAAACTGACTTCAAATAAACAGATGCTATCTTTTATTTTCTATTTCGTTTAATACTAAGACTATATGTTAGCTGACCCGTTCGGCATTGCCCGGGCCCATGATACCTTAAATGAACCTTAAATTTGTATTATTTTATACCTTTAACTCGATCTTATTTGAATTTCTGTTTTTAAATGAAAGCATCACGAAAAAAAATAATCATCTGTAACAAAACAATTACCTCGATCCGAACGAAACTCTGCCTTGTGACCTCGGTGCTTGCAGCAGCGCATACACGGCGCTAACAACGTAAAAAAATTCCCAAACATTAACCTGGAACCGAACAAACCAACCCGGCAATACCTGGGCCCGTGATAATAACCTTTAAATAAACCTTAAATTTGTTAGATTTTATATCTTTAACTCGAATATGTTTGAAATTCTATTTTTAAATAAAAGCATTGTGAAAAAAAATAATCAGCTGTAACAAAAAATAATTACCTCGAACCGAACGAAACTCAGCCTTGTGACCCTGGTGCCTGCGGCAGTGCATACGCGGGCCGCTAACAACATAAAAAAAATTCCCAAAAATTAACCTGGAACCGAACAAACCCGCCTGGCAATGCCCGGGCCCTTGATAATAACCTTAAATGAACCTTAAATTTGTATGGTTTTATATCTTTAACTCGATTTTCTTTGAATTTCTATTTTTAAATGAAAACATCACAAAATAAGTAATCATCTATAAAAAAAAAAAAAAAAAAAAAAAAAAATCAAACAGAATGGAACTCGGGTTCGTGACCCAGTGCCTGCGGCACGTAAATGCAGGCCGCTAATAACATGGAAAATTTCTCAAAAATTAACCTTGAATCGAACAAACCTCTGACTCGTGTTACCGCTGCCTGTGGCAATGGCACCGTATGGCAGGCATGCTACGCACGCGCTGCAAAATCCACTTTCCTCCACCAGGGAGCGCAGTATGTTGTACATGAACATCACCAATCGCCTTGAATTTCCAAGACCTTTCAAATAAGGTGTCACATGGTGGTGTCAACTGCAAAATCCTTTAGTTACACTTTACACCGCCAGGGGGCGCAGCGTATTCTATACATAAACACCAATGGTCAGGAAATATCAAGACCTTTAAAATAAGTTGTAACATGATAGGGTCTACTGCAAAATCACCTAGTTCCATTTTTAACCACCAGGGGGCGCACTATATTGTATACAAACATCCCCAATCAACATGAAATTTCAAGACCTCTATCAACAATCGCCTTGAATTTCCAAGACCTTTTAATTAAGGTGTCACATGGTGGTGCCAACTACAAAATCCTTTAGTTGCACTTTCCACCACCAAGGGGCACAGTGTGACGATCACCAACTGTCAGGAAATACCAAGACCTTTAAAATAAGGTGCAACATGATATGGTCTACAGCAAAATCACTTAGTTCCATTTTTCACCACCAGGGGTTGCACTATGCTGTATACAAACATCCCCAATCGACATGAAATTTCAAGACCTTTAAAATGAGGTGCTACATGTGTGGGTCTAGAACGGATTTCCCTCTCAAACTAATTTCCCCCCTTTCCCCTGCCCTCCAAATCTACTTTCCCCCTTTTCTCTCTCTTTAAAATCAAAAATTCCAAATTCGCAGGTATTGATTTTTTAGTATTCGACTCTAGTCCCCATGTGTACAATTTCTTCACCGTGAAGTAATTTGAAGCTTAGTTAAGCTCGTAAACGTGTTTTTAACCCAAACGGGTGGGAAACTGTTTCCCACCCGTTTCCTCCGGGGGAGAAACCGTTCGACTTTTTTTTTATTTTCCTCTTCTCATAGCACATCTACAGACCAAGACCTTTTTTTAGACACCTCAGCCAAATTTTTACACCAAGTAGTTCTCTCAATATAGTGGAGACAGACAAAAACATGTTTCAAATTAATATATAGATGACGCTTTTTATTTAAAGTTGCTAAGCATTTATAGATTTTTGTCTCGCAAGTAATTCCTCATATTTAACAGAACCTATAATTTCTTTAATATCAATATCTAATTCAATTCCATTCTCTTATTCTTTTAATTCTTTAAGTTTCTCCTCTTAACTTAATTGATTTTTTAATTCATACAAATCCTCAATTTTATTTTCAAGTGGATTATTTTTGCTAACAGGATTTTGTATTGCAGTTTTGATCTTAATTGTTAATTTGAGAAATAATTTCCTTATCGTTTTTCGTTTTAACTTTAAATGTTCTACATTCATTTTAAAAATACTTGTATAAAATTAAATAATTAAGTAAAGAGCTTACCTCAATCTAAGTTGGTTTGACATCAAAGTTTGCATATCCAGGTCCCTAAAGATTCTGTAACAATCTGTTGAGTCAATGTTTGTGATATGTGTAATTATTAAGAGTCCCTGATCCAGGTAGCACATAATGTTGTTATAGCATTGCAAATAAGTCTGAACAGTTAAAAATTAGTTATAACAACGTTATGTGCTACCTGGAGAGTAATATGAAAAATTTTAATATTAAACACACAACACATAATAAACAGATATGAAGTAAAATTATGCAAATAACCTTTACGACTGGGTCAAAAATATTTCACTTGGCACAAGCCAGGATCTCAAGACAACTTTTTTCAACTATTATACAGTTGCATCTAAGTTATTTCTCTGTCAAGATGCTAAGGCAAATTCAAAAATCCCCTTTTAGGGGATTAACCATAAATCTTCAAAGTTGCTGCAGCTTGCTTTTGAAGAAGCTTATTCGAACATCTAGTGGCTGCAATAATTTTGCTAAGCTCCCAGGAATAATAGAAATTTTCGATCCCTGAGGACTTGCATTCTGATTTTAGAGGTTCTTTCAAATAGGCTCTTATTAGTTTCCAATTATAGATTATATATTTATTTTTTATAGTTTAGATAGAATTTCTTGGATAATATTTTGATATTGTTTGTATTTTTCATTAATAAATATATTATCAACATTTTGTTTTTCTTTTTTTCCAGAGAAAAACACCAATGAAGGCAATGGTAATACTACTTCTATGAGTGACTCTGAATTGCTTGATGCTGTGCCACCGGAAATAAGGTAAGTTCAAGATGTTAATAAAAGGCAAAATATGTATTACTCGCTTCTAAATATGTTATGAAGTAAGGGACGCAAGTAGCAGAATCCTTTTTTTTTTTTTTTTTTTTTTTTGTACTTATACATACATGTATTTAATTATCTATTATATTCTACATTGTGGGGTAGCAATATATTGATGTTATAAACATACTAATATACTTAATAATTAAAGGAAACTAAATTGAGTCAATTTAAATTGCATGCAAAAAAAAAAAAATAATAATAATTATAATAATAATAAAAAGTTTGCATAAAAAGTGTGATTTAATGTGAAAGTTGTACTTGAATTTATAAATTCACTAAAATAATAGTACTGTAATCGTAATAATTATCTTTATTAAGTTTTTAAAACTTAGCAATATATGCAAATTCACCACAAATTCCCATTTTATGAACTTGAATTACATATATATACCCCGGAAGTAAAGGGCATCGTGTTACAAAAATCAATATCTTAAAGAAAGATATTATAATGAAATTAATTAATTACATTTGCGTATGAATAAAGAAAATGGACATGTTTTTATGTTCTGCTGACCTACAGGTGTTGGACAAAATAATGGAAACACTTTCATTTTTTTTTATGTTTTGTCGAATATCTCAAAAAATACTTTATGTGTTCTTGAATTTTAGGAATAAGGAAAACAAGTCTTTCCTCATATTTTCAAGCAAAGATTTTGTCACGAATGCCTTTAGGGGGCAAACAACAAATCGAATAAAGTAAAAAAATATTTGTGATTACCCTATATGTATATCTGAAAGTGCATCCATTTATCTGCAAATTTTAGATATGGTTATAAATGTTATATTTTATACGTGTGTAGAGTTTTTTTTTTTTTTTTATCTCATGAAATTTATAGGAAACATGACAGCATCTGCCTAAATCATTATACTATAGTTCAAAACAAATACATTTAATATTCAAAGAGATATGGACAGTCGTAGTAAATAATTTATTATTGTGCATGCACAGACTGTAGCAAAAGAACTTTGATATAGTTTAATACACCAGCAGTATAGGGTACCTTATAAAAAAAAAATCCAGTTGAATATCAGGAAAATTCATAGAGATATCGATGATTAAATGAACTGTTTTCTGAAAAGGTCTTTATGATAAGGGGTCATTCACAAATGAAAATTTGTATCATAAAAAAACATTTAATTTTTCTTTTTTTATATTTATGTAGTACATACCTATGAAAAAAAAAGAAAAATGAATCACAAATATTGCATTAAGTTTCATTATGCAGCATAGTTTTCTTCTGATACAAATTTTCATTTGTGAATGACCCCTTATCATAAAAACCTTTTTAGAAAACAGCTGAAAAACATATATTAAAAGGAGACTTGGTGCTGGATTATTAAACCAATAAAAAATACAACGTTAGGAATGCCAAAGAGAAAAAATATGGGAAGCATACAGCTGTTTTGGTAGCTTTTAGTGTACCATCTTCAGTGCATAAAGATCTTTATGCACTGAAGACGATACGCTAAAAGCTACCGAAATAGCTGTATGCTTCCATTATTTTTTCTCTTCGGTGTTCCTAACATTGTATTTTTTATTGGTTTAAGCTGAAAAACAGTTCATTTAATCGCCGTTATCTCTATGAATTTTCCTGATATTCAACTGGATTTTTTTTATAAGGTACTTTATACTGTTGAGTATTAAACTATATCAAAGTTTTTTCGCTACAGTCTACGCATGCACAGTAATAAAGTATTTACTACAACTGTCCATATCTCTTTGAATATTAAATGTGTTAAGGAATAGCTTTTAATAATTTAATTTTATAAATGCTACCAAGCTCTGAAATATTATAAGAATTTGGATTTAAAATCTTGGATTTAATTTTTTGTTTATATTTAATTGTTTTAAAGAGAGAAGCTGATTCGCCTCCAGCATGAAAACAAGATGTTAAAAATAAATGAAGGAGCTACTGTTGACAAGCAATTAACAATTGTTCAAAGCATGTTAGATGATGCAAGATCAAGAATAAATGAATTGGAAACTGATAACAGGTAAGAGTAAATTAACCTATTGGCCTATTATCTTTTATAATTTAAAGAGGGTTTTTTTTTTTTTTTTTTTTTTTTTTTTTTCTTTTAAATAAACTGTTTTTTATCTGCTTATATATAATTGCTTAATAATTGAAGAACTTAATGGATGAATATGTTGTGTGGCAATTTAGTAAGTTTGAGAAAATCAGCTATAAAGATTAAATGGAATAGCTCAAAGCCTTGAAATGAAAACTGGTTTATTTGAAAACATAGCAGAACCAACAAACCTTTGATATTGAACAATTTCTTCCATCCCAAAATCTTTAAAATGTTATTTAACATGTTCATCTATTGAGCTCATAAATTATGTAAATGTCTTCATTAAAGTAACTTTTGCTTTAAAATTTTACTTATAACTTAGACTTTCTTAAACTGCTCTAGATTAGCTAATCGACGCATATTAGAACTGGAAGGTCATATTGAAGATTTACATGCAAACCAGTCTGCAGCAAGTGTCCAAGAGGATTCTGATTTAAAGCAAAAATTGAGCACTGCATTAAAAAGACAAAAAGAATCAGATGCTGAAATTCAAAATTACAGTGTCACTATTGAATCATTAGAAAGCCAAATTGAAGTTTCAGGTATAAATAGTAATTTTTAAGAATATTTGGTAAAAATTCTTGAATGTTAAATTGCATACTTTAAATTAAATACTTTAAAAGTATGTCAAGTTATGATATTCGTAATTAAAAGTGAAATACACACGAAAAATATTAAAGAAAATATTATGCAACTTATTGGTAAATAGTTTTGTCTTTCAACTTTTATTACCCCCCAATCCCTGTTTATCATTTCTTTTCTGCCACACATATTCTACAAAACATAGAGCTCTCTAAGATTAAAAAAGTTATTTTCTTTATATATATATATTTGCAGTTCTATTTATTTATTTATTTAGTGCCTTATTATAGGCAAACGATTTACATTTGATAACAAATAAAATTAAGAAAATTTTTATGTTTGGTTTTTGAATATGTTAAATAAATTCATTATCATTTAATTTTTTCACTGTCCATGGTAATCTTCATTTTTCTGAAGGTATAACATGAAAGCATCATTACTAGCAGTGGCGGCTCGTCATTAAGGGCCAGCGGGCACGGCCCCACTTAACTTTTTTTTTTCCGATTAATTATTATTATTATTATTATTATTATTATTTTGTTCATTATTTCATTCTTTTTCTTTACTGCTCAAAAATATATTTATACAAACTAACATCTTGCATCCATTTTTTTCTTAATATGCTTCTCATTATCATTTATTTGTCAATATGCTTTTTTCAAGAGTCATAAATTACTTAACACATTCGCGACCGCTGACGTGAATTTACGTCATTTCAACTTCTATAGCTAGTTACCGCTGACTTCGATATTCCCCAGCAATCAGTTTTAGAAAAGACAAAAGTATGCCGGTCGCGAAAGTGTTAATGATTCACCCACCAAATGTTGAAAAAAAAATAAAAATAAAAAATAAAAAATACAGCCTTGGACCGACAGCTGCTTCGTTATCTAAGGGTAGGGCCGCATCATTACCGGCCCGTCTTGGCGTATTCATTTATACAATAGTTATTCTATCAGATCAGCAGGTTAACACATTTGGCGACGAACTCTTTCATCAGAATTAGCACGCTGTAATTTATCGTCTGTAGGGCACCGACAGAGTGGCCCTTTGAGACAAAACTATAGGGAAAAAAAGCATCTATTTAAAAAAATGTTAACCATACAATTCCTTGATAAAATTTGGCGACTTTTGCATTGCTTTTATTTGTATGATTTTTCGGTGCATTTTTTTTTTTTTAACTTACAGTCGGTAACAAAAGTGTCCGAACACTAGCAAAATTTCCTATGTAAAAAAAGTACACTTCGTTCGGTTTTATTAAATAAATCCTTGTCGAATCCTATTCTTAGTCAGTGTAAGAACATGATTCGATAAGGATTTATCTAACAAAACCGTATGAAGTGCACTTTTTTGCATAGGAATTTTTGCTAGTGTTCGGACACTTTTGTTACCGACTGTACATATGATAGTTTTAAATTTTAGCATTTGAAAATGAATTCTGTTGATAGTCAAAAATATATTTTTTAAATTAGCGTTTGAGATACAAAAGCTCTTAATTAAGAATTTAAAATCTCTCTAACTGCGGTATTTTGAATTTAAATGAACAAATGGAAAGAAAATGTGCAACTGCGATATGTTTCTTCAGATTGGTATACTAAAACTTTTATGCAAATAAATTGTAAAATTTTAAAATAAATAAATAGTGGATTTCCATGGATATATAGATTAACTATCTACATAAAAAGTAGGGTTTTTTTTACTGGATTTCTTAAAAATACGGTTTGATAAAACAGTTTTATTATGACTATTATTTAAAAACGATAGACCGTCTTTTTTTTTTCTTTTTTTGTTATATCCTTTAGAAAAAAAAAATCTATTTTTGTTTTTTATTTTATTTAAGAATCAATCTTAAATTCTCAACAAACATTATGCATAAAAACATCATAAAATTGTGTCAAAAAGTAGGAATTTTATAATCGTAAAACCTTTTGAGAGGGGCTCTTCCGAAATCCTATGGTGAAGAGTGACAGATGCTGTCACAGGCCCCTTTCAAAAGGTTAAAAAGTTTTAAAATGACATTTTTCAATATTCGAAATTTAAGTTAAATTTTCTCTAAATGCACATTTTTTATAATTTTACGCATGAAAATTCGAAACTCATAAGGATAAAGATATTTAATTTTAAATAGATGTTTTCTAGCTAATTTTCTCTAAGTTGAATCAAAAATTAAGAAATTTAATTTAAATTATTTAAAATTAAGCTCTTAAAGTGATAAACATGGTAGTTTTTTTTTAAAAATATGTATTCATATTAGTACATTATTCATAACTTTCCAACTTTCAATATAACTTGTTATAAATTTATTAAAGCTTATTTTATTTGTTTTTTAAGAAAAGAAATATGAATATAACATTTGAAATGTTTATTATTAAATGACTTAGGGATATAATTCGCGCAAGCTAAAAAATATTACATGTAGAGTGAGAAAAAAAATTGAGTTCAAATTTTAATGGCGTGTAGTGTTAGTGTTAAGGCCAGTTGACTGAAGTAGGTCCTAGATATGGGTGGTGTACTCTCCCTAGGGAGTTTTTCTATGTGATGATACCTACTTCGTATTAATCGAGTTTCGGAGAAAACCATGGAAAATTGCAAACGCATATATCAGCTGAGGCGACCTGGAATAGAACTCGGCAATTCCTATCTACCATCCTCCAGATATTTAAATTTTGATACTCCACTGATCAGAAAACTGCAGAATTTTGTAAATGAAGTCGTAAAACATTAATTTCTGAGATAAATTTACGCAGTTTTTTCCATATTGTTAAATTTAGGATTTGCCATATATATATATATATTTTTTTCCAAAAAACTTACGCTTTATATACCTCCTTAATAATGTATGTATTTACGTTTGAATAATGAATATTATTATTGTTAAGTTATGCACCATATGATTGATCGGGCCCCACTTATGAAAATTTGCACGAGCCGCCACTGATTACTAGTATGCTTTAACTAATTTAAATTATTGGAAGCTGAAGCTTAGATATCTACAAATGTCATTAGTAGATGTTACTTCTATATAATAGCATTTTATCCTATAACTTTTATAAAAATATAATTGGATGCGTAGGCATCAGCCCATTCGGCAAGAGATCCTTGAGAGATTCTGACTGTCTTGGAAAAAGACAAAATTGTAATGTTGTTTTCAATGTACAGTTTTTATAATGCATTTTAGTGATGGCTAATTAACTTCAGATTTAAAATATAACCATGCATTTAAAGGTAAACCTTATTACTGTTCTATATGACTGTCATACTTTAACAACAAGATGAAAGAAAGTCCATAATTATAGAATTTTGAATTACAAATGCGTATTTCAGATAAAACAACAGTTCAGTAAACTGATATATCTGACAGCAGCAATCAAATAGTTAAGAATCCTGTTTTAGTTTTATTGTTTACTTTTTGCTTATATTCTATAACTCATTTTGGAACTCAGATTGAGAGATTCTGATCTCAAAGCTTGTAGATGGGAGGTACAAGATTCAATGCCAGGTTGGGCCTGTTGGTCTAGGTGTTGAAAATTTATGTTTCTCTCCAAAACTTACATGAATATGGGTTAGGAATCCTCAGAAAACTTTTAAGACAATGTTATGATCCCGGTGGCAGAAATTTATTAGGCTTTCTGCAACAAGCTTCATCAACACCAAAATCTTTCTGCAGGAATAGTTAGTGAAGTTAACATTTACGAATTCAAAGTAAATTATTTTTAAATAGTAAATAATATTCAGTATAACCAATGTATTTAAATTTTAACTAGGCACAAATGCATGTATCTGCACTATTGAAAGAAAATACTTTTTTTTTTTTTTTTTTTTTTTTAAAGAAAGGTGAAAATAAATATCTATTGATCTTAATTGCTTCAGATTTTTTGTTCACATTAATATACAATATTGTTTATAAAATATTCAATGAATTCAAACCATAAAATGCAGTAACACATAAAAAATAACCTGCAAATTTTTTTAAGGCATTTAAATCATGAAATGACTAAATTAAATGTTACAAATACTTTTAAAATTTCATTACTTTTTTTTTATATTAAACATATATATATTTAAATACACAAATGCATTTATTTCATAAGGTGCAAACCAAAAAACATAAAATATAATACAGAACTCAAAATTAAAAAAACAAATTAAAAGTAAAAATTAATATAGAATACTGAATATCATACTGAAATATAAATAATTTGCAACATTTATAGTTTTTGAGATTATTAGAAAGATACAAGATAATATTCTAATACACATGATTCATTTTTTTATATTATATACAAATAGCATAAAGATGTGTATTTGAAATATAAAAAATGTGATTTGACATTAAAGAATTCAGAATGTATAACTAATTATACCATCATTTAAATAATAAAGTAAAACAGAATACAAGATCTAAGTAACACAGTTATAGACAAACCATAGTCGAAATATTTTCATAAAAGATTGAGGCAAGTGAAATATTTAATTTTTAAGGAAATGTTGAAATGGAAAATGTAACAGATTTCATGGATAAAATCTATAATAGAAAATAATGATTACAGATGAATGAAAGAAATAGAAATCAAATAAAAGTAATATTTGATATTGATATCTAAATGAATAAGTAAATAAAAATAAATAAATAAAAGCATTTGCTGTTTAATTAGTATTTATTCAAAACAACTACTATTAGATAAAATTCCTTTTGCTTACAAAACAAAACAAACAAAAAAAAAAAAAAAAAAAAAAAAATAAAAAAAACCTTTGGTTTCATTTTTATTCAAAATAACTATTTAATTTGCAATATTTCAATTAAAAAAATAAACATTTTTTTTTTTAATACAAATGTTTAAAAAATGAAATGAACAAGCTGTGATAAGAGTATTTTTGCTAATGATAAGAGTATTTTTGTAAAATAAATTAATATTTTTTTTAACGACTTCATATGCTTAAACAACAAAAATTAAAGCTAAGAATTTTAATCACAATTAAAATAATTAATGATTAGTAAAGAAAAAAATAGAAAAGTTACCAATTTGATAACTTAAGATACCCATTAATATTTATTGCTATGATCTTTTACTACATATAAAATGCTAAAAATCAATAAAGTATTTTTAAGATTAATTTCTTAATTTTCTATTTTTTCAAGCAAGGTTTGAAGCTTCATTTTTTATTATATATTAAATGAAAAAAAAAAAAAAATGGTTTTTATGATTTTTGTATTTTACTTTAAAAATAATTTTATTTGTAAATGTAATTAAACAGAATTTGTTTA
The DNA here is from genome assembly GCA_963930645.1 of Salticus scenicus. Classification (NCBI taxonomy): domain Eukaryota; kingdom Metazoa; phylum Arthropoda; class Arachnida; order Araneae; family Salticidae; genus Salticus; species Salticus scenicus. The sequence goes on from OZ005657.1 coordinate 29,569,626, forward strand.
AAAATATCTTGTTTTTATTTACAGTTGCAAAAAATCAGCAGTTACAAGAAGCTATTCATCGGAAAGATGAAGAAATGAGAGCAATGGAAGAAAGATATAGGAAATACTTAGAAAAAGCAAAGAATGTAAGTTTTATTTATATTACTTTGTGTAAATTTTATTCATATTCAGTGCCAAGTAAATTTTTAAATAAATTTTATTTACGAATGCATAATTTTTCCAACAAAAGGTTCTAAAACATCATAATTTTCTGTATACCATCCTCTATAGATTATTGTAATTTCAGGGAGATAAGCCGCGGCTTATACGATTTTAAAAGTTTAATTTTAGTACATGTGGCATATCTAACAGGGTGGCTTATCTGGCGTTTTTTTTTTTTTTTTTTTTTTTAAAGACTTTTTTAGCTTATCTGTCATAAACCTTCTGCTGAATCCAGGTTAAAAACAAAAAAAGCGAAAAATAAATTAGAAATATCAGTCTGGAAAAATCTTCGACGTTGAATAAACAAAATCGTTTCGTATTTCATATAATAAACACTTGGTGAAATTTCTTCTGGGTGCGAGCGTATTAAAATGAGGAATAATGCTAGTGAGAACAATTCTTAATTCCCACAGCTTGATTAGGGTTATATGGAGGAGAAACACTGTGATAACTATCAATCTATGGATGAGTCTGTTTGAAATTCATGGAAATTTAAGCGAAACATCCAAAAAAAATTTAAAAGTAAGCCATCAGTTCACTGTGTTAACCTCCCCCCCCCCCCCCTACTTCCCAATTGCAAATTTAAAGTAAGATCATTTTTGTATTATCTTTATTGAGTAACCTAAACAAATATTTATTTAATATTTAATTTTATTTTTATTATTTTTTTAGCATTTAATATTTGCATGCAAAAATATTTCAATTTAAAATTATGAGAAACATTACGTTGGTGAACATTGTAGTAAAAAGTTTTGCAGTGTATCTGATGGTGAGACCTATCCGATGACTTCTTGTTTTTTTTAAATCAATTTTCACTGATGCAGGGGTGGCTTATCTCCCCAAAATTACGGTACTAATTTGTTGTCTTTGTTGCATGTTTGATCCCAATGCTTGCATGAAGGTGCATGCTTCCTCTAGTTGCTAAGGGAGAATGCTTTGTCCCATTCTGTAGTTATTGTCGTTGACTCTTTGTTATCTTGTCAATTCATTCTGTATGTTAGTTATGCTGATAATGTTGTTATAGCCAAATTTGGTAACTGAGTCTCTTATATTATGAATGATGCTCTTTAGCTTGTTGTACATTGGTGTTCTAATTTGAACTGTCTTTTAACTCATCTAAGATAAGCTTTGTTGTCTTTTCCAGGAGAAGACATCTAAATCTTGGTGATGTCTATTTTCTAGGTAATAAGCTGTCGCCTTTAAATCAGGTTAAGATCTTGAGTATGTTCTTTTACACTAAATTGTACATGAGTAAGCCTTTGAAAGCTTGCTTGGGCTGTTTCGACTTCATTTGCATTTTGAAGCCGAGACTTTGATTTGCATGAAGTTTCCTGTGTCTGGGCTTGTAAGAGTATTATTCTAGACATTTATTTTGTGGTTCCTTGATATCATATGTGGGGGATTTTCCATCCATTATGCCTTGTGATTATGTACTAATGAGATATGCTTTTTATAAGCTCTTTAAGGTATTTTTTCTTTTAGGAAAGATTTGCCTATACCTCTTTTTTGGCTTAAGGGCAAGTATTTAGTATGGTATACTAACCCCTAAGCTTAACCTTCATTCGAGGTTGGTGTGTACTGCACCTAGGATGGAACATGGCTTTTTTTTCTTTCTCAGAAAGTTCAGCACAGTCTTCCAAGCTATCTGTGCTATTTGTGCTATCATCATATGTAAGGCAGGGGAGGCCAACCTGCGGCACCCGGGCCACATGCCGCTCGCTGTGTAGTATTTTGTGGCCCGCGAGTAAATTAACGATATTTATAGTTTGAAAACTTACTTAATTTAATAAATCATTTCTGAAGTTTTGAAGTAAGAATATCTTTAAAAGGTTGCTAAATAAAGAAACTGCACACTTTTGTAAAATATATTAAATCTATTATTCATTCTTTTTATTATAGTTATTAATATACAATCATAAATTTTTTTAAGGTTCTCTTTTTAATTTATAAAGGAGAATTTAATATCAATGTATTTTGCTCTAAATCTTCACCCTCTCTTCTCCCAAAAAAAATATACATTCATGATTCATATATTCACAAACACATATAGACACATACACTAAGCGACAGAAAAAAAAAAAGCCGCACTTGGATATTTTCTTTTTCACTTTCTCCAACTGCCAATTTTATCGTTTAAAAATCGAATTTTTGAACAGATTTTATTATATTGTCCTCCACATACACTTTAGCATTGAGTCCAGTGTTGAAAACAAAATGCAATTGCCAGAAAAACTGTAATTATAGGAACTATTTCAGAAAAGGTATGAATAAGGCAGTTAACAATGCCACAAAAAAGTATTAATTTTTGAATGAAAATCAAAAAATATTTTAATACGTGAGATGGCAAAATAATTAAATGTTAATGAAATATTGGTAAAATGGTTTTTACCAAAATATAAAGTTTTTTGGCCATTTAAAACTGGAAATTTGGCTTTAGGCAGCCACGTTGCTCATCCAAGCAAGATAACGTGCAAAATAAAAAGCAAATGTTTAAAAAATTGACTTGTATCATGTTCAGAACTTTAAAAAAATTTAAAAGAAAAGTGTATAGTAAATTACTTTCTTCAAAAACAATGCGGGAACAATTAATCAAAGCATATTAAAGACCAGAAGATCTGCAAAAAAGCCATTATTAATTAAATGAATTAGAAAATATAAGACTTTAGTTGACGAAAATTTAAAAAACATTATCATTTAATTATTAGGCTGAACTGGTTTTCTCTGTTGAATCAAGTTTACTTTATTTCGAGCAGATGGAAAAAGTTAAAGTAAGGACGAAAATGTGACCAACTTAATAAAAAACTCCTAACACAGTGACAATTTCTCCGTACACTATGGTACAGAGATGCACAATTTTTCAAGGAATCTGGCAAATTTTTATGCTCAAGGGATCAATTAACTCAAAATAAAACACGGTGATTATAAGAGTGGCACCTGACCTACTATTTTGGAGGTATTTCAGACTTTTCTTCAAACAGTGTTTCAAGATGATAATGCACCTTGCTGTACGGCATCTGCGGTACGTCAGTTTGAATCAAATGGTTAAAATTGCCTATCCATTCCCATGAGCACCTATAATTCTGTAAGTAATAATATCTTTTTTTACTTTAAGTTAAATCCCACAAGGAATATCATAGAATTTCTTCTTTATTAGACTTGGAAACAATCCTAATCTCAATTCGCTCGAAAATGTTTATTCATAAAAAGGCACAGGGTGAGAGCAGAGGATTCAAAATTTGCAGCCTAGAACTTTGCAAGAACTAGAAAAATTATTTACAATATTTAGCACAGAGGAATTTTTGAGATTTATATCAAAAAACGGCATAATACTATGCCACTGTGTATTAAAGTAGTAATTTAATATAAAGGCGGAATTAACCCAATGCAGAATACATATTTTTATTAAAAAACAAAAAAATAGAACAAATAAATAGTTCTATTTCATATTTATATAAATATATATTTATTTAAATAGTTCTATTTCATAATTTATTTCATATATTAAAATATAACTTGTTTATAATACAAAGTGTATGTTATTGCATTATGATTAAAAAGAAAGTTTTATGTAGATTTTTATAAAGTACTTCGTAGAGTGTAATAAAGGAAATTATTAAATCGAAAATGTACATAGGTATCATTTCAAACATTAATTTTAAAGTTTTTTCAAATAAAAAAAGTATGTCATTTTTTTCTCCAGTGTGGCTTTTTTTTTTTTTTTTTTTTTTGTCGCTTAGTGTACATACGTGCATACAGTGCAGCCCACCTGAATAAAATAAATTTCTAGTGCAGCCCGCCTGAATAAAATAAATTTCCAATGTAGCCCGCCATGTGTTTCAGGTTGGACAGACCTGTTCTAAGGTATGTTTAGATAAAAATAAATAAATAAGTAAAAAACTTTGTATAAACATCATAAATTATAAAAAGCTCACAAAAATTGTTTTGAGTTGAAATAAAACCACAACCTTTCGTTAGATAAACAAAATAGTGCAGTAAATAAAGCAGCAACATATTAAAAAGATAGAAGTTATCATAATTTAACCATTTATATCTGTTGAGATAGTGAGGCTGCTCTCTTTTTACTGGTGAGGTGCATGTTCACTTCTTATATGATGTGGAAGTGTTTTAAGGTACTTTGTGACCTTTCTTTCTATGATATGGTTAGTTTTCACTGGGTGCCCACGCCCAGTCATATTGCCAATGAGTTAGCTTATGAATTGGCATGGTCTAACTCCAGAACACTCTTTTGTGGCCCTCAGTCTGCTCTTGTTATTTCTCCCACTGCTTTCAATCTTCTTAGTAAGTAACATTATAGGCAGTAGTGTATTTCTGATAGTCAAAGACACAAGCACAGGAGCTGAATCATGACTGTCCTAATGTTTGCCAGAAGTAGTGTTTATAACTTCACAGAAATAGCTTGATGAAGTAAATTAACTTCTTTTCTTGTCACTGTATATTCAAAAGACATTTGGATATTATGGGTATTAGTTCTAATCCCATTTGTCATGGTTGTTGTCTAGAAGTGGAGACTACTCGGCATATTTTGTGTGACTATAAAATTTTTCTGTTCATAGGTTTGATTATCTTGGCTGTAATATCATTGAGTCTTGGGAATTATTGGACATTTCTATCAGGTATCTGCTAATCTTTACTTTGGTTGTGAGATTTTTTTGTTTGGGATGATTTTAAGATTGGATGAATAGACATCTGGTTTATGTCCTTCAATCTTGGTGCTTAGAGAGGTCTCTATAGAGGCATTCTCACCAGACCTATGACTTACAAGCGATTTTTCAATTTATTTTTTTTATGTAATCTGATTAATAATAGGATTCTTTTTATCCATGCATTTAAGTATTTAAATTTTAAAGTGGATAATATATTTCTGTTACAATTTAACAAATGTTCAAGTTGAATTGTGTTATCTCCTTTTTCATATAGGAGAATACTGAAAATAAGAAATTAATTCTTGAGAGCCCTATCCTTTTTTAGCATTATTTCTTTGTGTGCTCACCATTAAATATAATTTCTATAAGTTCATAAATATAGAATGAAAAAAGTTATTAAGGAGGTGTGGAGGGGGATTCCCAAATAAACTAATTAATAAATTAAAATAGTTTTGCATTAATTTCTGTAAAGTACAAAGTTTTAAAAACTGGAAATTTTAGAAATTTTTGCTGTAATACTTATACCATCATCTACATCAGCAGCAACTAATTATTCTGTTCAACAGTGGCGGATCCAGAACTTGACTTTGGGGGGGGGGGCTAAGATTTTTCAAAGCGTTATTCTAGACCAATAAAAAATCTACAATTGCAATATTCAATTGTGAATGTCAGTGTTTTGGGGGGGGGCTTCAGCCCCCTAGCCCCCCCCCCCTTAAATCCGCCACTGCTGTTCAAAACTTAACAGGGGCCAATCTAAGATTTCAAACTTAATACCTATTTTTGTGAAAAATCTTAACTATATTTTATTTTTGTGAAAAATTGTAGTGCACTCTTTTTCTTTCTCTCTGTGTGTATGAGGGGGGGGGGGGGGGGAGTTTGAACAAAGTAGAATAATAAAATTAACTCTCAGCAGCTAGTGTGAGGCTTATAGCAGAACAGGAACCAAAATCCAAAACTTACTTCACTCTGAAGTAAACAGTTCAGTAGAGATAGTGTAAGTAGAAGTTGTTTTTATTTGTGTTAGTATCACTGCAGTATACATGAATTGTACCAGGGAGGATAAACACGTCACCATACAGTCACCAAAATGTTAAACCACCTGATGAATCAGCAAACAGTACACTATGGCCACAATTTCAGAGCGTGTCTGTACCGATACACACAAGGATCGTTTTGTTTACATATGCTGCACTGTTTCTCCCCCATAACAAACGCTTGTGTGTAGATTAAAACCAACATTCTGTATGATTCTTGCTTCGCAAATCGCATCAACAGAAATGCACGAATTACTTTCCTTTGAAAATGTGCTAATTAAAAATGTTAGATTTTGCTGGGAGGACTAAGATTTTTGTGAAAGTACCGATTTTAGCTGTATGATTTTTGTGAAGATACCTTTTTTGCCAGGTCGATTTTTGTGAAGGTACCCATAAACGGTAGTAAACTCGACCTGTATTAATCCCTGCTTAAGGCTGTACATTAGTCAGACAGCTCCCAAAGTCCTGAATTTACTTATTGAAATAAAATATTTAAATTCATTTTTTCAAAAAATTGCCCACTAAGCTAAAATGCATCATATTCAACGAGTAATATTTAAAAAAAAAAAAAAAAAAAAAAACAGAATTTGAAAAACATCATTTTTGAATGAGGTAAAATCATTATAATCATGAGAATCCTAATAAATTGAAGCAACAAAAATCCTGCAGGAAGAAAACAGAGAATCTGACTGATGGGTTTATTTATGACCTTAAGGATTAAAAAAAAAAAAAAAAAAAGCTAAGTATTAGGAATTTTTTCTTGTGCAATAGCTGAAACAGAAATTTATATATATAGTATTGCATTGCATATTAGTTAGCCATTCTGTCACTGTTTTTGTGTAGAACAAATATTATTAGGTTGATTTCTCTAGAAATTAACCTATATTCATAATTGGACTTAGAACTATCTTAAAAAAGTTTGTTGAGCATTATTAACAGCCATCTTGTTTAAAAAATGGCATCTATTTATAAATTTTAATCTCGGATAAAAAATATATTTATAAACAGATATGCATGAAACTTGGCATGTCATCTTATAAAAAGAAAGTCTCTGGAAATTTTCAATTTAGGTAAAAATACTACTACTAATAAAAAATATTTATGAACCACTTTGTTTGAAATGTGGTAAGTGCATAGCCCATTCTCAACTAAGGTCTCAATGAAGTTTATTAATCAACTGTATCTGCCATCAACTCAGATAAAAATCATAACTGAAAGTGTTAAAAGAAAAGAATTAAAAGAATTATTTTGAAAGTGTAGATCATATATATTAGATATACCACTCTTAATCATCAGGAAAAAAAAGGATTCTTCCCAGGGCCCTAATTCTTCAAGAATTTGAGGTCAAAGTTCAATTTAAGCCTTTGTATCCCACCGGGACTTTAAATTCCCATTTAAAAAAAAAAAAAAATCCTCAATATAGCCTAAATTTACTACAGGATTTCATTGGAACTTCAAAGTCCCTATAGTTAAACTATAGTTTAAGCTAAATTTAATATGAGATGTTTCTCATGCAGAAAAGAAATATAGTAAAAAAGTTTCAAACTATTTTTTAAAAATGAGATAATTTGGGATATAAAGGGTTAAACATATGTAGGATATGTGAAGGAAGCCATAAACATGTCAGTGTAGCAATATCACATTCACTTCATGGATGAATTCGCTTAGGTTTAAATATTTTGTAATTAAAAATAATTTTTGATTTTAATATCATGACTTGTACATAGCTTTTAAAAAATCATAGCTTAGATATTATTTTTTATTTCCTTACAAAAAAGTTTTATATTATTATTTTTTAAATATTAATGAAGTTATATAAAAAAATTTCTTTTAATATCTATATATGTTTAAATTTCTTACATAATTTTTACTAAAGGAAGTTGCAATTTACTTGTTGTATTTGGTTAAATTATTAAAACTTTAAACAAAGACTATTTTATACCAAAGTTTGGGTATTAATCTTATTAAATTATTCATATTATAAGTAAAAAGTGAATTTAAAAAGTGAATGGTTAAAAAAAAAAAAAAAAAAAAAAAAAGGCAAATGTAATGTAAAAACATTTGTAATATATTTGGAGCTGAGTGAAAACACTTTTTGAATAAAAAAAAAAGTACCACTTTTTATTTTATTTTATTGCCAGGTTATTAAAACATTGGATCCAAAAAAGAATCCAAGTACCCATTTAGATGTTGTTTCTCTGAAATCACAGTTATTAGAAAAGGAAAAAATTATATCCAATTTAGAGGTATTGTATATTATTTTAATGTACTTGTTTGTTATATTTAATTATAATTGTTATATTTAATTATATATAACAATTATGCTAATATCGATTGTTATATTTAATTAGTCAGACCTTTAATATAAAGTCACTTAAGCCCTGGCTTATTGAATAGGAATTCCATATAATGATTTATCGGATATATGGTCAGGTCTTGAATGTCATAACTAGTTCACTTTTGTCTGATTTTCTTTCAGTAACTACAGTATTACACTGTGTCAATTTTAAGATTTTTCCAATATATTACAATAGTATTAGCTTAATAACTGACAATAATTCAGTTGGTCTTGGCAGGAGGCCATTTTTCTGTAATTCCCCCCCCCCGTATATATCACCTTTTTTTTACAAGAGAGTCAGAATCTTCTGCAAAAGGTAAGCATGTCTTTCTTAAGGTATAATTTGATTTGTAGCACTACAAATCAAACTATATTTCCTATCTACATATCTATTGCTCCAAGATTATTTTTCACGCTAAGGCTAATTAAACTGGGACCTCCTGTTAAAAATGGATTTTTGAACCACTATGGATAATGTTGATGAAATAACCACACAGCTAAAAAAATGCTTTGTTAAGAAAACCAAATTTATTTTTTTGACTGATTTTATAAGTATGTTTTGTCAATATTTTAACAATAATTTTAAAACCAACTACCTTGGGGTGACCAAAAGAATGTAGCAAAAATTTTAATATTTTTAAAGTTGTTTTTTATCTGTTAATAGTGCTTTAAAATATTAAGAGATCTTCAGTTGGGAAGTTTACAAGAGACATCTTGAACTTTATTATCTTAATTTATTTACTTGTTTGAAAAAAAAAAAAAATAATAATAATAATTAGAAAAAGAAACATTTCTTAGTTGCAGTTTTAGGCTTTTTGTTTTTAATGAAAATCATGAAGTAATTCAAAAGTCATGAATTTTGACTTGAGTCATAATACCATTGCTTTGCCAAAAAAGTAAAATAGAAATTTTATATGAAACTTACATCATTCATAATTGAAATCTATAAGGAAATATTACTATACAGTTTTGCAAAGTATGATTTTATTTCAATTTTAGTATTTTTTTTGGTTTTTTGGCATGTTTTATAATTTTTATAATTCAGTTCTTTGAACTTATTGCTTACTATTTCTATTAAATGTTGCACCTAATTTAAAAAAAAGAATATGATTTTGTTATTACAAAGTTAGAGTAACAGTTATGATAGCTTTTATGTCTTCTTTGTGAGTTTATTATTATTATTTTTTTTTTTTAATTTCTCAGTGTGGCAAAAAATTTATTATTACTTCATAAAAATTCATTCCATTATATTCAGTGTATTGTCTTATTACTTATGGACAATCAGAGGAATTCTTTGTTAATAAAGTCAAAAGTTAAAAAAAATGAAAAACAGTTGTATTTCAAGTTTTCCATCTCACAAAAGTCTATTTGAGAAAAGGAATTCTATAGTTAATGAAACAGGTAAATAAGATTAAAGTCTGAAGTATAGAGGAGGTAAAATTATGTCTTTTAATGCTTAACAGTTTGTAATCAAAGCTAACAGTAGTATATGAGCTATTGATATCATGGCGGATAATTACTCTTTTGCAATTGAATAGAAATTTAGTTATATCAATTCTAGTATGTTTCACTGTCTAGACAACTGTTGACAGCTGAAAGTGATATTGTTTCAATAAATTTCTGTGAATTGTATCTATAAGACCTTTCTGTTCATAAAAAACATCTTAGTGGAAAGCTTTTTTTTTTTTTTTTTTTTTTTTTCCATCAATGAGTCTAACTAAAAAATAAAAAACAGCAGGTTTTAATTGCATTCCATGCCAAGAATGGTTAAAATATTTTATACTAAAATAAATAGTAATGTGCTTTTCCAGCTAATCGTTCTCAATTAATGTTAATAACTAAACCACAGTGGTAGAAAGTTTTAAAGTTGCCTGTGACAGGCTTTTAAAATTTCATAATCTGTCTGCTAAATTTGCATGTAATCAGGGGTGAAAATGGTTAAATGGGGAGGGGGGGGTAACATCAGTTGTGATCTCGTGCAACAATACACGAATACAATTCTACTACAAAACAATATAGTATAAAGAATTGTATTCATTCACTTAAATATTTTATAGCAATGTTTGACACAACACATTATAAATAATAAAAGTCTTAGTTTTAGTTTTGATGCAGAAATTTTTATAAGTGAATTGTTATCCGAAAGTTGCGGACAAATTTTTTTTCTCAGTGCAGACAAAAACTGTCCGCAAGCTGTTTTTCTGTGTCCGCGACTGTGTCGCCATGTCGCGGTGTTTCTGCCACTGGGAACTAAACTATGTGCTAAAATGTAGTAACCTGAGAAATATTAAATTTATTTTAATTCATTGTAATTCACTGTTTTTTTTTTTTTACCTACTTCTATATTCAATAGAAGAAAGTATTGGATTCGTAAAAATTTCCGACCTCGGGTTTTTGATGGATTTACACGTTTTGAGAGCTGTACAACACGATTTAGCCATTTTTAGAAAATGTCTGTCTGTCTGTCTGTGTGTGTGTGGGGAGGGACAAAATTTTGTGGCAACTGTATCTCAGGAACTACTGCACAGAATTTCATACAAATTGGTATGTAGTTGCACCTTGACATACGTTAGTGCCTATCAACTTTTGGTAAAAATTGTCTGACAGGTTGCGTTGCCGTCCTGCTTTTTCTAAATTTTTAACATGTTGATATAGGACAAAATTTTGTATAAAAGTGCATAAGGAGAATTGTTTTTTAGTAATCATTATGAAATTTACAAGAATTATTTATAATAGAGATAGTCAACTGGGAAAACATTTTTGTATGTGTAGGAGCCTCGTCAACCCCCCGGGGGATAAGTCCCCCCTCGAAGGGAGTAAATTTTCAAGATGGGTATCTTTCGAAAGGTCTCGTCAATACCTTTAAAACGAATGGTTGAACTATAAATATGTGATAATTTAAAACAAAGTTATCGACTTTAATTTAAATTCAAGACGAAGCACAAACATAATTATAAGAAACAAATAAACAACCTTACTTCGGCTTCATTTTTCAGCAAAAAGCTTTTCTGGGGAGGATCCTCCCCTTTTTTCAATTGCAGTAGTGTTTGGTCAGGTACGTGGACGATGTTTTTGCCGTTATTCAGGACAATCAAAATATAAACGAAATACTCGATAAACTTAATCTGCTTGACGATAATATTAAATTTACTTACGAATCTGAACAAAACCACGAGATAAATTACTTGGATGTTAAAATTAAACGCGAAAATAATAAAATAAGAACTACCGTTTACAGGAAACCAATGGCCAGTAACGAAATCGTCGATATTCGAAGTAAAACACCTTTTAGATATAAAATTAACACAATCCGCAGTTATGTTAATCGCGCTATACTTGTATGTAATAATAAAAATGATTTGAATAAAGAACTTAAGTTTATTAAAAATTTGGCCATTGAAGCCGGATATTCAAAATTTATTGTTGAAAAACTCTATAAAAAAAGAATAAAGCAGCTAAATCATATCCCAAACCAGCAAAAAAGACAACAAAAATATACTTACTCCATTCCATATAACCAGGGAACCTCTGATAAAATAAAAAATACTGCCCATAAATTCAATATAAATATCCCGATCAAGCCGAACCCTAACATTTTCCAGATCATTAGAAACGACAAGGATATTGTTCCCCCCCTTGAGACCGCCGGTGTTTATAAAATTCCCATCGAATATCCAGACCAAAGAAAAGGAAGCTATATAGGAGTTACCAAGAGAAAAATTAAGACCCGTCTTAAAGAGCACGAAAGTGATATAAAATTTGCCCGTTCCAATACCGCGCTAGCCAAAGCATTTTGTGAAAGTGAAATAAAAGTCGATTTTAATAGCGTTGAAAAAATAGCCAATTTTAATAATCCCACATATGCTTTTTTCCGCGAAAGCGTTGAAATCGCTAATGACGAATGCGCCGTTAATGACCACGAATCGGCAAGAATAGATCCGCAGTGGCGCTGCCTGCTACAAGAGAAACGATGCTATAAAAGAGCCATGCCAGAAGACACTACTGCAATTGAAAAGGGGGGAGGATCCTCCCCAGAAAAGCTTTTTGCTGAAAAATGAAGCCGAAGTAAGGTTGTTTATTTGTTTCTTATAATAAAGTTATCGACTTTTTTTACTTTTAATGAAAAAAAACTTGAAATTTTTTTTTTTTTTTTTTTTTTTTTTTAAATATTGTTACTGAGTGAATTTGTATAGGAAAATATAGAAGAAAGTCTTGTGCTGGCCACAACATACTAGTTTTTGAAATGTCTTGTAAAGAATGTGGTTTCAAAATTATACATTCATAATGTAGTCACCTTGAATAATCATGTAACCCTTCAAGTCCCACAAATCAACAATGAATTTTATTTCTTTTGCTGCAGATAATCCAGTGAATTTATTTTTCAGAAATGTTTGAAATTTAAACATATCTAACATCATACCTTAACAATTTTTAAAAATATCTAAAATTTGTTATAGGTATTGTGATTTCTGTAATGCTTTCATTATATAAATAGAAATCTAATCATTGAAATTTTATGCATATTTATTAAATTTAGTTATTTTGTCTGAATACATTTTTTGCAGTAGAGCTCCAACAATCTCATGTTATTCTATGGCAACTCTGGTTATTAAAAATCATATAGGTTAAGAGCAGTAGTTGACACTTTAAGGACATTTTCTGGCTATTTTTGTGTTTTTTTTTTTTTCTTTTTAATTTTAGAGGCTAAAAAAACATTTAAAGTTTCATGCCTTTATTAATTCTTTCTTTTTATGACAGTATTACAAAAATTGTTAATTGTAGCATTTATATATGTAAAAAAACAAAAATCTGGAGAACTTAAAATGAGCCAGTTGTTGACACACTAAAACCCAGTAGTGGACCCTTTTTTGTTCCAATAGTTGGATCCCTTTGAATTTTTGCTTTAAAATTAAGTGGGAATATACATTTGTGAGGCCAAAATGAAGGGTCATTTTTGACAATTTATTTAAAAAAAACTGAACAGTGTTTTTAAATTCTTTTTTTCATACATGTTAATACATATATTAAGATAAAAAAAAAAAAAAAAAAAAAAAAAAAAAAAAAAATTTTTTTTTTTTTTTTTTTTTTTGAAGATTTTGAAACAAAATGGCAAGTCTGTGACTGATGGACGGAAAATCCTTTTTTGACCTAGTCCTCTACGGGCATATTCGCACAGGTCACAATTTTCCCACCTAGGACAAAAAAACGAAAAAGATTTTGAAATTAGATATAAAAAACTAGAAAAATAATAATAATTAAAAAAAAAATGGCGACAATATTAAGGAAAAAGTATTTTTTTTACCAAAAAAATAGGTCAGCTTTTTGTTGTAAAACTGGTAAATTTTAAGTTATTGAAAAAATCCTACGTACTTTGCTAGAATTTGTAATAACGAAGCTACAGACAAAATTTCAAGTTGATCGGTTCAAAATTGAAGGCGCTATGAATATGCCCATTTTTAAAAACATAGTTTCGAGAAATACGCATGTAAAGTTTTAACTTCTATAAAATCATAAAAATTTAGTGTTTACCTTCAATCGGCGGTGCCCAGACCATACAACTGTCACAAATTTTAATTGTACCTTATTACTTTTTATGCTAATGCAAATTTTATTGATTGTCTAAACTTTTGGGACACGGTGTATACGAAATTTCAGTAGAATAAATTGAGAATTGAAAGTTTACAATGTTTTAATTTAAAGAAGTAAAAGTTTTATATTTTTATTGATAATACATTTCCAGATTAATATTTTGATTAAAGTGATTAATGAGGATTGGATTTTACTTCAGATTAAAACTTCATAACTTAATGAATTCAATCAATCTAATCTACTAATTAAAGAAATTCAACAAAAATTTTAATTATTCATTTTGTTTTACAAATATTAATCTTTTTATTTACAATTTCATTCTCAGCAATTTAGAGACGAGGTTGAGTGGGCTTGACGTTGTGCCCTAAAGGTACGTAGTTGGCTATTGGCGATGATTTCGGTGTTATCCCTAAGTGTTCTCTGGAGACAAACTGTCACATTTTGATCTTATATGGAAGGATTGGCTTCCCATTTGCACCCTGATATCTTTCATGCAAAATTGATAACTTGATGGAGTATAACTAATTAATGAGAAAATGGTCACGCCAATCTCTTGGACCCTATGTAAAACAATCATAAGAGATATAACTCTCTAAATACTACTGTCCTTCATATTCCTATCCAAATTAAACCTCTGGGGTTCAACAAATGTCTTCAGACTATCCTTAGGGGTGAGTTCCAGACTGTTGCCATTTGCCCATAGTGTAGCACCACTGCAACATAAAATCCACTCATCCTCAACCCTCGGAATACTGACCACAGTTATGCTATTTCAATGTCTTTATTTCAGTGGGAACCGAACTTAACCAACTAGTCTAATATGGAACCCAGAAAAACAAAAAAAAAAATGCAAATAAAAAAAGCTTGAAATGTCTCATGATTCAAGTGAATTCCCATTTTCTTTTGCCTTCTAAATTTAGGAAAGCATGGAAGCCATCCTCTCCACAGAAGATCAGAATTGCATTAGCATGCCTCTTTACCACTCCTAGGACTTCCAGACCGTCACAAATTGCTCAATGCGTAGCTTTACTGCAATGTTAAAACATTCAACTCAACTTTAAATTTGGGAGATTACAGAGCTGTGTTCAATACTAGATCTGACCTTAAAAGTCAAATGAACCAGTAGTGGACAGGGGTGTTCACTACTGGTCATGTTCTGTCACACAAACATAAAGTTGAACGTTCTACTATCAACTTTAATTCTAACTTATCTGAAGATTACAATAGGCCTTTTACGGAAAACGAATTAACCAATAGTCTGAAGAGTACTCGTACCTCTGCTCCTGGGCCTGATGGCATTACCTACCCCATGATTAAACATTTATCAAAATATTCCCTTAAAAACCTGCTTAAACTTTATAATAGAATCTGGTCGGAGCATGTTTTTCCTATTGCATGGCATGATGCTATAGTTATTCCGTTCCCCAAACCTGGTAAGGATGCTTCTGATCCAAAAAACTATCGGCCAATCGCCTTGACAAGCTGCCTGTGCAAACTACTAGAGAAAAGGGTCAATAATCGTCTTATTTTCATTCTTGAAAAAGAAAAGTTAATTTCTCCATGGCAAAGTGGGTTTCGAAAAGGCCGTTCGACAATTGACAACATCCTTTTTCTGGAGACCAATATTCGCAATTCTATTATTAGACGTAGCCACCTGGTATCAGTATTTTTTGATATTGAAAAAGCTTATGACAAAACCTGGCGTTATGGTATTTTACAAGATCTCTTTAATTTAGACTTTCGAGGAAACCTTCCTATTTTTATTCAAAATTTTCTAAAAGTTAGACGATTCCGTGTTCGCATTGGTTCGGTGTATTCAAATTTTTACTTTCAGGAGGAGGGTGTACCTCAAGGCAGTGTCTTGAGTGTCACACTCTTCTCATTAAAGATAAATGATATTCTTAAACAATTACCACCTACTGTACAAGGCACTTTGTATGTTGACGACCTGCAGATTTCTTGCAAGGGAAACGACATGCGCTTCATTGAACACCAATTACAACTTGCTATCAATCGTATTACAAAATGGACAAAAGTAAATGGTTTTACATTTTCTACTGACAAAACACAATGTGTGCATTTTTGTCGTAAACGTGCTCTCCATCCTGACCCAGAGATTTTTATGAACGGAAATCTAATTTCTGTTGTAGACACTGCTCGTTTCTTGGGTGTAATTTTTGACAAAAACTTAATTTTATTCCACATATTTTACATTTACGGACAAAATGTGATAAAACATTAAACATTTTAAAAGTGCTTTCCAACTCTTCTTGGGGTGCTGATCGTATGTCTTTGCTTAAAATTTATCGAGCTCTGATCCGTTCCAAAATAGATTATGCTTGTCAGGTTTATGGCTCTACTTGCACATCTTATCTGAAAAAACTGGACACAGTGCACAATACTGCTCTGCGAATTTGTTCTGGTGCCTTTCGCACCTCTCCTGTTGTCAGCCTATATGCTGACTGTGTGGAACCTCCTTTATCTCATATCAGACAACAACATTCTTTGGAGTTGTATTACCGCATCCTTTCACACTCTCATCATCCGCTTCATCCTTATATAGGCAGCATAGATCATCAACTCTTTCAGAATCTCCCCTCATGCATTCCTCATTTTGGACTGAGAATTAAAAACATTGTTTCAGGCACATCTCACAGCGATACCAATATTCGCCCTCGCTCTTTTTTCTATAGGTCTCTTTGGAACTCGGAGAGTATCACTTGCATACACCTTTTTAAAGGTTTCGACAAATCATGTACTGATGCATCTGTATTTCAGACACTTTTCACATCTCATCGCTATACATATAGGGACTATATTGATATTTACATAGATGGCTCAAAGGCAGATCATCTTGTTGGCTGTGGTGTTGTCTCAAATAATACTGTTTATAGCTATCGTCTCCCTAGCTCATTTTCCATTTTTTCTGCTGAGTTTTGTGCTGTTGAAATTGTTCTCAAATTCATTTCATCTCATAGTCATAAAAAATTCATTATCTACACTGACTCAAAGAGTGTCTTGGATTCCTTGAAATCTAGCTCTTGCTCACCTTCTTTTACTTCTGTTTTTAAAATGCATAACGACCTTTTAAGAAAGGGATATAACATTTTATTTTGCTGGGTTCCTAGCCATGTTGGTATTAAGGGTAATGAAGAGGCAGATAAGGCAGCAAAACAGGCTTTGACTACTTTTAATTGTCCAGTTCCTTATGAAGATTTAAAACACACCCTAAGAAGTTTTCTAAGAAATATATGGCAACGAGAGTGGGAATGTGCAAATAATAATAAATTACGAGAAATTAAATCAAATATTGCAATGTGGCCTTCTTTTACACCACGGAAATATGTTATCATTACCAGACTTAGAATTGGGCATTCAAGATTGACGCACAAGCATTTACTTCTTGCAGAACATGAACCTTCTTGTCCCAAATGTCATTTCAGCCAGCTTACCATACGCCACATTCTGACCAACTGCCCTTGCCTCTGTCATTTGTATCGCCATTACTTTGGAACTTCCTTACCTAATCTCATGATCCTTTTAGGAAAAAATCCACACACTGAATTAATTAACTTTTTAAAAGACTCAGGCTTTTACAGTCAAATTTAACTTTTATTTATTTATATTTCATTCTTGTCTCATCCTTTTCTAAAGTGACCATTTTCTTGACAATCTGGATGGGAGCCCCCATCCAGATGCTTTTTACTATTTTTACTTAGTTGCCTTAATTAATAACGGTTGGTGCAGAATGTCCTAATTTGGACCTTGCGCCACAAAAAACCATTAACCAACCAACCAACCAACCACTACTGGTCATGATGACATTTTTTGGCATCAGTAATGGACACCCATAAAAATACTATATGTTAATACAAGATTTAAAAACAGCACAATAAATGAATTCTGCATACTTATTTTAGTCATGTGAAAGCAAAAGGTAGAAGAAATCAGTTAAAAATAAGCAGAGGCAAAGCAAACAAAATTTTATTTCCTTATTCAAAATGATAAGATAAGGAAAAACAGCAAAATCACAAAAAGTACATATTTTTTTTTAGTTAAACTAATGTTATTCTAAAACTGATGGCCGGAATTATTTGTAGCTATAGACATTGTTAGTAGAGGATTGTAACTTCCTTCCTGAACATTGCTTGAACCTTCAGAAAGATTAAAAAGCTTATTTTTCAAGTTTAAATTTAAAAGTGTCCAGTACTGCTACGGTACAGGGTCCACTACTGGTGCTTTTATTTTATATATATGATTTGTCTAAGTAAACGAAATAGATCACTTTGAATGAGCTAATTTTTTTTCTCTCATCTAAGAATGGGGTGACAGAAAAACAATACATTTTCATATATTTATAATTTAAAGCAGACATGCCAAGTCTCCTGCTTTTGGCAGGAGTCTCCTGCTTTTTGCTTGTTTTTCTATGCTCCTGCTTTTCCACTCATTTCTCCTGCTTTTTCTGATGTAATTTTCATCTATCCCTCTTAACATATTTATGCTTAAAAATTGTGGGATTGGGTAAAAATATTTGGAAGAAAATTGAAATTTATCTTGCCCTGCAATTTATAAAGTTCAGTTTGAATGTGAATTACTATACAATGCTTTGAAACTAACTTTTGCTAAGAATAAATTTTTAACTTTCATTTTTGCATAATAAAAAATGTCTTATTATCAAAAGATTTTTTTTTTTTTTTTTTTTTTTTTTAAATACCATAACTATTGAAAATTTAAAGAATTCAATTTTCATTAGAATATAGCTGATATTTTCATTTCTTTATTACCTTTTCTTTAAAAAAATAATTAAGATTCTTATTGTTTTATATTAGGAGCAAAATAATCAAATCTGTCTATTTTGACTACTTAAATTTTAAACAACTGTATGTCTGAGGATTTTTTTTTTTTTTTTTGATAGTTTACTGCAAGAAACATTGATTTAATTTTAATACTGCTGATGCTTTGTAAATACCTCCTAAGCTTATGAAGCTTTACTTAAAATTAAATTTGCATTATTTTACTCATTTTTCTTACAAACTTTCTTGTTGGGAAAAGTCTCGTAATTTCTGTTAAAAAATCTCCTGCTTTTTGGTCATTAGAAGTTGCTACAAGTCAGTCTGCTGTATCTTAATCCCTATATCTTAAATATATTTCAGAGTATAATTACTAAGAAAACGATTTTGTTATTTAAGGGGACTTTCTAATGGAAGTCAACATTTTCACTGAAATCTACAGCCCAAATTATCCTATGGGAAAATTACTAGAATTACTCCTTATGCTAATGAAATTTCGATAAATTCTGTTTCCCACATTCAGAAAATTCACAACTGTTAAATTTTGTAGCAGTTAAAAAATGCACCAAGAGACTGTTGTTAAGTAATAAATTAAATACTTTGTAAGTTAAACACTATAAATTGCAAGTTGCTGTACTAATGCTTACTTTGCTTGCCTGTTGAAGGGTCATGCTGTTATTTCAATTGTTTCAGATTGAAATTGTATAACAGCATATTTGTGCAATTTTAAGGTATTTATTTATATATAAAAAAATTATTTATTAAACATTAAATTTGTTCTTGTTTTTCCGCAATTGATTTTTAAAATTTTATTTTGAAGCTAAAAATAGCAAAAAATAAACTCAATCCATTTTTCACATATTATCACTTGAAATGAAGTATTAAAAAGGAAATATTTAAACAAACTTTAGAAAAATAAGAACAAATTTACCAGTTGTGTATTTCTTTAATGGGAAAATTGAATTAGTAAAAATAAAAATATGAGTGATTCTAGCAGGGCTGCCAACAACTACGCAATTGGCGTAGTAACTACGCTTTAGCCTGCTTCTACTACACTCTACGCATCGTATACTTAAAGCTACGCTTTTCCTTTCCCCATCGTCATCTTGTTTACAACGAGCGAACTCCGATTTCACCACGGATTAAAAAAGTATAATATAAAACTAAATAGTGGCAGACACTGAAAAAAAAATAAAAAAAAAACTACTATCTTTTTTCTTTCTTTCTTTTTCTTTTTTTTTTTTTTCCTTGCACACATCTAGACAGAAATCCCAATCCAATCTTTATCAACTTTTAATTTTGCATTTCCAACAGTTGCCGCATAAAACATTATTCTTTGAATTTTATTTTTTATCTATGAAAGTGCTTCTTGAAAATATAAAAATAACAAAACTAACTTTTACAATCTAGTTGAAGAACCACATGCTTCATCGTAAATACTCATAAATAAATAGTAAAGAAAAAAAAAAAAAAAAAAATTCTAGTGCTAGGCATTGCGTAATCGAAATATTGCTGACTCAGAACGGGAACACATATTTGTTTACATTAGCTGAGAGTGTGCTTAATTAAAACCGCAAGCACAGACACCGCAAGCTGAAAAGGGGGGAGAAAGAAACCGAATGCTATGATTATCTTCATGGCTATGATTATGCTGTATTTTGATTTTCATTTAAACTCTATCAATGTTTCAGTTAACTTAATGCTTAATAAGTCGCTAAAAAATAATACTTTCTAACGAAAAAAATTGTTTATTTTAATTATTTATCGATAAAAATAATGGATTCAAAGTTACTGAATTTTAAGTACGATTGACAACGCAAGGAAACTAAGACCAGGAAGAGCTATCTTCCGTGGGAGACTTTCTAAAGTGTCTGAAGCCGTAATCACGCGAGTTTTGGAGAAAACAGTATAAAGTCGGACTGTAACGGAGGAATTGTCCTCTGTAATAGGAAACTTTCTTAAGTGTTTTAATATACAAGTTTCTGAGAAAATCATGGAAAATTTCGAACTTTATCGTACGAAGTATCTACCGTTGGAGAAAGAAAAAGAATATTTTCTGTGCTTTTTCTTAGGATAACTGAATACGCGATAACTTAGTTTTTATTGGGTGATTCTAAGAAATTTTCATATCTGAAAATGGGACTTTCACAAAAATCGCCGGATTTAAAATGGATTCATCACAAAAATAGCACAAGAAAATTGCGTATTTTATAAATCAGCTGCAAAAAATGACATTTCAGTAATAAAAAAAAAAGCTGATTTATGACTAAATAATTAGACATTTTTAGAAAAATAACATATATTTTAGCAATTAGTTTACGATTACGTAATTTTGAAAATTAGCTGTAAAATAATTCCGTATTTCTATAAAAAGCCACAAAATTATACTTATAATGTAAATCATGTTTGAAAAAATCAAGAAATTCATCGATTAGCATCAAAATAAAGCCTTTTTCAGTGATTAAACATAAATTTTGTTAATTAGCGGCGGAATGATTGCGTATTTCCGTCATCGGCTACAAAAATATCGCGATTTACTGAAATCAACTGGGGAAAAAAAAAACCTTTATTGGCTAGCAGCCAAATGATAGCATATAAAACGTAAATTTTTGATTATTAGTGGGTAAGCGATCCCGTATTAGCGAAAACTACTTCAAAATTATTCCCGAATTCCAAGATTACACTTTGAAAAAAAAAAAAAAAATGCAAATTTCACTGATTAGTGGCAAAATAGTTGAGTATTTAAGATTCAGCTTTCAGATGAACGTATTTTGCACAAATTAGTAGCTAAATAATAGCGTGTTTCGGCAATCGGCCGCATAATAATCGCGTATTTTAGGATTTACCTTTAAAGAAGAGTGAATTTTATCAATTAGAGCAAAATTATAGTATATATTAGCAATTATTTGCTATTAAACGTAGATTTTGTAAATTTGCAGTGAGATAATTACGAATTTCGGCAATCGGTCGTAAAAATATTGCGAATTCTGTCAAATACGAGAAGAATAGCATATTTATTTAATTAATGATAAAAACGTAATTCTACCCCCCCCCCCCCCCTCTACGGAAACTCGATTTTTTAGGTATATTTAGCAATAATCTCAAGGGGGAAAAAAAGTTTCAGAAAAGTTGATGGCTGTCAGTTTGCACTGAAATTGAATTTAATGTTGTACAATTTCAATCCTTTTCCATCCTTAATAACAATGATTATTTTATTGTAGATTCAGTTTTATTACATTTTCTAATATCTAAACTATTAAAATTGTTCATTATTTTGACTTTTGTTACTCCAAAAATTTAAGATTTTGTTTAAAAAAATCCAATTTTTGTATCTGTTTGAAGTATAGCATTGAAATTATTTTCACATCAATTGTCTTGTTCTTGTAATTAAACAAGTTTCTTTTGAATAGGCATGCACTAAATGTTTGATTATTACTGAATAATGAATATTCAGTATACTGAATAACTAAAAATTTTATGCATACCTACATCTTACCTTTTTTTTTTTTTTTCTTTACTTAATTTCATATGATTATTGCTAATTTATTTTTGTTAGTAGTTTCTTTCTTTCTTTTTCTTTTTTAATTTTTAAAATTGCTCCTCAAAATTTCTCTGAATACTCCTCAAACTGTTTTTGAAAAGTTGGCAACCCTGCATATTAGTGTATTATATTAGAATTAGTGTAATTTCATGTATCCATGTTAATATAAAAAGTAAATTTGGATAAAATTTCTATTATTTTTGAATGTTTGATTATTAAAAATCAATAAATTTCAGAAAGTAAGTCATAATGTAAACAAAAGATTTTATGCTTATTTATATTTTAAGTATTTTCTAATTTTTTAGCGACTACACTTTGTAGCTTAAAACTACACTTTTTTTGCTTTTTAACTACACTTTAGCACTCCCAGAGGTTGGCAGCCCTGTTCTAGTAACAATTCCCTTCCATAGAATTACATGGGGAGGGGGGGTAACCAAAGACAGAGAAGTTGTAAGAAGTAGAGAGGAGCCTTAAAAGATTTTATTAAATGACTGACAATATAATTCGGTAGGTTAAATAGTATCATGTACAGCTGAACCGCGTTAAAGTGAACATGCATAAAGTGAATTACTTTTAACATGAACTGTATTCACAATCCATGCCAAAATGAAGATTAGTTTAGTTATATAAAGATTAGTTATTGATAGCATGAACAAAATATTAAGTCCCCTTGAGATTCACTTTAATGAGGTTCGACTCTACTATTCTTTATCTTGATAAGGTAACTTGTAAAAGTCAAATACATAAAAATTCCAGTCATTATTTTATTTATGCTACATCTGAAATGAAAGATTGTGCTTTCAGTAATGTATTATCTGTTGCTACAATAATAGATTCTAATGCAGTATTGGAATTATTTATCAATTAATTAAATAGTGCCAATCTCTTTTGTTAAAATTGAAAATTTTTAACACTATTTAATTAAACTGATTATTCTCTAAACCTCCAAAAAATAGTTTGGCTCTTATTTATTTAATTTATTTCCCCCCATTTAATCATTTAAATAACTCAAAATTTAGGAAAAAAGAAAAGTCTAAAATTCATGAGAATGTTTGTAAACAAACCACCGATGTTTCTGAATGTAAACAAACATATTCGCCAATCAAAAAAATAAATAATAGTTAAATTGATTTAAAATTATTTAGGATCACGCTCAAATAATTTTAAAATATTATTAATAATTTTAAGTACATTGGAGTGTAAAGGTTAATATATTTTTATTTACCAACTATGCGAAAAATACCAGAGCCGGGAATCGAACCCGGGCACCTCCGCTTAACGCACGGATGCTCTACCACTGAGCTACCCTCGCTGACAACCAGCTAGGCATTTTTCACATAATATAGCTGGTTGTCAGCCAGGATAGCTCAGTGATAGAGCATCCGTGCGTTAAGCGGAGGTGCCCAGGTTCGATTCCCGGCTCTGGTATTTTTCGCATTGTTGGTAAATAAAAATATACCAACCTTTACACTCCAATGTATGTAAAATGAATATTCACGGTTGATGAATTCATAAAATAAAAAAAATTTCTAAATTGAAATTTCGTGGTCTATGGAGTTGTGCTACGATTATTATTGTCTCACCAGTTATATCTGCGTTTGCAGACTCGGTGACTTTGCCAATGAATATTATGTGAAAAATGCCTAGCTGGTTGTCAGCCAGGGTAGCTCAGTGGTAGAGCATCCGTGCGTTAAGCGGAGGTGCCCGGGTTCGATTCCCGGCTCTGGTATTTTTCGCATTGTTGGTAAATAAAAATATACCGACCTTTACACTCCAATGTACGTAAAATGAATATTCACGGTTGATGAATTCATAAAATAAAAAAAATTCTAAATTGAAATTTCGTGGTCTATGGAGTTGTGCTACGATTATTATTGTCTCACCAGTTATATCTGTGTTTGCAGACTCGGTGACTTCGCCAACGAATATTATGTGAAAAATGCCTAGCTGGTTGTCAGCCAGGGTAGCTCAGTGGTAGAGCATCCATGCGTTAAGCGGAGGTGCCCGGGTTTGATTCCCGGCTCTGGTATTCTTCGCATAGTTGGTAAATAAAAATATATCAACCTTTACACTGCAATGTACTTAAAATGAATATTCACGGTTGATGAATTCATAAAATAAAAAAATTTCTAATATTAATAATTTTTCTGATGTTCATATTTTGTTAATTAAAATTTATGATGTCACTTCTAATTACATTTTCAAATTTCCTTCTAGAAAATTCCATTAACTCCACATAAATGTAGTATTGCTACGCCATTTCAAAATAGCATCTCTTTGAAAATAAGTCAGATTTAATAATAAAATAATCTTAAAAAATAGTCTAAAATAAATTTTCCTTCATCAAAATTAATTAAATTTAATCTTAATTCTTTAACTTTTATTTGAGCATGCGATCTACTTAATATCCGTTCTTTAAGAACTATTTACCATGTGCATTAATTCGGAAGTGTGTCATTGGGAAAATTGGATGAGTGTCCCTCCTCTCTTTTGGATAGTGTTTGTCTAGGGAAGACATACGGAAATACGGCTCTTGAGCCGGTGGGTTATATGCCACTGAATGCAGTATTTTCCGCTCGTAATGGAATTTAAAAATTAAAGGAATACTTTAAGAAGAATTTTATTTTATGCTATTGCCGATAAGCCAAAAATCGAGAGCAACAAAGTCAACGTGATGGAGAAACAACATTGTGGCTTAAATAGGCTTAGTGAAGTATGAAGTGTACTTTGCTACCTAAGAGCTGAAATTATGTTTGTTAAATACATCGTCCTCAAAGAGTGCGGTTGGAAAGTTTCCTCATACATCTCCAATAGTATGATGCCATAGTGGATAATATTAATATAAGCGTCGTATCTTTCTGAATATGTTGTGTCTGCAAAATATACAATTATTGGAGTATAAATGATATTGCTTGCCATTGTGCAAAATCCAGAGATCTTCCAACATCACTTCTATTGTCTATTCCGTAAGAAAATGAGAAAATAAATGGCATATCTGCCATATATGTTAAAGGATTTAGTGTTTTAGAACAATGAACTTTAAATTGCCTATTTGGAAACTATCTTTATCATTCTTCACATAATACTTCACATCTGAAATGAATTGAACTTTATCTGAATTTACGAACAGATGTGTGCTTATAATATACTAACTGTTTCTCATAATGTTCTTTATTTCAATAGCCATCAATTCCTAGTAGAATAAATATAATAATTATCATGAATCTGGCTCCAAGAATGTTTGTATTTCATCTTTGTTTAAATGTGAAATTTTGTGCCTATCCAAGTTTCCGATTTTGATCATATGTCAAAATATATTTAGTGCCGGTACTTGAAATATAAAAATAAGAATTCTTCAATAAAAAATTGTGTTCAAGGAATATTTATGTCTCATTTAATTCATTTGTGTTCATTGGATTATTTTTTGTGTTCCTGTTCCTGTACTCTGATGATTGGGTAAGTTAAAGTTTTTTTTCTGATTTTATTCAAGCATTGATTAATTATGTTGAACTACTTGTTTATTTTAGATTTATTCACGAGCAGCGGCACTATGGAACATGCTTTCACTAAATACGATATTAATTTTTTAATTCCATTATGAGCAGAAAATACTGCATTCAATGGCGTATAACCTGCCAGCGGCTAAAGCCGCCGGCTCAAGAGCCGAATTTTCATATGTCTTCACTAGACGAACGCTATCCAAGAGAGAGAAGTTTTTTTCTGATTTTATTTAAGCATTCATTAATTATGTTGAACTATTTGGTTATTTTAGATTTATTCATGAGCAGCTGCACTATGGAACGTGCTTTCACTAAATACGATATTAATTTTTTAATTCCATTACGAGCGGAAAGTACTGCAATCTGATAGACACATTAAGGTCAGTCTTAAATAAATTTATATTAAGCAGATAAATGCTGCAGTAGAATTATTTAAGTTTAGAGGATTTTTGATTGAACTAATTTGACTAGTATGTAAAAAGTGTTAGACTCAGTAAATACAAAAATATTTAAAATGAAAAAGATTTATTCATGAGAATATAATAAATTAAAAAAAAACAATTATAACAATAACTAGAAAATGATTTAATATAAATATATAACAATTTGTAAATCCAATATAACAAAGTTATCTTCAATAACAATTCAAAATTATATTACCTCTCCATTAATACATTTACGCTGGTAGTTGATACATGATGAATAAAGTCTTTGGCATATCGATTAAGTTCATTTACATGATCGCCACATGACCAATGAGGAAAGATAGGTGACAAAAATATCACATCACATTGACATAGGCATTTTACCACTTAATGAAGAACAATCAATCACACACCGCGTAACGTAGATGGCACATTGAAGAAAAACCTTAAAACGAAACTTATTGAAGATCGCGGTCACCCAATGACCAGCGAACACCATTGAATTGAAGGAAAAACAAAGTCAAGAACTCTATCCCAAACTTCATGGTCGCCGTATGACCAATGAATAAAACAAATAGAAGGACCTCGGTTAAACTTAACTTTTTAGTAGAAGATTAAAGTCAATTCATGTTCGCCGCATGACCAACGATTTCATAATGATCGGGAAATAACAAAGTTCAGAAAAAACTTGGCGTTATAAAAGTCCTCACGAAGACTATCCATTTAAATTTTTAAAGAAATTATTGCAGATTAAAAAGATTTTAAACTTAACTTGAGTAAACACTTATTAACATCATAAAAAACAAACTTAACAACAAAAGTCAACAATCGATTTACTTAAGATTTTAATTTTGAGTTCAGCATATAAAAAACGTGAGCAGCTTACGATGTATCCATTATCTAGAACAGCTGCTGAGCTGCTACTCAACTGAGCTGGAATTCCAAGCTCAAGTTGACAAGCACCAACTCATGACAAGCACCAACTCAAAAGAAGAGTCGCCCATCACCGCTCCACTGCGGGACACATCACTGCTTTCGACAAAAGAAACATTTATGGTCTCGATAATCTTCTTATCCTCTTCCAACCAGATCCTGTATCCACGGGTACGTAAGGCATATCCAACAAGGACACCATGTTTAGATTTAGCATCTAACTTGTTCTTGTGCCTGACCTTAGGAACACTGACATAAGCTAAAGTGCCAAATGGCCTTAAATGTCTCACTGAAGGCTTATTACCAGAAAAGAGTTCTAGAGTTGTTTTAGAATTTTTACCATGACAAATCCTGTTCCACGTATAGGTAAAGTGCATACATGCTTCAGGCCAGAAATCATCAGACAAGCCACTAGATTTGAATTGCCCGAACACAATTCATAATTGTCTGATTAAATCTCTCGCATACTCCATTTTCTTCTAGTGTGTAGGCATTGGTCAACTCATGTTTTACCCCATTTTCTCTACCAAAAGCCGCAAAAAGTTCATTATCAAATTCTCTGCCATTATCTGTCCTCAATGCTTTCAACTTGGTCCCTAAAAATCTTTCTGCTCTTAGTACATGTCTTTTAAAGACTTCAAAGCACATCGATTTTTCCTGGAGAGGGTAAACTGAAGTTTTACCTGAAAAATCATCTATAATGGCTAAGAAAAACCGTTCACCTTTCTTTCCAGTAATTTTAACAGGACCCCAAGTATCAAGAAAGATTCTATCTAATGGCTTTTTAGATGAAGAAGAACCAAGAGGCTTAAATGTGTCACAATTTCACTTACTCAAATGACAGGGATAACAAAAAAAATTATCAACAGATTTTAAATGAGGTAAATCTTTAACTGCAGAATTACGAATAGCATTATAAATTAAGTCTGGGCTAATGTGATCAAAACGTAAGTGCCATGTGTCTATATCTTTTATATTGGCAGTTTTTATTACAGGTGAAGCTGAAATTTCAGCATTATAATTTAGATCAACATTAGCTTTAGAATTCTGCCCCCCATTCATTTTAACACTGTGATGTATGGTTTTTGGAAAGGTGTAATAAATCCAATCATAGAGCTTAGCAGAAAAAAAAACTTGCCATATTTATCGACCATGTTTAGTTTACCAGCCTTACCAGTAAATTTAGCCCCGCCCTGGTCGAATCTAGAACCACTTAAAAGATTTTTTCTTAAGTTAGGAGAAAACAAAACGTTCCAAAGCTTTATAATAACACCATAAAAATCTAATTGTACTTCCCCTTTACCAGTAATGGGGATAGTAACCTCGTCAACAGCCACGTGCAACTCATCACCAGAAATTTTGGTGAAATTACAAAAAGAAGATTTATCTTTACAAAAGTGGTGAGAGGCGGCGGTATCGAAAGCCCAGCTTCCCTCTCTATTAAAACCACTCAAATTAGCTTCAGCAATATAATTCTGAGCTTTAAAACCTTTATTTTTACGGGGGGGGGGGGGGGGGGGGGAGTTTTATCACGTTTTGACTGTTGAGCGGTGTCACTTCTTTTAACAAAATTACTGTTAAGTGTATTTTCTCTAGCAGATTTATCATTACTTAATTCTACCCGACAATCTTTACTAATATGACCTTTCTTTCCACATCACCAGCAAGTGAAAACAGGCCTTCTTTTAAACTTAGCACTTTGGGCTTCAATATTACAATCCACCCTAGTTTTATCAAGATTTCTAAGTTGGAGGCGTGTCTCCTCAGCACAAAGTTCAGTTACAATTTTTGTAAACTCGAAATCTTCATCAGGCCATCTAAGAATTTGCTGGACGATCTGGTCAAACTTATCAGGTAAAAAACGTAAAATTTGGAAACTCAAGTATTCATCATTTATAGGTTTACCTATAGAATTTAATTGATCTGCTATTTTTGAAATTTTAGCTGCATAAATTCCTATAGATTCGCCAGGGTCTAAAAAACAGGACATTAAGGGCGGGGTAAGGGTTTCAGCGTAAAACCCCCCACTTTTTTGCGATTTTTTTCTCAAATATGGATTGAGCAATTTCATTCGAACCTTTTGTACATTATTGAGCATACTTTTGACAATGTTGTGTAATTTTTTCATGCAGAATTATTGAATCATAAGCCGGTAACAGAGCTTCCCCCAGAACGTCTTGGGAAAAAAACAATTTGCGGTGTTCACCATAACTCGGCCGGAAATTATCTGAAAATAAAAAAACATGAAAATTAGTTAAATTATAATCAAATCTTTCCCCCAACGTTCTCTGATATATATTTTTTTTTCATTTAAAAATTTTTGGCGGCCATGAAAAGTGTGAACTGTTATTTTCTACGAAAAATTCCGCAATTTTGTGGGTGGGAAACACCCTTAATGTAAAAAAAAATAATAATAAATTAATATAATAATAAAAAAATATAAATTTTTTTCTTCACTTTTTTAGTTCATGAACTTTAGACGCGTTTTTCTCAAAACTACTTTTTCAAAGTCCGTGTTCACTGCCATTTAAAAACTACTTGACCGATTCATTTCAAACTTTGTACACATTTTTGACATATAAAATACCGCCCCCCAACGTTTACTTATTTTTTTTTTTTTTACATTAAGGGTGTTTCCCACCCACAAAATTGCGGAATTTTTCGTAGAAAATAACAGTTCACACTTTTGATGGCCGCCAAAAATTTTTAAATGAAAAAAATATATATCAGAGAACAATGGGGGGAAGATTTGATTATAATTTAACTAATTTTCATGGTTTTTTATTTTCAGATAATTTCCGGCCGAGTTATGGTGAACACCGCAAATTGTTTTTTTCCCAAGACGTTCTGGGGGAAGCTCTGTTACCGGCTTATGATTCAATAATTCTGCATGAAAAAATTACACAACATTGTCAAAAGTATGCTCAATAATGTACAAAAGGTTCGAATGAAATTGCTCAATCCATATTTGAGAAAAAAAATCGCAAAAAAGTGTTTTTTTTTACGCTGAAACCCTTACCCCGCCCTTAATTCAGAATATAATTTCATATGGTGACTTCTACTGTCTGGTTGGAAATTGACTTTAAGGATTTCCCAAGCTTTAGAGGGATCAGTA
The DNA here is from genome assembly GCA_963930645.1 of Salticus scenicus. Classification (NCBI taxonomy): domain Eukaryota; kingdom Metazoa; phylum Arthropoda; class Arachnida; order Araneae; family Salticidae; genus Salticus; species Salticus scenicus. Next base: position 29,599,756 of record OZ005657.1, read on the forward strand.
CATTCGCTTATTAAACTATGAAATTCCGGTTCAATGTTTAAATAAATTGAAGACATGGCAGCATTCTGCCTTCTCTTAAAATCTTTTATAGCTTCAACAGTAACAGTATCACTCTTTACAGGTTGCTCTTCGCTACCAGTTACGATATCGAAAGCATTTCTTTCCATTAAAAGGAACTTAATATCACATTTCCAACCAGAATAATTATGAGCATTAAGTTTAGCTATTTGAGGAACTATACTATAAGCCATAATTAAACAATTAAATATACCACAAATTACAAATTAAATTTACTGAGTCTACAACAAAACTAGTAAAAAAAAAAAAAGCCCTCTTTTAAAGTGGCCCCATAACCCAAATTGATAGACACTTTAAGGTCAGTCTTGAATAAATTTATATTAAGCAGATAAATGCTGCAGTAGAATTATTTAAGTTTAGAGGATTTTTGATTGAACTAATTTGACTAGTATGTAAAATGTGTTAGTAAATACAAAAATATTTAAAACGAAAAAGATTTATTCATGAGAATATAATAAAAAAAAAAAAATTTATAACAATAACTAGAAAACGATTTAATATAAATATATAACAATTTGTAAATCCAATATAACAAAGTTATCTTCAATAACAATTCAAAATTATATTACCTCTCCATTAATACATTTACACTGGTAGTTGATACATGATGAATAAAGTCTTTGGCATATCGATTAAGTTCATTTACATGATCGCCACATGACCAATGAGGAAAGATAGGTGACAAAAATATCACATCACATTGACATAGGCATTTTACCACTTAATGAAGAACAATCAATCACACACCGCGTAACGTAGATGGCACATTGAAGAAAAACCTTAAAACGAAACTTATTGAAGATCGCGGTCGCCCAATGACCAGCGAACACCATTGAATTGAAGGAAAAACAAAGTCAAGAACTCTATCCCAAACTTCATGGTCGCCGCATGACCAATGAATAAAACAAATAGAAGGACCTCGGTTAAACTTAACTTTTTAGTAGAAGATTAAAGTCAATTCATGTTCGCCGCATGACCAACGATTTCATAACGATCGGGAAATAACAAAGTTCAGAAAAAACTTGGCATTATAAAAGTCCTCACGAAGACTATCCATTTAAATTTTTAAAGAAATTATTGAAGATTAAAAAGATTTTAAACTTAACTTGAGTAAACACTTATTAACATCATAAAAAACAAACTTAACAACAAAAGTCAACAATCGATTTGCTTAAGATTTTAATTTTGAGTTCAGCATATAAAAAACGTGAGCAGCTTACGATGTATCTATTATTTAGAACAGCTGCTGAGCTGCTACTCAACTGAGCTGGAATTCCAAGCTGAAACTAGCTGAGACTGAAACTGAAACTAAAGTATCTTCAAACATCACGATATTATTTACTACCCAACACCAGTCAATCTACATAACGACATTGACTGCCGCGCCACAACATCCAGTGGTGAAAACCAAAACATAATTTAAAATGACAATTTCCAAGGAGTGGCAACAGCACAAATAGGAAAGATTATGCAGACTGGAAATGGCAACGCCGATATAGTAAACAGAATAACGATGTTTGCAAGATGAAAGCAAAGTGAATTTAAATATGAAAAAGAATTCAAATAAATAGAAAAAGGTAAGCTTTAAATACTTTCTTTAAAAAAAAAAATAAGTAAATTCAGATGTTTTTATTTAATATGAGGACATTGATGGCTATCACAATCAATGGCATATAACCTGCCAGCGGCCGAAGCCGCCGGCTTAAGAGCCAAATTTCTAGATGTCTTCACTAGACGAATGCTATCCAAGAGAGAGAAGTTTTTTTTCTGATTTTATTTAAGCATTGGGTAATTATGTTGAACTATTTGTTTATTTTAGATTCATTTGCGCACAGCGGCACCATGGAACATGCTTTCACTAAATACGATATTAATTTTTTAATTCTATTACGAGCAGAAAATACTGCAATCAACGGCGTATAACCTGCCAGCGGCCAAAGCTGCCGGCTCAAGAGCCGAATTTCCGTATGTCTTCACTAGACGAATGCTATCCAAGAGAGAGAAGTTTTTTTCTGATTTTATTTAAGCATTGATTAATTATGTTGAACTATTTGTTTATTTTAGATTTATTCATGAGCAGCGGCAATATGGAATGTGCTTTCACTAAATACGATATTAATTTTTTAATTCCATTACGAGCAAAAAATACTGCAGTCAACGGCATATAACCTGCCAGCGGCCAAAGCCGCTGGCTCAAGAGCTGAATTTCCGTATGTTTTCACTAGACGAACGCTATCCAAGAGAGATAAGGGATGCTATGAAGGTGCAAAGTCTCTTCTTGCCGTGAAATCGTGGCTTAAGCAAAGTGGATGAGTATATTTTTAGAAATTTGTTATAAGGAAGGATTCCTTTTTATTTTGACCCAGGAACTTGGATGTCCACTGATGGAGGACTCATTTAGTAATACAGTTACCACGGCGTGGAATGCCACATACGTTCAATGACTGGCATGCACGTTTTAAGTTATCTGACGATAATGATAAAATAAAGGAACGTACTCACATTATTTCGGCTGTAAGGATGATGTGTTCGGTTGTAAGGCACAGTGAGGAGGCTGGCTGGTAAGAACAGATTCTTTATTGAAGGCTAAAACGGACTTTCGCAGACCACCTTCCGGGCTCCTAAGACGTGAAGCATTCGGGAACCGGAATACTTAAAAAAAACGTCGTCAGCAATTTCGTACTTTTCTTTAATTATTACTTAGACCATTCGTTCAATTAATAGAAATGCCAGGTAGGGCGATGTATCTGGATTGTCGTTACGGGCAGACACCAAGGATCGAAGCCGCCGGCACTAAACGCCGACTCCAAAGCTACCGTGACCGGAGCTGTATATCGACCACACCGCGTGTGAGAGGGAACCACCACTGACTTTCCTCACCGCGCGCGCGCGCGCGCCAGCAAGCCTCGAGAAAAGGGGTGTTGCCGCGAAGCAACCAATCGGAGGCAAGCGCTGACGAAAGAGCATGACGACAGCGCGCGTACGTCACGAGCGCCGCGCATCGTAGCGGGAGGGGGAAAGTGGTCCTCAAAAGAAGGAACAGTAGGGGAAAATGAAGTGCCGTTGGGAAGCCAAGATACGGCGCGTAACGGGAAGGATTAAATTATTGAGTAAATTAGAATAAATGGACGGATATTAAATTGGTTTTGCCAAATAACGAAAAAGAGCGATGTCATGCAATATGACACCCTCCCCAAAAACGGAGTGGGAAAAAAAAAATAGCAGCCCGGGAGAAGCCTGCGATACAGGGGGATACAAAACGACATCCAACATGTCGTGCCACAAAATACAAACTATATAGCAGCACAAAAAAATCATCCTAGATTAAAGACAGGTATGTTTAAAACAAATTGAGTACAACCATTGATATAAAACATAGTTGTTGCCCTAGAATAAATAACATGAAACGTACACACATAAAGTGTTATAGATAAATGCAAACATACCACAACTACAAACGGAAGTTCCATAATGAGCATAATTCACAGTACATTACAGACATATTAGATACACGAAAAATGGCATGGTACATACACACAAATATATATATAAAAGACTAGATTAATGGCAACACAAAATAATAATAATGGTAAAAAAAAAAAATAAGAACATAGCTAAAAAAAAAACATGGGGGGAAAAGAGTTGCAACTCATGGGGGGAACATACACAAAAGACAAACACAAAAAAAAAACTGGAGAATGCATATAAACATACACTAAAAAAAAATTTTCAGTTGAGCATAAGGAAAATAAACAGACAAGGGGAGGTACCTCTTCCTTTTTGTCACGAAGAAATTATTGGAGCAATAATGCTCTATCTAAACATCTAACTATATTATGAATCATCATAACCCTGTATACAAAATTGAATCATAGCAGGTAGTAAAGAAAAATACGAAAACTATTACCTCAGTGGATGAAGCAAAACAGTAGCAGAAAGCAAGGAAATATACCAATGGGAGGGTCCTAATTGACAAACTGGGAAGGGGTATGACATACGAATCTGCACTAACTCTCAGGCTAAAAAGAAAGTCATATATTAATACAACAGGTAATTATTCAGAGATATAAATTGAAAGTTCTTGTATGTTGATTACAGCTAATAAAAGGTGAAGGGAAAAAAAAATTTAAATAAGAAAAAAAAGGAAAATGTTTAAAACACAAGAGTATCTGACACAGATGCAGAATGTCCAACAATGTCCATAATTGTCGAAAGTTTTTATTTTCTGCCAGCAGAAAAGAAACCGGAACCACAGTCACAGACAAGTCATGTAAGAACTTGGAAGATGGAAAGTGTCATGACAAATTTTTTAAATACAAGTTCTTGTATGACGTCAGTTAGGAACTATCTAGGCCTGAGTAGATACGGATCTCGTGTGGGTTTGTAAATACGCTGTTTTCTGGAACGTGGAATTTCAGGTGCATTTGGAGGTGAGGTTGCATTTTCTCGCATAGCTGGAGAGATATCTTCTGTGACCTGTACAGGAGGTAGAAGGTTCTGATGAGATAAGTCTGATACTTGCGGCCTGTTGTCATCTTGAAGAGCTGGGTCACCTTTATCAGGGCTTAGAGACTGGAATTGTTTTCTGTGGGTGGCAAGGATTAACTTATTTATGTGAATCTTTCGTCCTGAGGAGCTAGGTTTGTCAACACTTTGAATGAGGTAAATTACTGGAGATAACCTTTTTATTATTCTGTATGGAGATGGGTTGACAATTTTCTTGAATTTTGTGTTGTGCTGTACGAAAACAATGTCATTTGGTTTAAAGTTGCGAAGCTTACTTTTGGGATGTTGTCGATCATTTTGAATTTTTTGAAAAGATATTAAATTTTTGTAAATACTGTCGTACAATTTGTTGAGATTTTACATCAGTTGGAAGTAATCGTGATGGACATCTAATTGGTCTTGCAATCGGGGTGGTTGAAATGAGTCAAAGACTGTTGTCATATTCCTGCCAAAATGGATTAGATTCGGTGAGTACCTGATGGTGTTGTGAAATGTGTTGTTGTATATGTTTTCATGGATCTTGACCGCATATTCAAACTTATAGCCATCTTGAAGTAGGGCTCTGATTGTAGCTTTAATGGAAGTGTTGATGCGTTCGGACACTGAATTGGCCTGAGGGTTAGCAACTGTAGTATGCTCGAGTTTGATGCCTAACATTTTGGAAAACTCTTCAAAGACATCAGCTATAAATTGAGAGACATTATCCGTAAGGATGAGTTCTGGACGACCAAAAGTTATGATATAGTCAAAGATGGCGTGGACTGTATTCATTGCAGTAATCTTTTTGATGATGTATAATTTGAGGTGTTTGGAAAAATGGTCGATAGCAGTCAGAATGTGTTGGCCATTCTCAAAAGGACCTACAAAGTCGAGGCTAATGAACTGACCAGGTCTCGTTAGAATTCTTGTATTCTGAAAAGGAGCTGTCGGTATGCGTTGATGCTTGGACTTGATACAGGTGGTACAAGATTTTACAAAGTTGACAACATCGCTGTATAAACCTTTCCAATAGTAGGTCTTGCTAACATTCCTAAACGTTTTGTCAATGCCAAGGTGAGAAAGATGTTTAATTCGTAGGCATTTTCCTTTAAGAGAATCAGGTAAGACAATCTTGAAGCGGTTAGGGTCATTTGAGTCGTGCCTGGATGGGTTATATAACAGCAGTTCAGTTTCTGGGCAAATGACGAAATTTTTAAATTTTGAAAGTCTATTGTTTTTAATGTCCTTTATTATGTTGCATAAGTTTTTATCGTTTTGTTGTTCGTGAAGGATAGTCTGAATGGAGATTTGATTACGAGGATCTTTAGTGGGAGCATAAGCCTTGACCTCACTAGGTATAGAATTCACGTCCCTAGTGGGCTCTTGAACTGCATTTATGGTTTCTGTTGGAAAGTTGGAGTTGCTGCATTCTTCGTTAAGTGAGACAGGAAGTACTTGATTGGAATTGAGGATTTTAGGATCTGATGTAATATCTCTCCAATTTACAGGGGTACGGGATAAGAAGTCTGCAAGTATGTTTTCCCGACCAGGGATATGTTAAAAGGTATACGAGTATTCGCTGATGTCAAGTAACCATCTCGTGATGATGTCAGCAGGTGACTTTGCTTTTTTATATTTGCTGAGAGACTTGCAATCAGAGAGGAGAACAAAATGCCTGGCGTACAGAAGATCTCTGAATGCAGCCATCCCTTTTGCAATAGCCATCAATTCAAGTTGAAGAGGCGGATATCCTGGTCACGGCACCATGTATGAAGGTGCAAAGTCTCTTCTTGCCGTGAAATCGTGGCTTAAACAAAGTGGATGAGTATATTTTTAGAAATTTGTTATAAGGAAGGATTCCTTTTTATTCTGACCCAGGAACTTGGTTGTCCACTGATGGAGGACTCATTTAGTAATATAGTTACCACGGCGTGGAATGCCACGTGCGTTCAATGACTGGCATGCACGTTTTAAGTTATCTGACGATAATGATAAAATAAAGGAACGTACTCACATTATTTCGGCTGTAAGGATGATGTGTTCGGTTGTAAGGCACAGTGAGGAGGCTGGCTGGTAAGAACAGATTCTTTATTGAAGGCTAAAACGGACTTTCGCAGACCACCTTCCGGGCTCCTAAGACGTGAAGCATTCGGGAACCGGAATACTTAAAAAAAACGTCGTCAGCAATTTCGTACTTTTCTTTAATTATTACTTAGACCATTCATTCAATTAATATAAATGCCAGGTAGGGCGATGTATCTGGATTGTCGTTACGGGCAGACACCAAGGATCGAAGCCGCCGGCACTAAACGCCGACTCCAAAGCTACCGTGACCGGAGCTGTATATCGACCGCATCGCGTGTGAGAGGGAACCACCACTGACTTTCCTCACCGTGCGCGCTCGCCAGCAAGCCTCGAGAAAAGGGGTGTTGCCGCGAAGCAACCAATCGGAGGCAAGCGCTGACGAAAGAGCGTGACGACAGCGCGCGTACGTCACGAGCGCCGCGCATCGTAGCGGGAGGGTGAAAGCGGTCCTCAAAAGAAGGAACAGTAGGGGAAAATGAAGTGCCGTTGGGAAGCCAAGATACGGCGCGTAACGGGAAGGATTAAATTATTGAGTAAATTAGAATAAATGGACGGATATTAAATTGGTTTTGCCAAATAACGAAAAAGAGCGATGTCATGCAATATGACAGATGCTCATCCAATTTTCTCGCTAGCTGGGAATGATGCACTTCTGAATTAATGCACGCGATAAATAGTTCTTAAAGAATAGATTTTAACTAGATCGTAAGCTCAAATAAAAGTTAAAGAATTAAGATTAAATTTAATTTTAATGGAGGAAAATTTATTTGAGATTATTTTTTAAGATAGATTATTTTATCATTAAATCTGACTTATTTTCAAAGGGACGCTATTTTGAAACGGCGAGCAATACTACGTTTATGTGGAGTTGGAATTTTCTAGAAGGAATTTTGAAAATGCAATTAAAAGTGATGTCATAAATTTTAATTAACGAAATATGAACGTCAGAAAAAATATTAATATTATTTTTAAATTATCTGAGTGCGATCCTAAAGGATTTTAAATCAATCTAACTATTTTGTATTTTTTTGATTGGCGAATTTGTTTGTTTACATTCAGAAACATTGGCGGTTTGTTTACAAACAAACATTTTCGTGAATTTTAGACTTTTCTTTTTTCTTGAATTTTGAGTTATTTAAATGATTAATTAGGGGGAAATAAATAAATAAGAGCCAAAGTTTTTTTTTTTTTTTTTTTTTTTTTTTTTTTGAGGTTTAGAGAATAATTTAATTAAAGTAGTGTTAAAATTTTTCAATTTTAACATCTACATGATATCTTTATAAATTTTTCATATACTGATCTCTGTATTAGTTTATTTTATTGACTCTATAAAATACATGCATCCATAGGGAACTATTAGAATAATAATTAATAACTATTTGCTCTTATTTTATGCAGCAATTATTTACATTTTTTTCTTTGTTTAGAAGGAAGCAGATAGAACAAGGGCACTTCAAGATATGGAAGATAAAATTATAACTACTGCTTTTTATAACTTGGTAATTATGCTGCCCATTTTTATTCAACTGTGAATATGCATATAATATATATATATATGTGTGTATGTGTGCACTGTACAGTCTCGAAAATCCTTAATCATTTTTGTCGCAGTGATTTTGGATTTTTGAGATTTTTAGATTTTAGAGGTCTTAAAAATAATGAGCAAAACTTGAAGAAATAGTAGCTGTAATTAATAAAAAAAATTAAAAATACATAAATATGAAATTCAAGATACATATAAAGCAAAACATACACTGAAACATATTTATTTAAATATTTCTAATAATGTAAAAATAGAAAAAATTGATATTTATTGCCATCTGTCGAACTTGTTAAACAAAACTGTTTATAAGCAGAAAATATCCCCTATTTTTTTGTTTTTTTAACTTAACAAAAATGTTCTAGATTTCAATAAATAAATAAAATAATAATGCCCCCTCCCCTCTTTATTATTTTAAAAATTTTGTAAATAATTGATTTTTCAGGAATATACTTTTCATTAAAAAAAAAAAAAAAAAAAAAACTGTTTTAATTGTAACTTGCTGTTTTAGATCCTTTTTTCTAAAAGTCACTTAAAACTTTTTTTTTACTTTACAATCTTTTAACTAAACTATTATATCTCCATGAATATATGTGGTAGCCTCTTAAAAATTCATACATATAATTAAAGGGAGGCTCATAATCACATGCTACAGCCAGAATGCATAAGCATTGCTTTTTACAGAGTGATCTCAAACATTTTCATTTTACTTTAGATAATTTGGAGTGGAAGGCTGATTTTTTTATACCAACTGTGTGAAAAATACCAGAGCCGGGAATCGAACCCGGGCCTTCCGCTTAACGCGTGGATGCTCTACCACTGAGCTACCCTGGGTCATAACCAGCTAGGCATTTCCCACATAATATTCATTGGCAAGGTCACCGAGTCTGCAAATGCAGCTGTATCAAGTGACCAATGAATATTATGTGAGAAATGCCTAGCTGGTTATCACCCAGGGTAGCTCAGTGGGTAGAGCATCCGCATGTTAAGCGGAAGGCCCGGGTTCGATTCCCGGCTCTGGTATTTTTCACATAGTTGGTATAAAAAAATCAGCCTTCCACTATAAATTATCTAAAATGAATTAAGGTTGATGATTAAAGAATTTCTAAATTTTCATTTCAATTTAATTTTTTACTGGTTCCAGTTTTACTTTTAGGGCAAAAACTTTCACTGAAATATGGGCCCACCAGTGGCCGAGCGGTTTTGCGACATGAGATGCCAGGTTCGATTCCAGATCATGCCCGTTGGCCTAACCGTTCAGAGTTTTCTATGGTTTTCTCTGAAACTTGCATAAATATGGGCTAGGTTCCATTAGAAGATCCCCACAGAGGACACTTCTCCTCAGGCCTAGGATCCTAGTGAAGTCAATCGGCCTTAATATCCACAACCCAACCCTTCACTGAAATATATCAGATATAACATGTTCTTCACACTCCTGATGTTTTAAGATGATTCATTGAGTATTTTTTGAGATATTTGAAAAAACATCTGAAATCAAAAGTGTCCAATCATTTATGGAAAAGTAGTATAGGAGTGACACATGTTGTGTGCATGTTTTGCCGAGCTTACAGCTGATGTATCTGACTTATTTGAATTAAAACTAGACATAAAACTATGTACTTATATAACTTAAATAATTTTTCTAGAAAATCTATTACTTTTACATATTAATCCATAATCAACAAATTAAATATGCTCTATATGCAAAAAAATCTTCAAACAAGTTCATACTCAAAGAGGGAATAAGGTAAATTTTTGAAAAAGAAATAATCCCAATCATTATATATAATGAAATAACATTTTGTTAGCATATTTTTTCAAATAATGTCATTACTTTAATTAGTATGGCCTAATCTATAAATTCTGTATCGAAAGTAGATCTATTTGGATATGTAATTCATTTTTTCCTGCTGTTCAGTTTCTATTTCTTAATTTTTTCCCCCGCTTTTTCTCATTAGTGTTAGTTGTTTTTACCTTCACTTGTGATTATGGGGGATTTTTTTCTTGCTATTTTTTTAATATAGATTTTAGACTTCTCTCCCCACCCACCTACTCATTCTTTCATTCTAAATTGCAATAGGGAAATGGTATGTAGGTGAGATGTTGTATCAAGCTCTGTTGATAGATTAAAACACCACCCATTGTTTCCTTTTTCTTGTCTATTTTTTATGCATTTTCAGATTGCCATTATTTTTTTCTCACTTGTTATTTTGCTTCCTCCCCCCCCCCCATGCTCTTTTTACTTTTTTCTGTTTTATACCATGGTGCTAAAGGAAGACTAGTTCCTCTACCATCATGTAAAGCACAAATAAATAAATAAATAATAATAAAATGTGCTAATTTTTTTTTTTTTTTTTTGGTAGGTAGTTAGATTCACATTTTATGTGATGTTTACATTACACAAAAGGCTGTAATATTTTGAGTAATACTCTGATTTGTTATTCAAAAGATTTATTAGAAATGAAATAATAGTTTTAAGTTAAATAAAATATTTAAAGAAAAAGGGCTTCATTAAGTAGGTAGTTATATTTAAAAAATGAGATTTTTTCAGATTTTTCTTTTGTCCTTCTGATATGTATTTGTTACATAAGCTAATCACATAAAACTTATTTTACTTAACCAAATAAGTATAAAAGCATAATCATTTGTTCTTTTTCATGAATTGAAGATTAATATATTTATATCAATTTAATATAATAATTTTGTCATGAAAATTTTATTTAACATTCTGCCTTTGCATATAGTTTCAGCTCCATTCGGGATATTAATGAAATTCTCTTAAATAGCAACAGATCATAAAATAATAAAAAACAAATATATATAACATTTTTTTTTCAGACTTTGTTATTTGTATGCCTGTTTATTTACCTAAATTAATATACTCTATGAAATATTTTTATGTTTTGAAAAATAATTTGCATGGTTTAATACCTTTTACAAGTGTTTTTGATGAGTGTATGTCTGTGCAAGGGAGAGAGAGAGCGAAAGAGTATTTCACAAATTTGGAAGCAGCTATATCAATGAAAGACACTTGCTCCTTTAAAAAATAATTTGCAATATTTATTTTAAATCAATAAAGTCTTAGAGTATCAGAAACTTTATAATCTTAAAAAATAATTGTATATTTAAAAAAAAAAAAAAAATTACATCTTTAAAAACTTGTGGCTTTTTAGGGTGCTCAACTACAAAAACGTGTAGCTGATGAGCGTCTTGCGCAAGCTGGTATTGGCCAAACATTTTTATCAAGACAAAGACAAGCTTCTACTAGAAGAATTAGCCATAACCCATCTGGACTACCTTCAAGGTAGATTGTCCATGTAAAAGTAAGTGAATATTGCTTAAAATTTTAAATTACGAGGGTTGATCCAGAAATAAGGTTCCCAAAGAGCTCCAGCCATACGGGAAGACATGAGGCGAAATCTGGCAACACTGCTGTGCATGGCTGTTCCCCCACTCTCGATTCCTGTTACAGCATAAAGCTTCAAAGGTGTGCAGAGTAATCAAAAATTGCATGAGTAGAAGTCTTTATTTTAGCTTGAGGTGTTAAGTGTAAAAATGTATTTTAGCAGTTCAAGGAAAACAAGTTGTATAAAAAACAAACTATACTTTATTAAAAACCATTGTAGAAGATAATAAACATAACAATAACAACAAAATTAATTCCAACAACAAGTAGTGTAACGATAAGTTCAACAATGATTAAACCATTTAAATCTTTATATTAAACTACATTATCTAAATCTTAACAACTCTTCCATAACAACAAAGGCAAATTCCAGGCAACAGATTCTTCATTCAAAAAAAAACAATATTGGTGACCAGCACCGCTAAAAACCCAACATAAAATTATTTAACAATAAACTTTAAAAATTCAACATCAAATTTCAAACTTAGTAATAATATTGGCAACTTGTAATAAACTTTATAAACTTAACATTCAAATTTTAAATCCAATATAATATCGGCAACTAGTGATAAATCTTTGAAACTTAATATCCAAAATTTAAACCGATATAATATCAACAGCTAGTAACATTAGTAATATACTTTCAAAACTTAACGTAAAAAAATTTAAACTGGTAAAAAAAAAACAATATGAAACTAGTCTAAGACTAGCAAGCATTGTTCACCAGCATCAATTTGTCGATAACCAACTATAAAAGGAAAAAAAAACAAATACTTGCTCATAAGATGTGAACAACTGCCTGAAAAACGACAATAAACTTTCATAAGCTTTAACATTTAATAGCAGAAAACTTTATCTGTAAACACAGTCATTAAGTCCAAGAATAGCCAAAAATTATAAATTTCACATTTTAACACAACTAATGTATCGTAGTTAATTTTTTGTTTCTAGGCATAAATCAAAGATAACATGTGAAATACATGCTACAACAGATGATACCACCTTCCAAAAGAAACGATTTATTTATACTGGCGCTGTTTATGGTTCGCAGTGTATCTAACAGTTAATGTCATGTGATCGCAAAACCTCCGTTTCAAATGCAAGTGGCTACTAATTGCCCCGCCATTTACGTGTTGATTTGCTAACTATGGCAATTTAACAAGAGCAAGTCAACCGGCTGAATGTAAGATGTAAACAATGCCATTAAATGCAAAATGACATTTAAAAAAAACATGTTCCTGGAATTTAAATGTGAGTACACATTTAAAGACTTTTAATTAAAAGATTTTAAAATGTATATACTTTCTAATAGTTTAAGCCAAAAATATTTAACAATAGAAAAATTTCCTTAACAACTTAAATCAACATGAAAAGAAACATTTATAATGTTGGTTTTTCCAACATTCAGCCCGGCCTCGCTTTGCTGTGCTGCTCAGTCTTGGCTTAGTAGCCGTCCCAGATGGAGGTGCACATTGTTGCTTCCGCTAAGTGTGAGATTCATTCCGTAATTCGCTTTTTGCATGCCAAAGGGACTTCACCCATGGATATTCATCGTCAGTTGACAGAGGTGTATGTTCGTTCAACATGTCCAAAGGTGGTGCAGGGAGTTTAGTGCCGGTCAGAAGGACGTCCATGGTAAAGAAAGGAGTGGAAGACCGTTAGTTTCAGAGGCGATTGTCAAGACATAGCCTCCTAAACTAGATGCCTGTTGTGTGGCTCGGAAAATTGGCAACAGTTCAAGCAGTAGACAGCGCCACCTGGTACAGATTGTGTGACTTTTTTATTCAACAACCACCAAAAATTTTTCAAAGTAGAATTTGATATTCATAAAAGGCAAATAGAATCGAAGAAACATCGATTATATATATCATATATGACTTTAATAAATTATTGGTGACAGTTGAATAAAAAAGTCGTGCAATCTGTACCAGGTGGCGCTGTCTACCGCTTGAACTGTTGCCAAGTTTCTGAGACACGCGACAAGCATCTAGTTGGCTATGGTTGAGATAGTACAACGCAAAGTGCTTCAAAACAGGAGGATCACCATCTGTGAACTTGTTGCTCGGATTCCTGGGAGTTCTTACGGTACAGTGGAAAGAGCTTTGACTGAAAAATTAGGGTATAATGCTTCCTCAACGAGCTGGCTGTGGAGTTCTACGACACTAGGATACAGAAATTGGAGCACCGTCTACAAAAATGCATAGAAAAAGATGGCGATTATTTTGAAAAATAGAGCAAAGTGTCTTCTTTCTAGCAATGTACATTGCTATGAGAATAAATAATCTCGTCTATTTGTAAAATTGATGGAAACCTTATTTCTGGATCAACCCTCATACTTGGCAGTGCAGTGTATATTTATTTAAATAATTTCATGCTATATGTTTTTTCATTATTTTTTCTTTTTATCTATTGCTCTTAATGCATTGCTATTTTAAAAGTTATTAAGGATATTGGAAAGAAAGAAATGAATAAATCAAAATAGTTTATCTTTGAATCTGTTGTAAAAAATATATTTTTTTAAATGAATAATTAGAATGTATAAGTATTTAAGATTTTCCCTAGTTTTATATTTTTCTGACTGGTATAATTCTAAGTCACAATTATTATGTTTCCTTGTTTCTCCCCCCCCCCCCCAAACCTTTAACATAGAAGGATAGAAATTGATTTATGAATTAACAGTATTTTTAAAAGAATGTCTTTATTATGCTTTGTAATTGCTTTAAAATTTTATACCTTGTATACTTTAAGCATGATACATGAATTCTAAAATAAATTTCCAAACATATTAATAAAATATATATACAGGGTGGTTATAATTAAACTTCTCCTATAAACAGTAACCTACAGTGCAAACGGGTGAATGGAATGTAACAAAATTTGGTATATAGACTATACACGAGATGCGCTCACGAAATTTTGGAAAGAAAAATTTAGTTCTGAAATATCCACCAGAGGGTGCCTTTTATGGAAAAATTAAATTTAACACAATAAATAACCAAAACGGAATACAGAAACAATATTAACATTTATTGACTAGTTTCTGATCACCTTGTCATCGAACTACATTAAGTAAAGGTAAAAGAAAAAATAACAGTACACTGTTTGAGAAATAAAAAAAAAGTTCTGTTTGCAGAAACAAGAACAGATTAGGATGAAATTGCACAAGAGGAACTGCAGTTAATTGTGTCCAGGACAATGTAGGGAAAGGCACCCTCATTCACCTGCGAAATTTCAAGTCGATGGACAGTGTATTTAACAGCAGATCGTAACTGATCAGTAGTGATGCTTTGCACATAAAACATTATGAAGTTCTTTAAGTCATTCAACATTGCAACACCTCCACAATGCACCATACTTTTTAAGTGAGCATAACCAGAAATCGCACGGATTTAGATCTGGCAAACATGGTGGCCATGGATTATGGAAGAAGCGATTAATAACACATTTGTCTCTGAAGTGTTGGAGCAATGGTGCCTTCACGGACTCATGGATATGTGGGGGCACAGAATCCTGCATGAAAATGGTCGATTTAAGGACTCATCTTTGCTGTAGTAGCGGCACAACAAACATCTGTAGCATGTCATGGTACCGACAGTTCATGACAGAACATGTGACTGGACCACATGCAGTTATTTCCACAAAGAAGAATAGCCCAAGGATGAATGTCACCTTGAATTCACACCAGACAGTCACCCTTAGAGAATGTAGGGTAATTTGAATGTGCATCAGCAGATTTTCTTTAGCTCAAATGCAGCAATTCTCTGTGTTGACTAGTGCTGGGCGATATCAGAAATTAAATATCGCGATATATCACCAAGTTAATATCGATATTAATGATATATTGCGATATTTCTTTCAAGAAAAGGAAAATAGACATTTGCTAATTTTTAAAGACAAATGAACACCAATTTTAATGTATACAAACATGGACTGTTTTCTATATATTTTCAGGTATATTACTTCCATAACGTTTTCATAAAAAGAAAAATAATAATTAAAACAAAAAACTGCACAAAGAGTGAATCAATGTTTTGTGTTTATTTTAATATGTATCATTGCTTTTAAGTATACACCGAGAAAAAAAAATATATATACTGTCTTTCTCTAGAATGAATAAAATTTTCTAAGTCCTTTAACTAGAAATACAGATTTCCGAGCTATGTGCATAAGGCACATCAGTAAACTGAATAGACGAAATGATCGAGAATTTCTAGTTTACATATTTCTCTAGATGGTGAAACAATATTCTGAAAATTCTGAATTGCGAGAAATTCTCGCTTATTTTCTAGAATTGGGTAATAAACCAAGATTATAGTTGCTGAAACCCGCCTCTTGTAGTCTCAATTATTTACAGAGATTTTTAAATAACTTTGCCCTCGATAATATAGGCAAACGCTCTAGAACTCTAATAAGGGCTTCTAGAACTCGTTTTCCAAGCGGATTAGAATTTATAAGAATGATATGGAACTATTTTTTCTAGAGCCACAATTTAGATTCTAGATGTCAGTTACAGAATTTTTTCTCAGTGTACTTGTGTATAATTTGTCCTCCATTCTTACGATTTTCAGCTTGAATTATTTTAAAATAATATTTTAACAGAGTTAATATGTGATATGGGTTTTATTTACACAGTATATCATAAAAATTCATAATTATAATAAAGATAAAAGCTTAACAAAAACGAAACTGCTTAGAATGTAGATGATTAATACAATTTTTCACAGAAATCATCCTTATAATATATATAAATCAATATCAATGATTCACTCATATGCAGAATTTTTTTTAAATAAATATTAGTATGCGTTCTGCGCCGAATTTCCATTCCTAAGTATAAAGAAAGCTTATTTACTAGTAGTCATGGCATGACAGTCATTGATGGTTATAATTAAAATAATTTCAGTGAATAAGAAACGCATAGTATATATATATATATATATATATATATATATATTAAATTATTTAATTCCTTTACAATACTCAGCAAATGAGAGAAAGATGAAAATACCAACAATGAATTTAATAATTAGATGTATTACGTATAAATTTATTGTCACAATTACCATTTAAGTAAATTTCACTGAATAGTAAAAACATGTTAAAGTACTTACGCAGAAGAGAAATGACGTAAATCACTTAAACCTAAACTATGAGTTAGTTGTCTTAATCCATTAGTCCAGTAAATTCATGCAACACAAGATAAGAATTGAAAGAAATTAACCAAAATGACTATTGAAATAAAAAGGAATGTATGAAGGAAAAATGGAGTTAAAAATGCTGAAATCCAGTACCGATCTCATCAGGAAACTAGCAGTACTGTCAACAATTAATGCAAGATTTCGAATATTGTATAGCTTTTCAGCAATATACAACACTAGTTTCAATCTTGCATAAAAAAAGAAAGAAAGATAAAAGGAAATTGGCTGATAAAATAACTTAACCATAATGAAAATTGGAATTCGTGAAAGGTGCTGGCCACATGTAAATCAAATCCAAATCGAATAAAAGTCCGGGCGGTTGCCAAAACGAACAAACTGAAAAGAAATAATTAAAAGTAGAGAATCGATTAATCGAAAGTTTCTGAAATGAAATAAATGTAAGCATGAAGTGATAAATATTGTTCTTAAAATTTAAAAGCTGAATTCACAATTAAATAATAGTCAAGAGGTAAATTTAAGTAAAAATAAGATTAATACGATTTTCACTATATATAAATGATAGATATCTTAATAAATTTTAAACATAAAATTTAGTATTTAAAAGATACAAGTCAATACCAATACTACAATAATAGAACTGATTGAAACACATTGGTAAAGCTAGCATAAAAATGTTGCAATACAGATTAAGAACCAATAAGAGACAAAAACAATTTAAATTACTTATGGCAACTTGAATAATAAAAAAGAGACATTAAACTTAATGACGGAGAAAGTAAATATAGGACCACAGAAATAATAATTGGACAAAAATGCTTAAAGTTAGAAGCAAACTCACACACTAAAGCTGTGAAAGCTGCATCGATTTTGGAAAACAATACTGCTATCCATAGCAAATTCTATTGATCTAGCCCCGATCAAGGCAGCAAAACCATTTGAAATAAGAAATAAAATATTATATATATATATAGAAATGTTGTTTATAAACTTTCTTCAGTATTGTCATAGAATAATCTTTCTCGTTTGTAGAGTAATATTTTTAATTTGAAATCCTCATAACTCATAAGTATTATAAAAGTTAGTTATTTACCGCTTTTGTTTTTGCATTTACTTACCATACAATTATTTATATATATATATATATATATATATATATATATATTGTCAGTATTTAAATAGTAATATGTTAAGTAAAGAAAAATAATAATAATAAACTTTTTACATTGAAGTTTTATTTTGTTATTTAAAATAACTCATTTTGCATTTAAAACATTATTTTATTTATTTATTGTAGTACGACAATTTTACCATTTAATTTCAGAAGCTGTCTTAAAATACTAAGTCAAATCTAGAAAAAACAAACATAAATAAATAAGTAAATATTAAAAGAATTAAATAAATTAATATGTAAGTAAATATATTTACTTTTATGTCGAAAAACATATATAAATGTACAAACTTAAAAAAAATAATAATAATAATAAAATAAATTTAAGAAAAACAGTGCTAAAGAAATGGAACCGCTTCAGCATAGAACCCCTTGGCAAAATTTAAATTTGGTACCGAAGTAAACCGGATATCTCTTTCCAAAATATTCACTTATGCAATTTCGATAGCCACTTTAATTCATCAATAAATTGACAACAAAAATTTAAAAACCACAAAGGGGCTCCTTTGCTAAAGTTACGTCAAAGACATTTTAAGAAATGAATATAGTAATTGATGCTAGTGAATGAAACACAGTTAGTGCATGCTTTAATGGAAGAATAGATAAAAAAAGTAAAGTCGTACTAAATTAAATTATGTTCCCATAGAATGTAAGCAGAGTTTCTGTCTTTTCACTTTTCTTTTCTTATAAATTTCTTATATTTAATAACAGCTAAAATAATAATAATAATAAAATGCTGTACAAAAAAATAAAAATGAATGAATAAAATAATAATAAAATGCTCAGTATTATATCATTGTTCAATCGAAAAACTGTTGCTATAAAATTTCTGATGATAAAAATCTATTTTACTAGCTAAATAATGAAATAAGTTTATTAAAATATTTAACAATAATAAAAGTAAACATGTATACAAACAAATTTACATTCTATGATACTGCGCACTAACACAAATTACAGATCGAAATATGTTTGGATATTATATTTTACTATTTTCATCTCCAGAAAATCTTAAATATTTTTTAATTTGCATTTTTTTTTTTTTTTCTTTTTTAAATACCACTTAATATTACTTCGAACAATCGATGCGACTGCAAACATTCATTTCATTTTACATTCAATATTCGAAATCTTTCTATCCCATAAACCACAAATATATCGATATCAGTGAGTGAATGGAGTGATTCAGGCGAGTTTTTGTGATCAAAGTTGATCCGATCAATATTTCAGAACACATAGTAGATATCTCGGACAGAGATATATCGTTTCGACTAACATCATTGGAGTATGACTAGGCTGATGAATTTCTTCTGAAAGGGTAGAACAAAGTCAGCTTATTCACGCGATAATCAAAGCAGATGGCTTTCAATAAATACTGGTTTATTTTTTTATTATGCGGTGGCCTTTTTAAAGCAGTGATGTTTATGTTAAGATTTGAGGTTTTGCAGGAATGAAGGATGAGGAAGTATATGTATTGCCCAGGAGCAGAATTATATCTGATGTTCTGCAACGAGACATTAAAATTTGCAGATGTTCTGCAGGTATTTTGTCCAAATTTGTCAAAGCACAGTAAAATGCAAAATAAGCATAAAAATAATACTTATTAGTAAAATATTTATTACACATTTATAATAAAACATGATTTAAAATTTTTATAATCTAAAACTGAGGCATACACCCAGAATTTGCAATTTTTTTAATGGCTTTTGGCATTAATATTGTCACAATAATGGGGATATACTACTTACAAAATGTTTATAAATTTTGTCTATACATTGAAACAATGACTGTTTCCAGCAATTTTCTAGTATGCTAACAGATTTACAGGTCAGTTGAACATATCTAGGTTTTATTAATTTTAGAATGTTAGCTGTATCAACATCATCCAGTTAGGGGATAGATGAAATGTTCTGCAAAAGCCTCAATTGTTCTGCGACGTGCGTCGCAGTTTTAAGCACTTTCTGCTCCTGGGATGCATTGTAATAGAGATCGTTTGGCATGGGTTATTTTTTCTAGTTTATCAGTGAGTAATGAGAGGAAAGAAGAGAATGAGTATTAGAATAAGATATTCGGCGCTTTTTTTCTTCGGGTCTCGTTTGCTGTTGTATGTTCGCTGATCGGGTTTTGGTCGCTCGAGTTTCATTCACTCGGGTTTCGTTTGTGATGCGTGCTAGCGCGGTAGCATAATTTGAAGAAGATATTGTAAGGTCGGCGTTCAACGTTAGTTATTTGCATATTGATCGATCTCACAGCGCACACTAGGCAATATCGTTAAAGGGATATATCGGCGGAGCTAGATCTTAAATATTGTTATCGGGATATTAAAAAAACATCAATACTTGGGGATATATTGATAAATAATCCAGCCCTAGTGTTGACTGTCCCATTGAGGTAGAAATCAGCCTCATCGCTCTACAGAATATTCCAAGGCCATGATAGATCAACAGTCATTCTGTTGAGAAAACTGACTGTGAATGAGAGACGTGGTGTCTTGTCCCTATCAAGTAGCTCTTGGGTATGGTGGATCTTGTATAGGAAGTTGTGCATTATGTTTCTGAGCACTTTTTGGACAGTGCTGTAAGAATAGCCTGCCTGTCTAGAAACTGCACGTGTACTACTGCTCCCAAACTCTGATGTCTAATGACTGTGCGGCAACAGCTGTCTTGACAGCATCAACAAGTACTGGTGTGACAGGTTTATAGCCTTTTCCAGGTTGAACTCCGAATTTCCCAATCCCTTCAAATCTCTTAATTATGGCCCGGATACCTTCAGTAGATATTAGTCCACGCCATATGTTCTTTATACGATGAAATTCACGAACTCCAGCAGAAGTATTCCCCTTGTTTTCATAAAACAACTTCATCAATAATGCATGTTCAACTAAAGATACCGTCATCATTACAGCCAGCAACATCAGCGTAAAACATGACAATGTCTGCAAGCATTTTATACCCTAACCTATTTTGCATAAAGCTTCCTCTTCTTTGCAAGCATGCACATCTTGACATTTTTTCCCCAGAACTAACAGCTTTTCCTGGTTTTACATTTTGTTACTCATAATTCTTGTTCTGGATTATTATATTGTTTCTGTATTCCATTTTGGTCGTTTATTGTGTTAAATTTAATGTTTTTCCAGAAAAAGTGCGCTCTGGCAGACATTTTGGAACTAAAAATTTTTTTTTTTCAAAATTCTGTGAGCACATTTTATGTGTAGTCTTCATACCAAATTTCATTGCATTCCGTTCACCCATTTGTGCTGTAGGATGCTGTTTATAGGGGAAGTTTAATTATAGCCACCCTGTACATATATTCCATACTCATTTTTTACTTTCCGAACACTATAGTGAGGAAAGTATTGTAATCATGTCAAAAATTCGAATTCGAGATTTTGATGTTTCTATACGTTTCGAGGTCCAACGAGTCCGTTTTCACTATTTTTACGATGATGTATGTATGTGTGTGTGTATGTATGTGTGTATGTATGTGTGTATGTCTGTGAGTGAACACGCTAGCGTCTAAACGCTTTGTTCGAATAAGCTGAAAGTTGGTACGTATATTGTAAGTCACCATAGTACGAACCCTATAGATTTTGGTGAATGTAGCACTTATAGTTTTTTTACAGGGACACAAAGAAAAATTCTTTATCATTATGGCCAAGGGACCAAAATCTTAAAAGTGCGATAGCATCTAAACGCCTTATTCAATTGAGCAAAAATTTTATACACATATTATAGGTCACAGATACTCAATCTGTATAGATTTTGGAGAATCTAGCACTTATAGTTTTTTTACAGGGACACAAAGAAAAATTCTTTGCCAAATTTTTAAAAGTGTAATAGCGTCTAAACGCCTTATTAATCTCAGCAAAGAATTTGTACACATGTTATAGGTCACATTTGAACCAACTGTATAGATTTTGGTGAATTTAGCACTTACAGTTTTTTTACAGGGACACAAAGAAAAATTCTTTATCTTTATGGCCTATGAGACCAGCGATAGCATCTAAACGCCTTATTCAATTGAGCTGAAAATTTGTATGAATATTATAAATCACTGTTGCACTAACTATAAGCATTTTGGTGAATCTAGCATTTATAGATTTTTACAGGGACACAACGAAAAATTCTTTATCCTTATGATCTAAGGGCTCAAAGTTCAGTAGCGTTAAATAAAACCTCGTGTGATATATGGAGAAAAATACTCAAACACTCTGTTATGGTTTTCTCTTTTTTGTTTGTTTAGCAACACCTCTTTCTTTATTTTATCTACAAAACTGTTAGTTACTCAATGTTCGGAAAGTCGAGTGGAGTCACTCCAGATTTTTTTAATTTTAGTTTTCTGTATGCTATGCATTCATGAAAATTAATTTATAAATTTGTGGTTCTTCTGAAGTAATATGGCAGATATATACAAAAATCAAAAATTATATTATTGAACAACACATGAAGCTACAATGACTAAAACAAAAGTTGTAAAACAAGCTATTTTATCGAAAGTAATTAGTATAAATTATACTTTTCAAGATATGTAATCAGGCAGTATTGTCTTAAGTCAAAGAAGCTAAAATCATTGTATTTATAAATTACAACAAATCCTTTTGAAAAATTATTGAACTCATAACAAGCTAAGTTAGAGTAACATTATAATTATATAATGGTCCTGTAGTTTATGATTTGAAAAGAAAAAAAAATCCATGTCAAAGATAAACTTTGATTAATTCTGAGGGATAAAAAACAAATTACATAACCTGCACCAAAAACTAGACATAGTTTAAAGTAATTTTATAAAGAATTAGCTGTTCCTGTTATGTTAGAGTTATTTCTGCATCACAAGAATGACGTTTGAATATTATGATAGATACTTTGAAGTCAGGCCCGTACTTACTCATTTTGCGGCCTGGTGCAAATATAAAATTTGCAGCTCACTGTAATATTGATAAATTTACACAATATTGATACATTTATACAATATTGTGCACACTTAATTAAAAAAAAAAGTAGAAGCTTGATTCAACAGGCATGATATAAAGCTGATTTAGATTAATTAAAAAAAACTATGTTGCGGCCATAATAAAACTTTCTTCTGTACCATCCTATAAAACAGTGCCTCCTACTGATTAACATCAACAAATAGTCAATCTCAGCTTCTTACAACAAAGATTTTATATATGCAGTTTGTTGCAATTTTAACCAAGTGTGGAGAGAAATAGTCAACTGAAAATCGCTGAAGGTGAGTAATAGCAGCATCACTAATCACTCAATATATAGCCAAATTTAGTTGACATTCTTTTTCATAATAGCCATTTCACTTAATTTATTATTTAGTAGATTTACTAATTTGTTACTTTTTGTATTTTTCAAAAATAATCTCTTCTATCAGACACAATTTAAAATTAGTGATGAAACCCGAGATGGAGATCCATCGGTGCACCTTTAATTTCTTTATAATATCTGCATTTGGTTGTTAACCGTGCAACTCATTATGTGTGGTGTTTTCCATCAAAAAGTGTGACAACTGAAAATTTTATCAATGTTTTAAAACAGATCTAAATTTAAATACCAGAAAAATTGTTAACTGATAGAAATACTGCCTGTACTTCATCCAGATTTTTAAAAAAATTATGAGATTATTGTCTTAAGCATATTTTAACTATTTATTATTTAAAACTCGAATAAACAACTGCGTCAGAAATGCCAAAGAAAAATATTGGAAATGCATACAGCTGTTTCGGCAGCTTTAAGCGTGCCGTCTTCAGTGCAAAAAGGATTCTGAATCTGCAGAAGTGCTCGTATATATAGGAGAGGGGCCGAATTTAGTTCAACCAATAGAATTACTGGAAAGGTGGGGAGAGTGGCCAATGGGAATTTATTAAAGTTAGCTGTGTAAACAGTAGAAAAATTAAGAAAATGTGGACTGAATATAAAATTTCCAACAGTCAGACAAATAGGGAATAGCGAAATCACAATTTACAAGGTTTTTAAAATTTTTATAAATATGAAAAGCTTCAACGAAATCAAGTTCATGAATGGATTTAGGTCTGCAAATTATTTTAGCTGAATTAAATTTAAAATTATGATTTTCCTCCCAGCAATGTTTAGAAATAGCCGATTTATTGGTTTCTTGTTTGCCGACTTAATTCATATGTTCTTTTAGATGAAATTTAAGACTGTGTTTAGTTTGGCCAATATATGATAAACCACACTGACAGGAAATACTATAAATACCCCAAGAATTATGCGTATCAATGGGATCTTTTAACTGAGAAAAGGTGAGTTTATTGGAAGGCAAAAATATTATTTTAAAATCATATTGTTTGAGAATTTTAGCTATGGTTTGACTGGATTTAGAAAAATAGGGTAAGACAATACTGATATTAGAAGAGACTGACTTAGTAGACGAAATACGAGAGAGTTGTAATTTTTGGATAGCTTTGTCTATAATGGAAGGGTCATAACCTCTGTCAATTGCAATGGCTTTCAGGTATTTAATTTCAGATTTTAATAAACTAGGATTTGAACAAATATTAAGGGCACGGTTTACAAAAGTATAGAAAGCAGCCATTTTTTGGTTAGGTGGGTGACACGACACCTTCACGCTTATCAACATATCTCATCACAATATTGACCACGTCTTAGAAACTTTAAATTCAATTGACAGTAATATCCAGTTTGCATATGAAATAGAAAATAATGGCTCCCTTCCATTTCTTGATACGCTCGTCTCTCGCACTGTAAATGGATTTTCAACCACCATCTATTGAAAAAATTTTGCTGTCTCCCTTCCTCCCCATGCGCGTTCATGTCACCCACCTAACCAAAAAATGGCTGCTTTCTATACTTTTGTAAACCGTGCCCTTAATATTTGTTCAAATCCTAGTTTATTAAATTCTGAAATTAAATAACTGAAAGACATTGCAATTGACAGAGGTTATGACCCTTCCATTATAGACAAAGCTATCCAAAAATTTTAATGAACGATAAATTCATATGAAATTATGGCACATAAATATGGCAAAGACAACAATATTTTAATTATATTAAAACCAAATATTATTTGCATTCATAATATTATATAATTATTTTTAATCGAAATATCTGATGAAAATAATATGCATTTAATTGAAAACACTGTTTAATATATAGAACTCCCTTGTATTTCGTCTACTAAGTCAGTCTCTTCTAATATCAGTATTATCTTACCCTATTTTCCTAAATCCAGTCAAACCATAGCTAAAATTCTCAAACAATATGATTTTAAAATAATATTTTCGCCTTCCAATAAACTCACCTTTTCTCAGTTAAAAGATCCCATTGATACGCATAATTCTTGGGGTATTTATAGTATTTCCTATCAGTGTGATTTATCATATGTTGGCCAAACTAAACGCAGTGTTAAATTTCGTCTAAAAGAACATATGAATTACGTCTGCAAACAAGAAACCAATAAATCGGCTATTTCTAAACATTGCTGAGAGGAAAATCATAATTTTAAATTTAATTCAGCTAAAATAATTTGCAGACCTAAATCCATTCATGAACTCGATTTCTTTGAAGCTTTTCATATTTATAAAAATTTTAAAAACCTTGTAAATTGTGATTTCGCTATTCCCTATTTGTTTGACTGTTGGAAATTTTATATTCAGTCCACATTTTCTTAATTTTTCTACTGTTTACACAGCTAACTTTAATAAATTCCCATTGGCCACTCTCCCCACCTTTCCCGTAATTCTATTGGTTGAACTAAATTCGGCCCCTCTCCTATATATTCGAGCACTTCTGCAGATTCAGAATCCTTTTTGCACTGAAGATGGCACGCTTAAAGCTGCCGAAACAGCTGTATGCATTTCCAATATTTTTCTTTGGCGTTTCTGACGTAGTCGTTTTTCGAGTTTTAATATTCCAACGCCAAGTCTCCTGTTATTATTTATTATTTAGTCTTTTTTTTTTTTTTTTTTTTTTTTTTTTTAAGTTAATCATTATTGAAAGTAAAATTTCTTATGGTACTGAGTTATATGTAAAAATTAATTTTACTCATGTATAAATTATATTTTTATTTTAGATTTGAACATTACTCTGATGCTCATCATAAAATTTGCTATGCAATCATTTTTAATAATCATCAAAAGACAAGGTCATCCATTATAGTGGTGTCTTTATTTTCTGTTTTTTTTTTTCTGACTTTTGTTGCAAGATTCAAAGAAAATGTAAATACTGAGTTGTACTTTTTTTTTTTTTTTTTTACCTGATTATTTAGTTTCATAATTAGATACTTTTCATTAAAGTCCATTTATACTTTTTCTTAAAAAAAGAAATCGGGAAAAAAAAAAAAAAAAAAAAAAAAAAACATAAGTGACAATTTTTTTTTTTTTTTTTTTTTTTTTTTAATTACTAACATTATTTGGTGATTTACTTTTTGATGTTAAATTATTTTATAAAATTTTGTACAGTTTATTTTCATTAGGTGCATTTTACAAATGCATTTAATGGTGAAATATGTGATAATTTTATCTATCGGTGTTATAATTTGTATGGTAATTGTGCAAAAAGGATTTTTATTTACCAAATTTATTTATAAAATGTTCATCGAAATATGATATTCATTGCAATAATCACTTGTCATGTTACACATAAATGTTTGTTCATAATCTAAATTATGTCAACTTTTATGACTATATTTAATAATGTATTTTATATGTACAGTGAGTGATCAAGTTGTTACAATTTTTTATTACATTTGACGTTTTTTATCAGTTTTCTAAGAAAACACTGAAAGAAATGGTCTTTATCTTCAGATATGCAAAACACATTTATAAACTCATATTTTCCACTATTGGTTTAATCACGAATGCAATTAGGAGACCAACCACAAATTGAAGAAATGCAAAATACTTTGGATTACCCTGTATCATAAAATGGTACAAATGACTTGCAATTTTAACACATGATTTTACTTACTGTTTAAAATATTTGTATGTTCTTTTGTGGAAATTATATGCTTATTTAGACAGATATTATTTTTTTGGCAAGTTTTTTAGTTATAGCAAGAATGGATTTCAACAAAATTTTACAAAGCTTACAGAAAACTTGAAAAATCTTTAGAGAAACATAATCCTGAAACATAAAATGGACATACGTAATTTTAGCTGAGATGTGAGTAATTGTAGTAAATATTTTTTACTGTGCATGTGTGAAAGATAGAAATTTCTTTGTTACATAGGTTACAAGCTAGATATATTGGACAACTTATGTCAAAAATCGATTTGAATAGAGTAAAAATTAAGCAAATTATAGGCAAAAGAGTAAGCTAGATTTTAGATATTTCCAAAGTTGAAATTTCATTAGGTGTTTTTTTTTATGCCACTTATTTAATTTGAAGATTCAGTTATTTCAACCATGTTGCAAAACTTCTTTTATGTGAGAAAACCTCCTTATGTACTTGTATCTCTAATATAATTTTATTTATTTACTAAGACTTGAGACTTCATAAGGGATTTTTCGCAAAAAAGAATTTTAGCAATGTGGTTGAAATAATTGGATTAACATTGCATGTGAAAAACCCCTTATGAATTTCAACTCTGGGAATTGTCTAAAATCCTTCTCATTCTTTTGTTGATAAATTGCTTAATTTTTACTCTATTCAAATAAAATTTTGACATAAGTTGCTCAATATATCTAGCTTTCAACCTACATAACAAAAAATTTTCTATCTTTCATACATGTGCAGTAAAAGAAAACTATGTACTACAAGTACTCGTTTCTCAGCAAAAATTACTCATGTGAATTTTATGTTTCAGAACAATGTTTCTCTAATGTTTTGTCTGTTTTTCTGAAGGTTTCGTAAAATTTTCATGAAACTCGCTCTCGCCATAAGCAAAAATCTTGCTGAAAAAATAATTTTTAAGAAAAAAATTTATATCTGTCTAAATAATCATTTTATTTCTACAAAAAATTACACAAATATTGTATATAGTAAATAAAATCATGTGTTAAAATTACAAGTCATTTGTTGCTTTTTTTTGTTTGTGGTTGGTCCCCTAACTGCACTCGAATTTAGTGGAAGATGTGAGTTTATAATTGTTCTTTGCATGTCTGGAGTTCAAGGCTATTTTTTTCTGTAATTCTTTAGAAAATAGAAAAGGTATATATATACATATGTATATATATATATATATATATAACTGATTACTCACTGTATTTTCCCAAAGTTGATCCCTTTGTGATAAATTTTTAAATAACTATGCACATATTTAAGCAGTTTATGAACAAAAAAAGCATGTATATAAATATATATATTTGTTTAGTCAATATATTGATATTATGTAAAGTTATTTACACCCAATAAATTATATTTAAGTATTCTTTTGGTGAAATACATTACACTGACCACAATTCCGTTAAAAATACAAAGTGGAAAAGAAAGGATAAAATATAATATATGCTTTTTTATTACCATTCCATTTCATCATTGTATATTAAATTTTAAATTACCAAAATTAGAAGTCATTCAATTAAGTTTTGTAATCATAGCATAGATTATAAGCAGCGTTGGGCAAAATTCATTCATCAAGATAACCTATGGCTAAGGGCTAAATTATTTTTTAATCATAAATATTTCAACTAAAAAATAAATAATTCATCAGTCATAAATATTTTGGCTAATGAATAAATTATTTGCAGGGGTGTTTGTGTTCAGGGGCTATCCCTGATTTCAGGATTTTTAATCTAATCCATTGGTATTTCCCTATTACCTATAAAGTTATCTTTAGTTTCCATTAGTTGTTCATTCTTTTTATAAATGATATATGAACAAAATGTAAAAAGATTTTATGCTTCTGATCTTAATAATTTCAGTATCATTTGATATTTAATTTATTATTTTTTTTTTTTTTTAGGTTTTTACCTTTGAGTTACTATCACTCCTGTATTTGTCAATCATAAATCTCCTAACTAACAAATCACTCATTCCTTAATTGAAAATGTTTTGATTAATGAATAAATTAATCATCAATCATGGATTTTATAACTAACAAATAATTCAATCGTTAATCATAAATTTTATGATTAATGAATAAATTATTTATAAATCATAAATCATTTTATTTAATCCTTTTATAAATTTGGTAACTAACAAGTACATTTTTTATCAATTTCCACCCAAGATATAAAAGTATTTGACTTTGGTTTACCTGTTTCTGAAATGATTTTTGTTTGTCAGTGCACAAATCTTGAACATTTTTAGAATGACTTGAAACAGATTCATATTTCACTATAGCATGTTTTGTATTAAAATTGTATAAATAGTTCAACTGATTCATGTGCAGGGACTCACTAAAGAATTCCAATAAATAGGGGTAGATGTATTTCTTTATAGCCAGTTTTAACATGGGCGTCGGCACATAGGGGCAAGGGGGGGCACTTGCCCCCTCCTGGAAAATTCTAATAAATAATTATTTAAAAAAATTACAATTAAAACTTTAAAGCTGTGTCGTTAGAATTCAAATAACCAAGTAAAATTTATGTCACAGAGCCAATTAGAGTCAAACCCACTTGACTTCCACTTATAGGCTGTGTCTAACTTTTCCCTGCAGACAGATTTTAAATCGACCCGACAGAACGTTTTCCAGATTAGTGTTGGTATAGAATAAGTTGTATAATTTCTATATGTAAAATGTTGTAGCTTAAATTGCATGTATAAAAAATTGTTGTATTAAATGCTTACACACCGGCTTACTTAATCACCTCAATCAACCTGACTAAATCTTGAATCTAATTGAATTTGTAAAAACATGCTGAAATTTTGCAATTTGAAGTTTGCCCCCTCCTGAAAATTCTTCTGGCGACGCCACTGAGTTTTAATATCTTTATACTACAAAAAACAACAAAATTAACATAAATTATCTAGGTATAAATAAGCGTGTTTCCTATAAATTAGAAAATGTTTAGTATTAATGCCTGTTTTGCAGAATCGCAAAAATTAATTAATATGCAGTGTGAGACAAAAGTGGAAATTGCTCAAAAGCCTTTTTCATTTATGTTGTGAAAGTTTATTTTATCTTTTTAATATTGTAAATTCTTAGTACATAAGTGAATCCTTTTTTTTTTTTTTTTTTTTTTTTTTTTTTTTTTAAACAGTATAGAGGGCTACATAAAAGCAATGTAGTCTTTGTTTTCTCTTTTAAGATAAAGCTAAATTTTGTGATATTTCTTCCTACATATTTTGAATAAATGATGTTTTAAATTGAAGTTGAATATATTTAATGCTGCATTAGAGCTACATATAACCAAATGGTATAAAAAAAACACTACTAGTTGGTTTACAGGTACTCACAAAAGAAGTCACGTACTTTGCTGTGCATAAGTAGTATTTGCTTAACATATATTCAATAACTTATATGAATTAAAATATGAAACATAACAAAATTATCATCCTTTATCCAGATGCAGAAAAGCACATTTTATACAGCATTAATGAAAAGTTTATAGAGTTACATAAAACACTGATACATTATTGATGTAAGTAAAAAGATGTTTTCAGTTGTATTATGGGGTCTTTTCTTCCACTACAAAATTTAAGTACATTATGTTAGGTGTATTCTACATTTAACCTTTTTATAGGGTTTAAAAAAAGCTATTTTATGATTTCACTTTGAAAATAAAGGTGTAAACATAAACTTCCAAGATTTCTTCCTCCTTCATTCAAACACAAAATATAAATACACACTGGTTCATTTAAATAGACTTAAAAAGGAATTGTAATACTTTCCATAAGATATTATAGCTTGTAATTATTTTTGTAGCTTGTCGCTTCTTATCAATATACATGACTTCAAAATAGGAATTTATTGTATTGATTTTCTTTAAAAGTAAATCCATATAGATAATTGTGAAAGTTTTTGTCCTCCATAATAAAAATCAAAATTTATTTTAAAGCATCATCACAAAAGTAAAGTACGTTTGAAAGTTAATGAGTAACTGATATATGCAGTGGGAAAGTATTTATACTGTACAAAATTAAAACCTTACTGACAAACTTTAGTTGTAAATTTTATGGTGAACCATAAAACATGGAAAAAGTTAATATATGCTATTAAAATGCACGTAAGTGATGGTATCATTAATGATTGCTTTATAGTACCCCCACAAAGCCGTTCATATACTTTGTGTAATATAAGTAGAAATTGTGCAATATAAATTTTCAGTGTTATCAGAATATTTTTAACTCTATGTGATGCATATGCAATTTGTAGAAAATATATATGGCTATATGAAAGCAACCTATTTCATTCTTTCTCGTTAAATGTTAAGCTATACAATTTTTATAAGATTTTATCATCCACAATTATAAACAATATATATATTGTGTAGCTTTGCTGGTTTTGGGCAGTATACAGTAGGAGTGGGAAACAAAACAAAGAACAGGTTCTTTGCAACAGTTCTTCCTGAAAAAATAAACAAAATGTTTCTTTCTGAAAAAAGTTGAAAACAAATTTTAATTTGTTGCCACATTAAGTGATGATGCATTTCTTTTTCAAGCACAATTGAATGTGGTGTAAGAAATATGCCAAGCTATGGGAGAATGCCATAAGTACCATTTATAAAGTACTAGAAAAGTGTAAATATCTTCTGTTAGCAATGCCAAGTCGAAGAAGCAGGTTTAAAAGAACATATTGAAAAAAGAAAAAAAAAGTTTTCTTTTGTAGCAGTAGGAAAAGGAAAAATGAGAACAGTATGGAAGAACAGTTAGGAGAGCAGCAAATTTATAAAATAACAATAGCAGATTAAAGAAAAAAAAAACTTTTTTTTTTTTTGTGCGATTTCTTAAAAAAAAAAAAAAAAAAAAAAAATCCCATATTGTTTTTCTTGTTATATTCCTTTTTTGGTTTATACAGAAGTTTACAAAGCTCTTAGTTTGCTTGAAAAGGGTGAAAGAGGTTGAAAAATTTTATTATTATACATAAAAAAAAAAAAAAAATGTTTCTTGCTTTAAGAGCTTAATTTTAGATAATTTAAATTAACTTTCATTAAATAAAGAAATAAGACAGCCTATCATCTTAAAAAAAAAAAAAGAAAAAGAAGAAAAAAAGGAACATTGCAGATGTTTCTATTAAATCGTATTTAAAAGAAAAATCATTTAATAATAATAATAAATCACAATTTTATGCAGATATTTAATCCATTTATCCATTAATTATTTATCTAAAAATTTTGCAATTTATTTGCATAAAAGTTTTAGTACACTATACTGAAAAAAAAAAAAATCTTTTCTTTTTATTTTCATTTTTTTCCCTATTTAAATTCCAAATACTTTAGCTAAAAAGGTCTTAAATTCTTATACGAGCTTTTATCTCAAAGGCTAATCTAGAAAATATTTTTGACTATTACCAGATTCCTTTTTTAAACACTAAAATTTTAAACCGTCATATATGACTCTAAAAAAATGCACCAAAAAATCAATGAGGAAAAAAAAAAGTAATGTAGAAGTCGTCAAATTTTATCCGTGAATTGTATGGTTAACATATTTCAAAGGAGACAGTTTTTTCACGATAGTTTTGTTCCAAAGGGCCAGTCATTGTGAGCCCATCAACGACAAAATTTCAGCGTGTTAACACTGATAAAGCAGTTCAGCGCCAAATCTGTTAACCCGCTGTTCTAGTAGAATAAACTGTACAAATAAACATGGCAATTTCGGGCCAATTGTAAACGTAATTCTCTTAGATAAAGAAGGGAAGTAGCAGACAGTCAGTCATTAGTGATTCGTGACGACTGCAAAAAATATATTCACAAATAAATGATAATGAAAGAAGATTAAGAAAAAGTTAGATAGCCATTGTTATTTTGTATATATGTTTTTGAACAGTTATAAAAAACAAAAGAATTATTATTATTACTATTTTAATCGAGAAAAAATTTAGGTGGGGCCGTGGCCCGTTGGCCTTTAATGTAGAATCACCACTTTATGAAGTACAGTAGAAGATCTTTATAATGCAAACCAAAAAACACAAGATTGCGCATTTATATGTATAGAATTTTGCATTATATAGATCATGCTTCACACATCATTAAACTTACCTGTAGACATGGCCAAATATGTCTGGAACATATCGAATCAGAGTGTTACATTCCTTGGAACAAAAATTGGGCATATCATAAAGTTTGTTAAATTTACTTTATAAACATAGTTCAAATATGTGTGAACCAAATTATTTGTTATAAAACTTATTTAAAAAACATGTATACTATAATAACAGCAGTTTATTATTTTTATTATTATTATTATTAAAAAGCTTCAAATTAAAAAGATAAAGAAAAACAAATGTATCCCATTTAGTTCTCCACAGAGGAACAGTTTTTATTATGTGAGAATGCAAGTGTTTATTAGCTGCAAAATTCATTGTTTCTGTCCGAGAAGTTGTGCATTATAATAGAGAATTCTATTACAAAAAGCTTCTACTGTATATATTACTCATATTTATTCTCAAATAGAAAGTCCCTACTTCTGGCATTTTTTTTAGGCCAAGATATCGGTATTATATATTTAATAAAAAAAAGGAAATTTTATCCCTCTTCTAAAAAAAAAGGGGGGGGGGGATTACAGTTAATTATTTAAATATATCATGCTTTTGAAAAAAAAAAAAAAAAAAAAAAAAAAAAAAAGTGAAAAAATACTGCTAATTATTATTTAAATATATCAGGCTTTTATTTTAAATTCATATAAATTATGCCTAAGATAAAATATAGTTTATTATCTGCATCATAATTTTTACATAAATTGAAGCACCTTTAGAAAATAAAAACATTTTTTTTTTTTTAAGGAGATGGTGGGCACTGTAAATCTTTTTTGTAAATTACTGTCTTAATTTGCCCACATATGCATTGAAATATAACAATATTAAGATATTTAAATTTCTCCAAAAATATTAAAATAAATAAAAATAAATAAATGCTACCTGCTATTTATTTATTTTAACAATCTATTTTGACCCCCATCAATGACCAAGAACTTCTGTTCTCAAAACTGGTAGGTGCTGGCTGTCACATTTGTCCATCTGACAGATACAAGTTTTTTTGTGATTTTCTCCACAAATTGCATGAGTGTAGGCTTGGATCCCTTAGAAAGTCTCCTAGTAATGGTGTCCTACCCACGTCTAGATCCTTAGAGTAGAACAGTCAGTTTTAAAATTACAGCGGTGCTAACAATATATTCGTAAACACATTTGGATATTACTTTGTAGATTCCTTAATAAGTTGATTTTTTTTTTTAATATTTAAATGATAAAATGTAATGAAAATTTTTAGCATTCAAACAAAAATATTTAAAAAAAAATTAATTTATCGATGAGTCTACAAAGTAATACTCAAATGTTTTTAAAATATATTGTTAAACTAAAATAATGTAAAATTGAGGGTGATTGATTAAAAATTAATTATCAGGCTTTATGTTTAAAATTTTTGATTTGATTTTTATTAAATTTAAATATTTTTCTAGGCATTTTAATATACCATAAAAAGCCGGCGCATAGGCCACTTTCATGTATGCGCTGCACTAATGTAATTTCGGTTCTGGAAAAAATTAAATTTCGCAGAATCGCCACACCCTGTGTAAGGGCTGCACTTCAAAAAATAAACTAATACCTAAAATTCCATATAAACAAGTACTATTTATATATTCGTTACAATATTCAACGTTAATATCGACAAGGTGCATGGCCGCTTTGTTCGCCTGACGAAGGGTCATTGTTAGGATAGAAAAATGATAGTTTAATTTTTGGAGAATTTTGAATATTAAAAAATATAATAAAGTTAATAAATAACGATCGATAATAATAAATTTTAGTGAATGGCCGAAAGTATAGTGGCTGTACAATTAACAATTATGCCGCTGCTCATTAACTGATTTTAAAATGCCTAATTGTAAAAATTTTAAATCTTAAGTAAAACATGTAATATCGAAATAAAATCAAATAAATTAAAATTAGAAAAATAATAAGTTCTTTCAAAAGTTAAACTTACCCCATTTTAGCAGAATGATGTAGCTGAAAATAAATATTATTTATCCATTTGAAAAAACACAAAGAATGCAATGAAACATGAAATATCTTGATAACACACTTTTATTAGTATAACACATCTAATAACTTACGTGCCGGCACTACACATTATTTCTCAATATGAACAAGATTAACTCATTATTCCTCTGCAGATAAGAACCAAACAAACTTCCCAATTGCTATTTTTTGCACAATCATCCTACTTATTTATACTGTGCTCACCATGATATAGCTTATTTTGCATTTTATATAAAAAAAACCAGTTAGTGATATGTTCACGGCTCAATATGAGGTTCACATTCAAATAAACTGGCATTAATATGTAGTTTTGAGCTATCAAGCTCCATTTTATGCTTCCATCGGAGCTGAGCACACTTCTTTTCAATATATCACAATATGGTGTAACTATGCTGAATTATAACGATGCTGAATGATGCCTTATCCTTTAAGGACAATGCAGTTCACTTATCGCAAAATTCACAGCAAACTGTTTTTATTTTCATCCGTGAGATATTTAATGGAGATTACTGTCTTAAAATCCTTTCAGTCACATATAGCATGAAAGGGATTTTCAATATTGCGATGTGTAGGATTGATGAGCCTTTTACCTAATGATAGCTCTGCTAGGAAAATATGACATCAATACGTGCACACATCTTTGCATGATGATAAGTGGGAAGAACATTTTTTTTAATCGAATACACTTTAAATATATATTTCTGTTATTTCGTAGCATTGGAGATTATTCTTTGCTGGATATGATTTGGACACTTCATATATTTATTCAATTTCTTCGTTGCATTGGAGATCATTCTTTGCTGAAACGGATTTCACAGGCCTGGAATTAGGCCTAGACACTGTCTGGAGGTCCCCGTCACGAATATCCATTGCCAAAAATGCACACGTCCATAAGATGGATATAAAATGAACAGATATACCCTGTTTTACTTTTAAAGGCATATAGATTTGAAGTAGTTTTAAAATAAGCCTGTCCGCAACACAGCTCGCTCGCAAAGGCCGTCAGCCGTGCTGAAAAATCCGGATGAAAATTACGTGCTTTCGTTCAGAGAGCCAGCATCCAAGAGCGGAGAGACGCTTCTCCAATCTCCCGCTTACCGGAAACCACGCACGTGTAAATTGATACGCGCGGTAAATAGTTCAAAAATAAAATATTTTATTTGGATCGTCTGCTGAATAAAAAATAATAAAATGGGAATAAATAAATTTAATTTTAAGAAAGGAATATTTTATATCGGGCTATTTTTTGGATCAAATATTAAATATTGAAATCATTTGTTTTTCTAGAGGAACGCCACTTTGAATCCGCATAGCGATATAGATTGGCTCAGATTCGCTGCCGAGCTTATCGAATGTTCCAGAAGGAGAATTTGAAAAAACGAAATGAAAGTGACGTCATGATTATTAATTACTGAAAAATGAACGTCAGGAAAATTATTAAAAATAGTTTTGAATTATTTGAGGCCGATCTAAAATAATTTTGAAACGAATTGAGTATTATAAAAAAATGGAATTTTTTAATAGGTGAAAACGTTTGTTTACATTTCTTAAACATCGATCCTGGATATCGATCCTAGTTTGTTTACCAACAAACGCTTCACATGAGATTTTTAAGCTCTTCTATTTTCCTGCAAATTGCGGAATTTTAAAAGAATAACTAGAGAAAATGAATTAAATAAAAAGTAACGCAAATATTTTTTGGAGGATTTGATAAAAAATGATAAAATTTAAAAGTGTTAGAATTACCATTCTAACAGTCATGTTTTCTTTCAACCTGTAACAATTGTTGCCAGGTTGGTGTTTATTGAAAGTTTTGTAATTATTGCTTTTTAACACCAGTTATGTGGTACTTTTTACTATTTTAGTTCCCATCATACTAAAGGTATGGGAGAACTTAGGTAATCATGAAAATTTTCGACCTCCATTTTTTTTACTTTTTTACACGTTTTGAGATGTGAAGAATCTGAAAATATCAAAATGGGTATGGTGCCCGTCTGTAGTGTGCCTGTTAGTTTATTAGTCTGTGTACTCGATATCTCAAGAACAAATGATCACAGAGATGTCGGACCAGTTTTAAAATATTATCTATGACACTAGCAAGAATCCTATTAATTTGCAACATTCTAATTAAAAAACTTCAGAAGTTATTTGGAATTTATGATTTTCTTAACATGGGAGAATAGAAAAAAAAGATCACATTTGAAATTTATGAATTTCTTAACATGGCAGATACGGCAAAATTTTGCATAAACGTCGGTTTTGAGTGATATTTTCATTGTAAAGATATCGGACTACTTTTAAAATATTACATAAGATACAGGCATAAACATCCTTGACTATGAATTTTCCAATTTAAAAATTTTGTAAGTCATTGGAAATTTATGATTTGCTTAATATGGAAAAATAGGGCAAATTTTCACATAAACGTCCATTTTTAGGGATATTTTCATTGTAAAATGTCAGAACATTTTTCAAATATCATTTAGAATACTGGCATGAACATCCCTGACTATGAATTTTTTAATTTAAAAATTTCGTAAGTTATTTGGAATTTACGATTTACTTAACGTGGTAGAATAGGGCAAAATTAAGCATAAACAGCCATTTTGAGGATCATAAATATATAAGACAACTTCAAAATAACATTTATGATACTTGTTTGAACATTCTTGGTTACAAATATTTTAATAGGAAAATTTTGTAAGTTATTTGAAATTTAAGATTTTATCAGCATAGCAAAATTGGGCGATATTTCATATAAATATGCATTTTGGTGATTGTTGCATTGGAAATAGAAGCATGAAAACTAAACTACAAAATTGACCCCCAATAAAACAGATTAATAGAATAAGATAAATATGATGGGTAGCCTATTAGATTCATTTTATCACTGTGTCAAGTGTTTGATCAAATTCATTTCTCTTAACATGAATATAATATGTATTGCACTAGAAATTTATGAGCACATACATATGATGGGAAACTGAGCAGAGTCCACCTATGCCAACTAGTTTTTATAATTTTTGTTTCTTCTTTGGGCTTCTTGCACCAAGCAAGTAGTCTTGTGAATATTTCTGTTTTATTTTTATTGTTTTATTTGTTAAATTCCTCCCCCTTTTTTTCTCATTTATCGTGCGTTTTATTTTAAAATTTAATTTTACCAATTGTTTATTAATTGTTTAACCCCGCCTTTTTTTCTTTTAACTCTGCCCACTTTTGGGTTTTGAATTTCCTTTTTTATTTATTTGTGTGAGATGTGTTGTCGCTTTGTTTGCAGCACTCATGCATACTTTTTTCCCGTGACAAAGGGTTGAGTTTCCTTTTTATACGAAACAATTGTTGAGAGTTCTTGCATTTTATGGTGTTTATTTAAAGTTTTGTACTAACTACGATCGTATTACATAATCGATTCCAGCTGCTGGACGAAGAGAAATGATTTACTTTAACTACCCTTTTATTCGGCTTTGCGGTGCACATGTTTGCATACTCATAGCTCAGTGGTAGAAACCACCCGAATAGAAGACAGTTATTTACATTTTTTTTCAATTCTCTTAATTTTTACGATTTATCTACCCCCTTTCCCATGCACACACTGAAAAAAAAAAAAAAATCATTTTTGAAAATTGTGATAACGGAAGGAAAATATATATATATATATATATATATATATATCGTGTATCAGCTGTAATTTTAGTAAGGACCACAGCCAAGAAAAAATAACTTTTTTTCATAAGGGCTACAGCTCATACACCAGTTTTTACGTTACCTAATATTGTTGTACATTTTAATGCATATGTATATATATAATTTTTTTTATAATTCCAAGATAATAATTTATATAAAAGATTAATAACATCCACCATCTCCTTAAATAAATATTACAAGGAAAAGAAAAAAAATCTTTAATTTACTATAGCTTAGTTTACTATAGAAATATTATAACTTTTGTTTAAAATTGGAGGGAAGGGAGAACAAAACAATGTGTTCATTTTACATTTAAATTACATCCATGTTATTTTAAATATATTCCTCTAGTAATTTTAAACAAATTTCAGAAACTCAGAGAGAAGGGGTGAAAAAAAAAAAAGGCAACTTTTTTATGTTTTAATACAAAAATTCAAGACTGAGCCATATGCAGCCACAATCTGTAACAGAAACAGATGAAAGAAAATGAGTGTTGCACTTTTGAAAAAAAGTATTAATTTTTCAAAAAAAGTTAAAATGCTCATTACTGATAAACAGGATTATATAAAAAACAATCTGTTCTATTCTTTTTCTTTAACAGTAATGCTACAAAGATAATTTTTTAGCAATTTCTTTCTCTAAAAGTTAAAATATATTTTTGTAACACAGTAAAAAATAAATAAATAAATACTTGCTTGAAAGCAATACAGCATTAGGGTAAATAATAATAATCTCCAAATCTTTGTGCAATAAATTTCAAACATGCTGTAGATAAATGTGTGAGAGAATTCATAAGTCTCACTGATTAGTCAATCAGATTATTTTTGTGGTGACTGTTGCAGTACAGACAAGCAGACATCCCAAAAACCAATTTTTTAAACCTTCAAAAGGGAAACCTCCACTGACATTTAGGCCACATATTGACCATATAATGTATTCAGCATACTTCAAGTGATCCTGTAAAAAGCACATGCTTTGTTCATCATATTCAATAGCAAATCTATTAGTATGATACAAAAAAATATACATTAATTCTATTTTATTTGAAAAATTTCCAACTTTGAACATAAATGTGTTAAAAATGCTTACCTCTGTAAATAAACTACAATGCACTCACTATATATTCAACTGTAAAGATGCTGGTATGATACAGAAAGTAATATATTAATTTCATTTAGTTTGAAAGACATTAAGGTCATTATACCGCACTACTAAAAATTATGTGTCATGTTAAAAACTTCAGTTTGGCCCTGTAAAAGAACTAAAAAAATATTTTTTTTTTAATATGGAACATGCTACAATGATTCATAATAACATTAAAATTTTGGAACAATATATCTATATTTACATGAGTTACAGTATACACAGACAGACTAATAAAAAAAAAACTCATTATTTAAACCTTTTATTTTGTTAAAAATTATTGGATAGTGTATAATGATTAATTTAAATTTTGTGAGAATAGACACAATTGATGATGCACTAGTGCAATATACTTAGTCGGCAACTTTTAGTCAAATTTAAAATCAATTTTTCAGCTTAAAAAAAAAAAAAAAAAAAAAAAAAAATCTAGTAGTATTTTCCATTAAAATCAATAGAGAAATGTTACTAAAATTTTCTATTACAAATTTAGTGATTTTGCATCCTCTGGAAAAACAGAAATGTTTGCAGCTATAAATACAATTAAAAATTTAATCACAATTAATTTAGTTTTGACAATTTAATCATGATTGATTTTTTTTTTTTTTCTGCAAATACCTTTGCTTGTGATTAAATTTTTAATCAACTAATTGATTGATGCCCAACCCTGTCTATAACTATATAAAAAAAGATTTCTGTTGGCTGTAAGTTAAATATTATTTTAAAAATTTAGACTATTGGAAAATTAAATGAATAGGCTATGAGTCAGTGAATTAAAATTACATTAGATTTTTTTTTCTTCAATGTATCTTTACTGTTATAAAATGTTTACAGTATAGTGTAATACAGGGGTGATTCTGTTAAGAAATTTCCAAATATTCAAAAGTTTAAGGTGCTCTCTTCAGGAAAATGAAAAAGTAATCTTTAATAATTTTGACATTTTATTGAAAGTAGCATGTATGAAAGTTTAATAAAACATTTTAATTTATAATAATAAGCTTGTATTCGAAATCTAGACTAAATATACACATATGTATGGTACATATATCAGGGGCCAATGCAGGATTTCAAACAATACTTATTTTTGTGAAAAATCTTAACTATATTTTATTTTTCTGAAAAATTGTAGCACACTCTTTCTCTCTCTCTCTCTCTGTGTGTGTGTGTGTGTGTGTTGGGGGGTGGGGTTCAAACTAAGTAAAATAATAAAAATAATGCTCAGCAGTTAGTGTGAGGCTTATAGCAGAACTGGAACCAAAACTCTTCTCTCTCAAGTAAATATTTCAGTAGAGAGTGTGTAAGTAGAAGTTGTTATTCATGCTAGTATCACTGCACTATACATGAATTATACCAGGGAGGATAGACACATCACCATACAGTTATCAAAACATCAAACCACCTGAAGAATCAGCAAACAGTACACTATGGCCACAACTCCAGAGTGTGTCTGTATTGATACACCCGTGGATCATTTTGTTATTTATGCTACATCGCTTCTCGCCCATAGCAAATGCTTGTGTGTAGATTAAAACCAACATTCTGCATGATTCTTGCTTTGTGAATTGCATCAACAGAAATCATACTTCTCTTCAAAAATGTGCTTATTTAAAATGTGAGATTTTTCTGGGATGACTAAGACTTTTGTGAAAGTACCGATTTTAGCTGTATGATTTTTGTGAAGGTACCTTTTTTGCCAGGTTTATTTTTTGTGTAGGTACCTTTTTTGCCAGGTTGATTTTTGTGAAAGTACCCATAAACTGTTGTAAAATCGACCTGTATTAACCCCTGTATATACATATATAATATATAGAAGAGATACACATTTAAAATGTTTCAGAAAATTTTGTTTTCTCATCATCACCCCTCTATCAAATCTGAACAAATTTATTCATATATGGTTGTATTTCTAGTCATTTTAATTCACTGAAAACAAATAATTAATTCAAATTATTTTATTTTTTATCTTT
The DNA here is from genome assembly GCA_963930645.1 of Salticus scenicus. Classification (NCBI taxonomy): domain Eukaryota; kingdom Metazoa; phylum Arthropoda; class Arachnida; order Araneae; family Salticidae; genus Salticus; species Salticus scenicus. The sequence continues at coordinate 29,641,533 of OZ005657.1, forward strand.
TTTAATTAAATGTGATATCTGAAAATAAGTTTATGATTTTTTTAAATCATTTAACTACGTAAAATAGACAGACAAATAATAGTTTCTTTGAGTTAAATTGGGAGTTTGAGTTATAGCCGTTATATAATTTTGGCATATCATAGTTTGACATTTTCTTGTTTATCTGGAATGCAGTGATTAGTAAATTATATTGAGATACAATAGGATTATTTAGTGATTATTTAACAGAAATTTAATGCTTATAATTGGGATGATGTTTGATATTTTATTATAAAAGAACTTTTATTTGAACAAGTAATCTTTAATCATAAAGTTACAGATGTTCATTTTCTGTTATGTAAACACAGCATTAAAATTCTTAAACATATAAAATTCAACATCAGCATTTATAAACATATAAAATTCAACATAATCACAATTTTATTATTTGGTGTAAAGAAGTAAACTTGTATTAATTTATTGAGCTAATTGATAATTTTAACACCCATTAAATAAACATTTTAATAATTTTAAATTCATGTAAAAGATCAGATTTATAGCAGGAATGTATATTTATAAAATCTTCAAAATCTGTTTCTATTTAATCAACTTTTATGTCTTTAATATCTAGTTATTCTAATTATCTCAATTAAATACCTTTAAAGTGATAAAATGTAGTTAAAAAGCTGTACTTCAGGCATGCAGTCATGAAAATCTGATAGAGAAAACATCAGAAAAATACATTAGCATTTTCTGTGTTAAAAGATTGATATTTATATCTCTTGGGATATCTATGGTATTTCTTGCCAGTGTGGATTATATTATACTGATAAAACAAAGTGGAAGCTGAAGTTGCATCTGAAAGAAAAAAATGATTATATTCAGAAACCATAAATCAACAAATCAGTCATTGCTAAGCATGGCTGATATAATAATGTTACTTTTAAATTTAATTCAGCTAAAATAACCAGCAGGCCTAAATATTAACATAAACTTCATTTTCTTAAAGTTCTCTATATTTATAAAAATCATAAAAAAATATCATAAATTGTGATTTTGTAGTACCCCTTCTAATTGTTGAAAATATTATGTAAAATCCTTTTTACTTTCTTCTATCTTCAATAGAAGAAAGTATTGGATTCGTAAAAATTTTCGATTTCGGGTTTTTGATGGATTTACACGTTTTGAGAGATGTAGAACACGATTTTACCATTTTTAGAAAATGTCTGTCTGTCTATGTGTGTGTGTGTGACAAAATTTTGTGGCAACTGTATCTCTGGAACCACTGCACAGAATTTCATACAAATTGGTACGTAGTTGCACCTTGACATAAATTAGTGCCTATCAACTTTTGGTAAAAATCGTCTTACAGGTTGCGTTGCCATCCCGCTTTTTCTAAATTTTAACAGGGTGATATAGGGCAAAAATTTTCAAGATGGGTATCTTTCGAAAGGTCTCGTCAGTACCTTTAAAACGAATGGTTGAACTATAAATCTGTGATAATTTAAAACAAAGTTATCGATTTTTTTTACTTTTTACGAAAAAAAACTTAGAAAAAAAATCTTTTTTTTTTTTTTTTTTTTTTTTTTTCTCCCCTTAATTTTATCAAACTCCCACGGTTTCCGTGTTCTGACAAACTTAAACTAGTTTTTGCTTTTTTCCCGTAATTTTGTCAGTTCTACAGTTTCCGTGTCTTGACAAACTTTAACATATTTTTGCATTTTTCCCCTAATTTTGTCAAAGTCCCACGCAGGGGTGGCGCCAGCAAGGGGGCCGGGGGGGCACAGGCTCCCCCGTCGGGGAGTCTGTGACCCCCCATCGGGGCATACTCCTAAAATCTCTCGGGGGGGAAAATTACAAAATTTTCAGTTTTTCTATTTTTGGCAGCATTTTTCTTCCTTTGTACAAATTTGGAGCATTCCAGTTTTTCCATTCTATATTCAATAGAAGCAAGTATTGGATTCGTAAAAATTTTCAGCTTCCAGTTTTCCATGAATATACACGTTTTGAGAGGTCCAGAACACGTTTTGACCACGATATTTTTAGAAAATGTGTCTGTCCGTGGCACGATTATCTCCAAAACCATGAGGAGTACTAACAAATGGAATGGTTCAAATATTAACAGTAATATTATTAACAGCATTGCAGTTTTTGAAAAATACTTAAATAATAAACTCTCTTTATGTAGTGCCCCCCTGTCGGGGAGGTGGTGTCCCCCCGTCGGGGAATTTCTGGTGCCGCTACTGGTCCCACGGTTTCCGTGTTTTGACAAACTTTGGGTAAAATGTGAAAATTATTCTAAGTTTGTCAAAACACGGAAACCGTGGGACTTTGACAAAATTGGGAGAAAAATGCAAAAATTTGTTTAAGTTTGTCAGAACACGGAAACCCTGGGAGTTTGATAGAATTAAGGGGAGAGGAAAAAAAAAAGTGGGACTTTGACAAAATTTTGGGTAAAATGTGAAAATTTGTTGAAGTCCCACTTTTTTTTCCCTCTCCCCTTAATTCTATCAAACTCCCACGGTTTCCGTGTTCTGACAAACTTAAACTAATTTTTGCTTTTTTCCCCTAATTTTGTCAAAGTCCTACAGTTTCCGTGTTCTGACAAACTTAGAATAATTTTCACATTTTACCCAAAATTTTGTCAAAGTCCCACTTTTTTTTTTTTAATTATTGTTACTGAGTGAATTTGTATAGGAAAAGATAGAAGAAAGTCATGTGGTGGCCACAACATACTAGTTTTTTTTTTTTTTTAACCTATCATTTATATAGCTCCGTATGTCTAAATTTCATATTGGCTAAATCTTTCAAAATCCCTAGAGCTCTATTGACTGTTATGCCAGTGTTAGAATCTGATTCTCCATTATATTTAGGAGTAACAATTCATCTTGCTATCCAGCATTGATGATAGTATGCTTAACTCTACAAAAACTGAAATATTCAAATTTATCTTTTATTTTGGCATTTTTAATGTTTATATATATATTATTGCATTTATTTTGTGTCAAATTAAAATTTTATACTCTGTAAAGCTTCAGTGAGCTTTATTGTTATTTGTATTTTTTGGTTTTTAAATTACTGAGCAACTCAATCAATGAAGTTTGACATGAGGGAGGAGATTGTGTTAGCATTCTTCTTTTATTTTCCTCTTTCTATTTACTCCATGATTTAAAGAAAAAAAAAAAAAAAAACTAATATTGCTTCGACAGTGTATGCACCAAGAAACCGTGTTCTCTTATTTGGTTGAAATTCTTTCTTCAGTGCAAGCAACATCGTTCATTTCCCAATTCATTCAACTAAAATGCAATATTACTGGTTCAACATTTGTAACAAGGCAATTCTCAGATCTCATTTTAACATTCTTTGCACTCTTATAAAGGAAACACATCTTTGTGATGCCAGTACTGAAAAAGTTCTGTTAGCTTTTTATTTAAAGTTAACATCTTGTCTTCCCAATTGATTGGTCTTCCTTATTGATTCTAATTCCTGAATTCATCCTAAAAATCTCTCACATTACCTTTCACGAACTCTTTATGAAAAATATGTAGATTAGATGAGAGACACCTCATCCTAAGTAACATTCTTTAACCTTTTTTTCCTATGAAAATATTTTCTGATTTTGTGGAAGTATCTGTCTCCCGGGAGCTTTTAAATATTTATTATTTACTTTAAATATTTTAGTAGCAATTAAAAACTTTTTCACAGTTAAGTATCAGTAGAATTTTATATGTATAGATTGCTGTCAAAGAAAAGCCTAATTATATATTAAGTAATAATTTATTTACAATTATAATTATGATTAACAATTAAATTTACATAAGTTATAACAGCATGTTTTACTGTTTGCCTTTTTTAAAGAAACCTGATATCTCACTGCTTTACTTTTATTATCTGTCGTATATCGGCCAATGTCATGAAATATTTCTATGATATCCATTAATATCTGTTGATATTCATATAAACAATATAATTTTTCATATATAAAGCAATAACTCACAATATTTGTAAAAACTATATTGTTTATTTAATATTTAAAGATATCTTTCAATATTCATAAAAACAATATTTTTTTGAACACATAGATCTATCTATAGACATTCAGTATACCTTTCATTGGTGAAATTTTCAAGTGAAATGATAGTAGCATACCATATTTATAAAAGGTATTTATGACTCTGATATAAATGTAGAAATTTACATTTATCATGAAGAATTTGTTAAGTTTTCGAATTGATTTATTGATTTTAGAATTGTTATTTAAGAATGTCAAAAAATCATAATCTCAGATTTTAAAATATATTAACCAGTACAATATAAATCTGAAAATCCAGAATCGTCGGGACTGCGGCGATTCCAGATTTTCTGGATTTTTGGTTATGCCAAAAAAATATATTTTGGTTTAAGTACTTGGGTAATATGCAAATTCAAGTAAAAAATAATATATTACGATTTTTAAACATATTCTGTAATATTTTTTTATCAACTTTAACAATAAATAAATAAAATTAAAAATTAAACAGATATATTGAAAATAGTTGCATGCAAAAATTAGTACAAGTCACAATAAAAGAAAATAAATAAGAAAAACATGCCATTTTAAAAACATTTCCGTGATTTTTTTTTTTTAGTACTTTAGGTTTTTTAATTAAAAGTTGGAGTATAACTGAAATAGAATATAGAATTTAGTTCTCAATTAAATAAATGTTTAAGAATTGTTACTAATATTATAATCTTCTTCTTCCTCCTCTTTCAGACACTGCAAATGTCGGGTTTGAAGATTACTAAGAAATAATATACTTTTTGGGTTCTTTATTTAGATATATTTATAATTTAAAAAAAAAAAATTGCTGTTGATGATGATGATTAATGCCGCCGAAATGTCAGGATTTTTGGAAATTCCAAATTTTTGGAGTCCGGATTTTCGGCTTCGTACTATATTGCCAAATGTAAAAAAAACGAAACACTATGAGTACACTTTTTGGGGAGGTGGGAGAAGGTCATTTAATATTGACATATATTACTTTTTAATATTAGCCAATATTATTTTGCTTCTTGGTTTTGTGATTCATTGATAATATTTGAGAATTCTCATTTTTTTACCTATGTCCAAAAATTGCTAAATGTACGCTAATATTAAATGTATCACTAATCTAGTTCAAATGGAATTTGTCAAGATGATTTTTAGTATATGTTAAGAGTGCCTTATTGAATCAGAATGGGAATATATTATGATTCTGTGAAGCAATGTCTGTGTATGTTAAGGAAGCCGGGTTAAAAGTGTAATGATATACTTTTTTTCTTATCTTGAAGCTATTCAAAATTTTAGTAACAGCGTTTATAATATTGACTTTAAGTTCATATGGTCCTGATGTAATTATTATTATACAGGAACTGTTTAACTTATTTCTTTTCTTTGTTAGTTGGACTGTATGATTCTTTTTCAACTTTTAAAATTGTGACACAGCTGTTAAATTTCATTTACATTGTTATTTAATTGTTAACTTTCTTCATTACCTTTTGATCATTGCAAACACATATATCAGATCTTTAACTTTTTCATTTAATATTAAAACTTGTTTTATCTGAATGCTGTATGTGATTTTTATTACTTTATTATGTTAAGGTTATTCTTATATCCAAGTTACATATAGTTTTGGACATACTTTTATACTATTTTTCCCTTTCTTTCAATACATGAAATTCATTCATTCAAATGTTAGAAAATCATGCACTATATCTAATCTGTTATTCTGGCTGCCTGAAATTATTTGTCAGTAATATCCCAATATTGGAATTTGACTTATCAAATTGCCATAGGGCAGGTAGAGCCATTTAATTTAAGTGATTCATCAATAACTACTACTCTCCCATTTATGTATGTAAATGGAAATATTTTTATACTTATTCTTGTTACAGCATAGTATATTTTATTTTTTATGACAAAGTCTTGACTTTTTATTATATTTTGTTTGGCAAGTCATTAATATCTGCAAATGAAGTTGATTTTTCAAATCATGAAAGATATAATTTACATGATCTTGAACATTGAAATTAATTGCTTAACATTTTGATCTTTATTAGTGCATTTAGACATATAGACAACTTAGACTTAAGAAAAACATTAACATAAAAAAAGAAAAATCATTCACTGTATTTGCACTATATGAAAGCACTTTTTAATATTAAGTGAATATTCTTATAACCCATCTCTTGTTGTGTTGCAAATGACCTTAGATGAATTAATTTCTAACCAGAAGTTTCAGGTTAAAAGATTCTATCACTTTGGCTAAGCACACCATCACAAATGCCAATCATCTTAGTGCATTACAGCCACTTACCAAATATTAATAACAAGAACCGTCCTAAATCCTGTGACTGATATACCAAGTTTGTAGAGATCAGTTTTACAAAATCTGTTTATATGATTTCTATATTAGTATAAATAAACAATGTTCACTGAGATAAAAGAATTTGTTTTTACCTGATAAATATTTTATTATTCAGATTTTTCCAATCATAATTTGTTTGTCCAAATTCATAAAAATAATTATAAGGAGAATAATAATAACAACATACACAGCTTAAATTGAATATCAGTTTGTCTGTGAAAGCTTTTATTCTATAAAGATTATCACTAAAGTCTGTTATCACTAGTGATTAATTCTGTTTCCAATGTAATATGATCTAAATTCATAAATGTTTTCTGTATTGTAAACACAGAAATGGAAAATATTAAATAAACCAAAATTAGTATTTACTGAAGCTTACTGCTCATTGTATTTTTTCTATTTCCTTTGAATTTTTATTTGTCTAGAATTTATTACATTTAATGTTGTTGGTCAATTACTACTATTATTTCTTTAGAAATTCACTTCTGTTCAGTATCAAATCTACAATTCTCAAGGCTTGGGATGAAAATCTCACTGCCCCCCCCCCCCTTCCAACACGCACACAATAATTAAAATTCCTTCTACATTGAAGTCCCCTTGCACTTTTTCACTTAGATTTATTACTATAAAAAGGCATTGAAATAAATGTTATGGTTAATTTGGAAGCCAAACCCAACAAGGCCAGGGGCATTGTTCCTGCGTATTTTATCTTAGTCAGTCAGTTTAGTTTTGAAGTTGGTGCTCAATGGTCACATTTTGTACAATAGAAAAGCACTTAAGCTGTAGACAGGAGCATACAGCTTAAAGTTGAATTTCAGGGAATGCTTCAGGTTAAAATAATGTCACAAAAACTTCACCATATATATATATACTTAAAGGTCGAGTTTCTCCAGAGACCCCTCATGACCAGAGAGGCCTGTGACAGCTCCCCTGTCTGCCCCACCCTTGATATGAAACTGCTTCAATTGTGTTGTTTGAATTATAGCTGTTCTTTTTTATCATCCTTTTACTTGCTTGAAAAATACGATATGAATATAGTTTTCTTTTTCTTCATTTTCTTTTAATCTTTTAACTTTTAGAACTGGGTATAACTACTTACTGAGTTGTCTATTTTGTAATATATTTATAATTCAAAGTTACAAAGTTATAAACTACACCAGTGTCCGAGAGTTTCTACTCTCAAACCTGGTAGATGAGAAGTGCTGGCTTTGAATCCAAGTCACACTCGTTAGCCTAGCCATTCAGTGTTTCTTGTGGTATTTCCAAAACTTTTATGAATATGTGCTAGGACTCCTTAGAAAGACCCCTCAGATTCACATTTCATCTAAGCCTAGGACACTCAAGTTATATATATCCGCTGAAGCAGTATTTTCCCACCTGTATCAAATTGTTGATTTGTAGATTATTAACATTATTGCTGATATTACGAAAGATAATAATGCTGATTCTATTATGTAACAGGTACATTCCTTGCAATGAAATCTATAAATTTATATCTTATCTAAATTTACTACAGTCAACTCCCATTAATCTGCAGATCAATTATCTGCAAATGTTTGTAATCTGCAATGATTGTTAAATGTAAACAAAGAAATTGAGAGCAAAGATTTCAAAGAAATCAACTTTTCTCATATTGGGATCTGGACATAGTATCATATTGCGGAACAAAATATTTCACTGACTAAAAAAAAAAAAAAAAAAAAAAAAATTAATCTGTGTGTGATCTCTGGCGGGGGCCATAGGGCCTTATAAATATATATATCATAGAGTGGAATTTCATTATTTTATCTATATTTAATTTTAAATTATTTCATCATTTGCTTTTCACCATCCAAAATATATTTTAAAAATATTGTACATCACTGCTGATATAAAAGCTAAACACTGGTCAAAATCCTGAATTAAAAATTATAAAATTAATAAGCAGAATTAAAATCATTGTGACTAATCTTGACAAAAGTTAATAAAAATTGTCTTTAAGCAAAATTCCTAACAGTTTTTGTGGTGGGTTTGTCTCTGTCAGTACTCTGACTAAGGTAAATATACATAAGTTGTGATGAAATTTTATATAACATTACTAATAATTACCTACTCATTCAAATAAAATGTTGTAAAATGTGCAATTTTATTATGCCAATCATTTATGTAGGCAATATTTTGTCCCCGCCCATTTCATATTCTTACTTTTTTTTTTTTCTTTTTTCAATTGAGTTTTTTTAGTTTATTCCTTGCTTTCATCCATTAATTAAGCTGCAAGTTTTAATTTATGAAGTGATGCAGTTGATATGAATACTTGTGTGTTTCTTAGATGAAATCTAATATTGATGTGCTCAATGATTCTGATGTCATATTTTATTAAGATACAAAAATACATACTCATAAAAAAATTACTAAATAATCATATTTATAAACATAACACACTTGGAAAAAACCCTGAGATTCTTGTATTTGTTATTCTGCAATTTGCATTAACTAGTGCCAGGTTAGCAGGTCCCGACTTAGCCTAACTGGGGTCCGGGGCAAAAACTTCTTTGGGGGCCCCCCTCTGCTTCACTACTTCAGTAATGAAGAACCAAACTTTATGGAGGTATTTAAATTTTTCACCTCATTATAGATATATAACAAGAAAATTGACTAGAACCTAAAATAGCTATAAAGTCCCGCCCCCTCCTCCAATGGTCAGACGAAATATTGTTTTATCCATTTTATTTCTGATTGTTAACTTTGTCATCTAGCTGCGAAAAATTCATATCCTTGCTTACATTAGGGCAGAATTCAGCTAAATTTTCGCAATTATGGTGGCTAAATTAAGCCGAATTTTACACTATACTGATATTTTGTTTAAAAAAAGCTCATTAAAGAAGGAAACGTAAAATAATCTTTCTATTCAATTTGAAGGGGGGGGGGGGGAGGCTCTTATGTGGACAACTGCCCCATATGCCAGTGCCTTAGTCAGGCTCAGCAGGTTAGGCTAAAGAACATCGCAGGAATATATCAAAATAAATAAATAAACTTACGTAATTAATGGTAAATATTCATTTCTGCTGTCAAAATATATTTTCTTTTGTAATTTTGAAATTAATATGCATTTTTATATTTTATTGCTATTTGAATGTGCTTAATTTATTTACCTTCAGGTGATTTATTAGTCTTAATAATATTGAATAAATATTTTATTCTGAAATTAGAAATCCACTTTCCATTTTAATGTCTAATTTTGCATTAACAATTACTCACTTTGTATCTGCAAAAGCAAAATGTTATGTGTAATGATTTCCAAAAATAATATTCACAAATGAAAGATTAAAAGTATTAAAAACGTGCAATTTTTAAAATCAGAAAAGTGCTTTCTTTTACAAAACATGTTCATTTGTAACGATAGTTATTCAAAGGTTTTTCACTTTTTCTCTCCTTATTTTCCTGTGTCATTTTTTCCCACACATCATTTAATATAATATGATATAGACTAATACATGTTCTAAATTTGCCTTTCTATTCTAGCAGATCTCCAGAGTTTTTACATAATTATTGTTCATGTAATTCACTAGTTTTCTGGTTATATTGTTGAAGAGATGAGAATATTGTTATTTATAAATATTTTGTACAGTATGCTTTTTAATCCTTAAAATTATGAATAATTCTGTGTTTTTTTACACTTTATATCTTGTACTATCATTTTAAAATTATTAAAATTGTTTTTATATTCAAAGACAACAAAAGGAGTTGTCTGTAATCCATTATGTATCATTTTTAGTTTAATCATTTAAGTGCCACCCACATTTCTGAAGCATACAAAGTTTTTCATAGATTTCTGTTTCTTTAGCTGAATTTTAAATTTAGAAATGCATAAAAACTGCACAGAACTTTCAAATTTAATCATAAATGTGTGGGGGCTCGGACAGATTATTCCACCGATAAGAGAATTTCTTTTTGTATTTTATATTAATGTTTTCCCGTATGATAATATAGTGATTCATCAAGAGTATTGAACATAAATGAGCGCATGCAGTGTATAATGACCTGTGCTACCGAAGGCAGTGGGGACTCTGTGCGACATTTTTCCCGATGAGAAATTTTTCTCTCTTTTTTTTTTCACATGATAAAAATTAATGCAATTTTGAGAATTCATTAATTGTAGTGATTCATTTAAAATAGTGACCAGCGAAGCAGGCGTAGCCTGCTAGTATCAGATATGTAGTTAGAAAATGCATGTTTCTTTGATGACCTTTTCAAGTATCACTTCATTAAAATCCACTTAAATCTGAGGCACTTTTGCCTGTATGATTATTAAAAATTCATTTCAATAGGTTTTTCTTCGAGGTTTTTTAATTATTTATTTTTTCCCCATTAATTGTTGCAAAATATGTACATTGTTTCAAAATATCAATGCTCTCTCAACTCTTGTCAAACTAAATCAACCTAAGTCAATGATTCAGGCAGTTTTATCACTGTTTACTTTTAAAAACTTACGTTAGTAGACATTACTTTATTTCTCCCAAGATTTTTTTTTAAATCCTTTTATTTTTTTGTTAGTCTTTGAAGAACTTGTATTGTTTTTGGCTAATAAAAGTATTTTTTACTAACATAAAAACCTTTGTTATTTATTTATACGTTAAATGCTTTAAGCAAAGCTGCTTTCAATCATGAAATCAATTGACTGAATTTATACAAATCTAGGCTAGAAATTTTAATCCAAAATTTATATCACAATAAAAAATGAGAAAGTCAATGGGAGAGAGAGGTGGGCAGGGATCTTTCAAGTATATTACATAGATATTTGTTTTTAAATTGGATATTGTTACTTTAAAACATATATTATATGAAACACAGATTTCTATTTCAAAACAAATACTAAAGCACATAACTGTTTAAATTGGAAGATATGCTCAGAATGTTTGTCTCAGTTATATCGATTTTTCTGTACTATTTAACTAAAAAAATCAAATAGTATCACAGCTGACTGTGATCCTACTTTAAAAATCCTGATATTACATAAATAAATAAAAAAAAAAACTATTGGGTGTTTTTAAAAATTATGACTGTGTCTAATAAAATACTTGTAAAGATTGTGTAAATCTTAAAAAAGTAAATTATAAAAGATATTTCTATTGTACAATAATTATCTCTTAACAGTCACTGAAAGACAATTAAAAAAAAAAAAAAAAAGAAAATCAGGAAATAAATTAAGCAAAAATTCCTGAAAGCAGGAAAAATTCTTACAATCATCTCTGTTGTGTGATTTTTATAAATTAATTCATAGTTTATATAAACATTTTTGTTGTATTGCTAAGATTGTTTTTATGTTGAAAATATATTTTTAATTATGCAAATGATTAGGGTAAGATGAGGTGTCACATGGTTCTGTTATACACAGAGGGGGACACCAGTCACTCATAGGAGAGGCATATCAAAACTTATCCCTTGATGTGCTAAAATAGGGCGGGGGGGGGGGGGGAATAGATAATATTTATAAGTACAGTATCTGGCATTCCCGCCTCTAAAGAGCGCCGGCCACCCTTTTGAAGTTAATAAGCAGTCTTCTTCAATGTTTTGGAATAATATAGCAAAAAATTTTTTGGGGTAAGATGCTGGTTGCTTTATATTGAGGCAAAATGCCTGGCTGTGTTCTTTGCTATTTTAAATTACACATTGGCATAAATTTTAGGAAAAATATTAAATAAGATAACAGATAATATTTAGTTTTAGTTTTGTTTATGCCAATCATGCATTTTAAAATAAATGTATTATGTTTCATAAAAATGTGTATTTTTAGGAAAAATTTCATAAAAATGGACATGTTGAATACCATCACTCATCTTACCCCTAAATAGATGGCCATCTTACCCCAAGATTGGGGTAAGATGACAAAATAAAAGTGTTAATTTTTTTTTTTTTTTTTTCAAAGTTTTTATAGTATTTTCAAAGTTAAATATGTTTTTAATATATACTCAAAAGTATACATTTTCACAAGAGAAAATAAATAACAAATATAACTAAAGATTTTACAGAAATATTAAACAAAAACCATGGTGTCTTTCCCCAGTCTACCCTATTATTTTGTTTTATTTTTTAATTATTTCATGACTTAAATGACATTAAATTAGACACTTTATCTGTATGATTGTCTACGTTGTTTGATATTCAATTGAAATATGTTTTAGAAAAGTTTATTAAAATTATTTTTTCAGAAAATGGCTCATTTTTTCTGCTTTTTAGTCATATTCATTTATGTATAAAATAATCTATGTTGAAATTATTAACTGATAAATTCACAGAGGTTTGGCAGAACATTGTTTTGTTTACATAATAATGATGATCTACTTAGCATAGTAGAAGCCAAGCAACAGACACAAGATCACTGAAACACCAATGACCAATAAGATTAAAAATTTCTCTATATAGGAGAAGTTCAGAAAAATGAAAAAAAAAAAAAAATTCATCAGGGGATGAAATACACTTATTTAAAGAAACTTATTAATTAACAGCCTGCATAACAAACAAATCAATAAACTAACACAACAAATCTTAACTTAAAAACATAAACTTTATCGAAATTTATGAAAAAATAATTTAAGTACCTTAAGGAAGGAAGGAGGCAGGCGGCAAGACTTGTGACATGCCTGTGGGATTAAACTAGTTTCACGCCGGCAACACTCCCCCAGCCTGCCAAGACCAGAATAGGAGTCATATGGATTTAAAAAAGCAAAATTTCAAAGCAGATGAATAATAATGAAACTATGAAGCAACAATGAAATTTATTGATTGATTACAATGTGCTTAATAGTATGATTAGAATTTTAAGAATAGTTGACAACTAAAAAAGAAGAAACTGAAATTTTAATGGAAAAAGAAAGTTTGCATAGTAATACAAAGTAAATGCAACTATATATATATATATAATAATGATGATCTATTAACCATAGTAGAAGCCAAGCAACAGATACAAGATCACTGAAACACCAATGACCAATAAGATTTTTTTTTTTTTTTTTTTTTTATCAGTGGATGAAATACACTAATGGAAAGAAACCAAATTTATTAATTAACATCCTGCAAAACAAACAAATCAATAAAGTAACACAACAAATCTTAACTTAAAACCACAAACTTTATCAAAATTTATGAAATAATAATTTAAGAAACTTAAGATGGGAAGGAAGGACGCAGGCGGCAAGACTTGTGACTTGCCTGGTGGGTTAAACTAGTTTCACGCCGTCAACACTCACCCAGCCTGCCACGACCAGAATAGGAGTCATATGGATTTAAAAAAGCAAAATTTCAAAGCAGATGAATAACAATGAAACCATGAAGCAACAATGAAATTCACCGATTGATTACATTGTGTTTAATAGTACGATTAAAATTTTAAGAATAGTTGACAGCTCAAAAATGAAGAAACTGAAATTTTATTGGAAAAGAAAGTTTGCATAGTAATGCAACAAAACAAGCCTTCTGCTATTTTTTTATTATTATTATTATTTATTTAATTTCACAAACTCACCCAACCATCCAGCCTTACACCACCACCCCACCTCCGTAATCAATCATCTGCCAACCCAACCGCTACATTTTTTACTGTCTTTTATTATTTTATAATTTTTTTGTTAATATACACAAAAGTGTACACAGCTTTTTTTTAATAATGTACTGACAGAGATATGGTTAAGGATATACAATAGAAAATACAAAGTTTTTAGGTAAACCCATTTTAGCAGTGGCTGTGATCAGTTTATTAATATTCTTGTTTTTAAACTTTGCAGAGCATAAATTATTAATTTGAAATAAATGGTTAATGATGATGTTTCTAAATACTGAAAGATGCAGACAGGAATTAAAATGTGTAAATAAGTTTACTTTAAAACTAAAATCTTGCCGTTTGTCATAGACATGTGTAAATTTTATTACCATCAATGATTATTTTGAGACCTAAAAAGTTAATTGATTGATTAGAGTATTTTGAGTTAGCTTTAAATTAGGTGGATAATTTAAGGAAAGTCATTTTGTGAGTGCTTTTTGAGATAAAATACAATAATAACAGCCTGCATAACAAACGAATCAATAAACTAACACAACAAATCTTAACTTTAAAACATAAACTTTATCTAAATTTATGAAAAAATAATTTAAGAAACTTAAGAAAGGAGGCAGGCGACAAGACGTGTGACTTCCCTGTGGAGTTAAACTAGTTTTTTATATATATATATATTTATTTATTTATTTACAGATTAAAAATATTAGTGCAAAAATAAAATATAAAACGCTTATTTTAGATCAAATTACTTGCATATTCAAACTATTTTGATTACAATTTATATTTAAACATTTAAGCTGGGTAATTTAATTTTTAATGCATAATGAATTTTTTTTTTTTATTATTATTTATTACAAATAACTGATTTTAAGGGAAACAGCATATGAAATCACTTAAGGATTATTGATAAAGTTATTCAGTTACTATTAAATTATATTTTTTCCCATCTCTTAATGTTTTTACTAATTCACAGTTTACAGCCGTAATTCTTCATCTAAAAATTACGTTTGATTGTTTCTCTTTTTTGAAAAAAAAAAAATATATATATATATATATATATATATATATAATGATTTATTAATCATAGTAGAAGCCAAGCAACAGATACAAGATCACTGAAACACCAATGACCAATAAGATTAAAAATTTCTTTGAGAGGTTCAGAAAAATGATTTTTTTTTTCTTTTAATGATCGAGGTCCAGTGACAACATACACTATCTCAAAACTTCACAACACTACAAGAATCATAATTTAAATTTTTAATTAGTAATTAACATATTGAAAAAATTATAGAAATAATACAAATTGTATGAGCGCAAATGCAGCTACCAACAAAGTGTATAATACAAAAAATAGTGTTAATACCAATATAAGACAAATCTAAATATATGAAATTCATATATTGTTTAATTTAAATGACATAAATCAATAAGTTTTATTAAAGTCAAAATACATTCAACGTTTATGCACAACTGCAGCAGGTTTAATTTTAAATAAAATGTAAATGTAATAATGATGATCTATTTAGCATAGTAGAAGCCAAGCAACAGATACAAGATCACTGAAACACCAATGAACAATAAGATTAAAAATTTCTTCAAGAAGTTCAGAAAAATGAAAAAAAATTATATGCACACAGTGTGTGCGATTCTGTTTAGAAATTTCAGAAAATTTAAGACTGGACCTCAATAAATTTACTGGCCTTATTTTGAAACTTCTTGATGACTTTCATCCTGGATGCGTGATGAAAGTCTTCAAGAAACTTCAAAGTATGGCTGTTAAATTTATTGAGTTTTAGTTTAAACAAACTTTCAATATTTTCTTTAGGAAAATTAAGGCTAGGTATAAAGAAAAATGAATGTTTAATGTTTTTGATACTTTATTAAAAATAGCTTGCTTCTAATGCCTAATAAAACATTTTATTTTATAGTAATACGCTTAAATTCAAAATCAAGATGAAACATACTTTATCTATGTATGTACGTACGTATAGGATAGGTGCTCGAGTGATTGGCATGCTCCAGTAATTGACATCTATCCCAAAATAATAAGTAAAATAATAAAATCATATATTTTACATATAAGAATTTTAACGTTTTATGTCAAACACTGGAGCATAGGGTGCTAATAACTGGTAAAATGAATAACTAGCAGTGTCAAACACTGGAACATAGGGTGCCAATTACTGATAAAAGGAAAAACTGGCAGTATCAATTACTGGAACATTGAGTGGGTATCAAATAAAAATTCATAAAAAAAAAAATAATAATTGTTATCAAATGTATTTATTTTAACATATATGTGGTTCTGAATGTCTTTTATGCCATATGCATTAACTTAAGATTTCTAAAAATATTTTCTGATGACTAGAACATTAAAAACATCAGAGATTGCTCTAAAAGTGTCAATCACTGGTGCACTTACCCTATAAGTAATTCATAGAAAAAATAAGGAACAACTTTTTCTCTCTAATATGTGTTAAAAATCTGAAAATAACTCCATTTTCACAATTCTTATATACAGAGCACAAAGCAAAGTCACAAAGAGGCTTTAATCTCGTCAACCTTTATCCATTGGTCACAGACATGCACTTCCAATTACAAAATATTTTAGAAAATGTTAGCATGTACAGTCGGTAACAAAAGTATCCAAACACAAGCAAAAATTCCTATATAAAAAAGGTACACTTAATACAGTTTTGTTAAAAAAGTCCTTGTTGAATCCTGTTTTTAGACTGACTAAGAACAGGATCCGACAAGGATTTATTTAAGAAAACTGTATTAACTGTACTTTTTTTATATAGGAATTTTTGCTAATGTTCGGAGACTTTTGTTACCGACTGTATGATACGGCATTTTGAAAAACAAACAAACATTTTTTTTGAAAATTACACAAATTAATTTTTTTATACAGTCTCCAGGTCCCTATAATCAGGTTTAATAAAAGTTAACAATCATCCTGAGAAATATAACACAAAAAAAGTTTTACTTCTGTGCACCTAAAATTGAGAGAGATATTTAGTTTTAAAGTTTGGGATTTTTTTTGGTTTCATTAAGGAATTTGTTAAAAAATCCTTAATAAAGCCTGAGAAAATGTAAAAAAAAAAAAATCCAAACTTTGAAACTAAATATCTCAGTCAATTTTAAGCACACACAAGTAAAACTGATGAATGTCGACTTTTACTAGCTGTGAATATTGGGACCTGGGGGCTGTGTAAAAACTTAATTTTTTTATTTTTAAACTTAAACATGCCATATCATAAACGCTTACATTTTTTGGACATTTTGTAATTAGAAGTATATCTGCGAACAATGGTTCTGGAGATAAAGGCCTCCTCTTGACTTTGCTTTGCACCCTGTATATATGTATGTATGAAATGATATTTTAGAAAATTTAATGTATAGTTAATAAATTGTGTTTTACCTGAATCACCTCTCGTGAAATAAACAATATTTATTCATTAAAATCCTTTTAAAACTCAGTTCATTAAAAGAATGGACTATTTAAATCAACATTACGCCAAACTTGTTCTGTACCTTAACTATTTTCCATGATTTCCATTGTTTTTATTATTAAATGCTCTCTAGATTGTGGTATGTGGTAGTTTAATTGGTGATTAAAAAAGATTTTGAACAAATTTCAAAATATCCACTTTAAAAATAACTGTAAAATAAGCTTGCTGATAGGGGAAAGAAGGCACAGTGGAACAATATATATATTCCTATGATTCCAAGGCTCAAAAATTAAAAATATATATCATTATTTAATTAACCTGTATAGCAACAATGTGGAAGCTAGTCACTGTCACATTTCATCTTGTAGGGAATTTGCAGTCATTTTTGTTTCTACTATCACTGTTGGAAAAAATCAGGAAAGTTTTAGTTTTTAGGATATGAACAATAAATTATCTAATAATCAATATCATTACATCAATTTAAAGCTTAGACTTTTTTAATTGCATGTGTATAATGTTCTGTATGCCATTAAAAGGCACTTATAAAATACTTTAAAACATGTCATATTCACTTATTAAAATATTTACAATTTATATATAAAGCAAAGCTTTTCACCATGACTACACTCGGTAACAAAAGTGTCTGAACACTAGCAAAAATTCCCATGTAAAAAAAGTACACTTCATATGGTTTTGTTAAATAAATCCTTGTTGAATCCTGCTCTTAGTCAGTGTAAGCACATGATTCGACAAGGATTTATTTAACAAAACCGTTTGAAGTGTACTTTTTTTACATAGGAATTTTTGCTAGTGTTTAGGCACTTTTGTTACTGACTGTACATGGGTGTAGCCAGCATTCGACCTAAGGGGTGCAAAAAATTTCAGGCTCAAAGTTGTGTATAAAAAATATTATTGGTGACAACAGAGTAACAGTTGTTATTAATACTGTACTTCCAAACAAAGAGACAAATTTCAATTTTTTTTTTTTTTTAAAGAATGTTTACTGGGGTGGGTTTTATATAAGTAATAAACATGTTTCATAGATTTTTTTTTTCGGGCTAAATTTTCTGACTTTTTCAAATATTATAGTTTTTAAGCATACAACACCACTTTCGAGATTTCAAATAAGTCACATGGTTTATTGGACAGGAGTATAAAAACTTTAAAAAATTAGTTTTTTTTTTTCTTTTTCATGAATTTCAAATTTTAAACCAATTTTAACAAAAGTTAAAAACTCTAAATGCAGTTGAAAATTGAGATTTTTCAAGACCTAGAGATTTTTCAAAATTAATTAAAATTTTATTATTGTTATTTTTCAGACCACTTTTCACTAATATTTTAAAATTTGCAAGCTGCCGATTTTTCTACTGACATTAGATAAGATTTTTTTTTTTTTTTTCCCCATATATAAAACTATTTTTTAAAACAATTCTCAAGTTTTTAGCCAATTTTGACAAAAATTGAAAGTTGGCTAGAAATTGTGATTAGGATTAGGAGTTCATAATCCAAAAAAAATGTTAAATTCTATTGAAAATTACAGATTTCATATAAAAATAGTATTTAGATCAATTAAAAGTCACAAGATATTATAATAGCTTTACATTTGGTGTAGCATTTTCTTTTACAATAAAAATCTGTGCAACCAGTGAAAGTTTATTAAAAACTAAATTAAAACAGTAAAAAGAAAAAAATATTTTCTTAGTATCTGCAAAAAGTCTAAGCCTACACCCTATATGCCGGGAATGTTTTATAATCTGTGAAAACGGTAAAAAACATGTTCAGTCAGAATCAATTTTATTTTTTAAAATTATCTTTGAGTGTATATGAGTAACAACTTTGAAATTTCAAATTAGAATGTTTCTATTTTATTTGTTTATTTACAAATCAATTTAGAAATTTTTGATTTTTAATGGAAAGGAGGGGGAAAATCAATTTTTGGCGGGAAATATCGGAAATTTCCTATTTTGAGTAGAACTCTACCAAAAATGGAACAAAGATATTGAAAAAGTTCTTACTTGAGACACCCCTTTTAGCGCTAAATTCATCCTGAATAATCTATGGAAACTGCAGTAACGAATTTTGGTGCTTGGATTGTTTATACACCATAATGGACACCTAGAATTACAGGATTTATCAAAATTCCCCCATCCCCCCTCCTTAAAGGGGTACAGAAGGCAAAAACACCTTTGTAAATATATCTCAGCTCCATATGTAACTGGGATTCAAATAAAAATGGCTACTTCAATTTTTTTCAATACTGTCCATTTCGAAACTGTCATCTGATAAGCAACCAAATGGAAGTCCACTGGTAAGCTATTGTCACAGGCAATAGGGACAGACACCCAAGAGTCTGCGAATGAGTGGGTCGCTGTGAAAGGCAGTGGAGAACGAAAGCGGGCTTTAATGCAATTTCATGATTTCTTTAAATTGTATTTTTGTTTGTAAAGCGATATAGAAAAGAGTTTCTTTTATTTATCGTGACTAGCGAAGCGAGAAAAGCCTTCGTTGATTCACTAACTTTATTGATTTCATGAATTAAAAAATGGTTTTATTAACAAACTTTGATCTATTGGCACACAGGCAGCATTAGACTGAGTTTTGTACATTTCGAGTTTGATTTTGAAATTTTTCCCGCATTCGGAATTCGGTTTGTTCCCAAACTGGGGCTTTTCTAGTAGTCAATAAAGATTTATAGCATTTTCTTTCTGATTGGTTGTTATAGTTTCATAATTTTTAGTAAAATTATTGAAGATGATTTTTCTTGTTTTCTATGTATTGTTTCTGATCAAATTGCTTTTTTCCAACGTGTTTTGTTGATTAGTTAGATCACTGAAAAGCTCGCTATCTTATGCCGCCAATGGGCGGATTATAACTGTGGACAGGATGCAGAATGGTACAATGTTAACAATTTAAAAAAAAAAAAAAGCACCGAGTGGACCAACAGACTAGTTTTCCCTTATAAATGTGAATTGCACTATTAAACACTAACTATTTGATTGCATGCTTGCAACATTATAAAAGAAGTGAAAGATTCATCATATTTCAGAAGACACTTTAGGCTCAGGAAATAGAAGCTCTTGTGAAAACATTAGTTTTTTTTTTTTTTTTTTTTTTTTTTTTTTGTATTTACAGTTGAACACATTTTTTTAGTTTGTATTAGTACTTTATACTGGAAATGCTTAAGCAGATGAACGAAAAGTCACATTTTTCGATTCATATTGGTACTTATATACGTTTCTTCCTTTTTTACATTAAAGTAAACTTGTTAATTACAGTTGTATTAGCCAGACTTCACAATACATTTGAGATTTTATAGATTCTGTGGTTTTAAAAAATGCAATTTGGATATATAGGTATATATATATATATATATATATTAATAGTTTAAAGTAGTATTTATTATTATTTTTTTTTATGGATGGTCCAGTTTGCATTGGTATTTGGTGTTTTAAGATTAAAGGCAACTGAGTACTCGAGGATCCCAGGCCTGATCAAGTTTACATTATATAATTACATTTAATGTTTAAATTGCAAAATTTTATAATGTGATAAACATGCTAAGAAAAAGATAGATCTGTTGTTCCTAGTGAAAAAGAAAAGATCACCAATTTATTTAACAAACATATTTAATTCCTTTGAAAAATCCTGATTATTTTGATAAATATATTAAGGGAGCAATCAGTAATATGAAACAATATTCTGCCCAATATATATCATGAAAATATACATATGTCATGTATGTTTTCGATTTCCAAGGACAACATATCAAATCTATGCCCATGCTAAAAACGAAGTATAAATGCATAAAGCATAAATCACTACATTCTCTGGGACTTTTATTTATTTATTTATTTTTTTTTTTTGGTTTAATTCGATGATTGAAAAATTCTCTCCACACACACAAATTTTTAAATGATAATTTACAATTAACAGTCACTCCACTACATACACAGCATCACTTCATAAGAATAATATATATATTAATCAGGATACCATTTATCATATTTAATAAACCAAAGTAATTACTTACTTAAAACAAAGGATGTTGAATACATTATAAAATAGATATTCTAAAAAATTGAACACAATTTTATTTTTTAAATAAGACGCAATAAAACATATACGTGATGAAAAATATCCGGTTTTAATTTAATCTGTTCAATGTAAACTTGATCATCCATAAAAAATTAGTATTTCTTTAAATTTTACCATGAAACATTAGCATGTACATTTTATAGGAAATTATATATTTTTAAAACAATAGTAATGCATAAAACTAAATTCACATGCAAAGCATGAATCTACGAAATCATATATGCATTATGAAGCAGGGCTTGAAAAATCAAAAAATATTTACATGCCCTGCTGGGCATGTTAGTCTGGAAGATACATGCCCGAATTAAACTTTTACATGCTCAAATATCTTATTCAAATGCATATTAATAAAAAACATTTACATATCTAGTGAAAAAAAATTTAACAACATTATACCTGTTATAGTGACATTTCATTTTAATTTAAGTCAAAGTCAAGAAACTATATTTTAAAATACTTTATTTTTGGAAAAGTTCTTTTGATATTTGCATGCCCTGCAGGGTATGCAAGAAGAAAAAAATACATGCCCAGTTTGAATTTTTCCCCGGCCATGTCGGGCAATATAATTTTCAAGCTCTGTTACGAAGTCATGCTAGTACAACTGCACAATTCACAAGTGCTATTTAATCTAATGTAAAATACAAAAAAGAAACCTGTATAAATAATACCAAGGGTTGGAATGTGATTTAACCGCTCAAATACTTCTCAGTATAAAATAATAATTTAAACTAAAGAAAAGAATTCGTCTGAAAATACGATTTAAAAAACATACCATGCTTCCAACAACAGCTTCCGTTTCACGATTTAGTGTGAAATATCTCCTGAAATTTGTTTAATCATCCATTTCTTTTATAATTTTCATATAATATCTTATTTTTGGAAGATAATTTCTTTTTTTTAAGCTATCTATTGTTTGTGACTCTTCTTTTTGGAATCTCAAAATATCGACGAAATCCGCCATGTTTGTTATTGTCTGGTTGGTTGAGTTAACTCCCGAAAGGCGTTCAGTAGAGCGCCCGATCCACGACCGGTCGATTGATTCCGAGCCGCTCAGTGGTGTCGACCGATCCAGAGTTACATCGTTCATGTTCAGTAGTAGAATGGACTGATCTCGACCGGTCGTGGATCAGAAAGCCCAGAAAAATTTCTTGATCCATTGTGTCATGTGATTGATCCAATGCGCAATAGGATGAAAATCAGGCTCTGGGGCTGGCGTGCCGGCAGTACCCGGGCAAGCATTTTTTATCTCTCCGAGTTTTCCTTTATTTAACGAAAGAGGGCGCTGCTGGACAAGATGTAAAGATGAACTAGCGAGGGCGAGCCATGAACTGAGCGGCCTGGTTCGCAGAATCTGCCTATTTGACAATACCTTTCTGTACTTTTTATTCTTTTAATTTTCTTTTTTTTTCTGGTAACATTTCAATCAGATTAAAAGAAATTGTGTGAAGCAACGTTCTATCAAAGGTGAGGAACTTGTTTAGAGCAGGAAAAATTAATAAATAAAATAAATAATAATAATAATAATTTTAAACTTTTCAAGTTTATGAAACACATAAACGTTTGACACATGTTAAATAAAATAAAACACAATTTTGCACCATATCTTTGACATAAGAGCGTACAATACCCAACTTTGCTGATAGCCAAAGTCTATGTTATTCTATGGGGAAATTTGTTTCCGCAATTACTCATATCGAATGTTTTTTTTTTTTTTTTTTTTAAATTCCGTTTTCACATTAAGAAAATCCACATCTGTTAAATAAGTATACTTCAGAAATAATAAACTGCTATGATAACACTGACATTATAAAGAACTATTCCTAATAATATCTATGAATGTTACCCAATTTATAAATCATAAATATCACTTCCTAAACAATACATAAGTGTTTAATAGAAATAAAATAACTAATGTCCACCAGGTACATCATGTAGCAAATGAAATCTTATGTTACAAATAATATTTCTAAAAACAATACTCTTGATCCTTAGAATGTTATATAAGTTTATAACATGAATTTATATAATATATACATTGTCAAAATTTTGGGCTGTTCTTGAAACAGTAACAGAATGAAGCATTTTTACTAACATTGATAAACATCTATGGTAAATCAGAGTACGATGTTTTTCTAAACATTTTAGCGATAAATATTGTTTTATAAACGTGACAAACAGTTCGAGACATTTTTAATACATATGTATAAGTGTAAAGAAAAATATCTTTTCTGTGATGTTTATTCAAGATTTTTAGTATATTTTATTATTTTTCAAAAGACTTATATTCAATTTTAACTTTCCTTAAACTTTCTTTAAGAAAACTTTGTCACACACATTCGCTAAGGATTACGAAATATTGCAATAAAAGAGAGAAAACAAACACTAAGTGTTATGTAAGAATTCCTGCTCATAAGGTCATTGGTATAATCTGTGTTATTAAATATCAAGTACGCATTAAAGCAGTACATAAAGAATGATGATAACATACTATCGATCATCGCTTTATACTAAAAAAATTAAATATGCAAGAACTTTCTATACAAACACCATATAAAATGTACAAACTAGGAACAATTGTTTCTTCTCAAAATAATGAAACATGAACCTTTATCAGGTGAATTTTTTATCCTGTTAGCTAATCAAAATGTGCAGTGGAGTTTCGTGAATAAAGTTTTTGGCTATCTTCATACATAGGTAGTCAGAAACAGTATATTATAATAGAATGTTTATTCTTGATTCACTTATTCTGAGAAACAATGTAGATATGATGACATTTTAACTACACTTTGATCTTAGCCAAGAGGCCGAGAAGCGATATGACATTTTAAAGCGATATGACATTTTAAAGCGATATGTCATTTAGAGAAATGAGTTCTCCATGATTGCAGATTATCTCTAGCCTTCCAGTACGAAAATAGAATACAGCGTCAACAACAGGCGCCATTGAATAATAAATAAATAAATAAATAAAAATAGATGAATAAAAGGGCAGGAAGAACGCGCGATTTCTTGCTTTTAATCCTCGTTCTGAAATGCGAAGAGAGACGTGCTAGGTTCTATCCCAAGTGGCGCTTGTTGGCCTAGTCGTTCGGAGTTTTCCATGGTTTCCTCCGAAATTAGCGTAAATATGGACTAGGACCCCTTAGAAAGAACATCCCCTCTATAGGCTTAAGACATTAATCAAGTTAATGGTCCTTAACTAACACAACCACAACATGAAGTGCGACGAATTAGAACTTTTAGTTCCTTTTATTGTCATAGAATAAAACTTTATGGCACTGTTTAGTAATAGTTTAATATTATACAAACATAAAAGAAATAAAGAAAGAAAATAAAGAAAGGGAGAAAAAAGGGGCAATTAAGCAAAGTTAGCTGCAACCAATATTTTGGTGTTCAGAATTCATCATTTTAATGGTGCTTTTTATTAACATGGTATTACTAAAATGATGAAGTGCACTATCTTTCTAAAAATATTGGTTACAGATAAATTAGAACCATTTTTCTGGAAAAATACAAAATTTTGTTTTTTAACATTATAGACGAATTATAAAAATAAAAAAAAAACAATGTTTTCGATTTTCTTATTTTATATCTATTAACATTGTAATAAGTTGTACCTTTTAACAGCACCAAAACCGATAGTACAGTCGAAGTGAACAGAAAAAAAAAAAAAGCAACACACTCAACGTAACATTGTTACTAATCGCTGCAAAAAAATGTAATAGGTATCTTTGGCAGGGAATTGTGAGTATTTTTAGGAAATAAGTGAAATTTTGAATCGGGGGTCGTCTACATATTAAAACGCACACTAACTTTCCTTTTTTCAGTGGTAATGCCTTATTTATGTTTTATATTTGAATTCCTGGGTTCGCGGCAATGTGAAAAAGTATATTGGTTGTATATTTTACTTATTTTGTTATAGAGTTATAAGCGTTCAAAGTTTGAAGGTGCTAATGTTAAATTCATGTCACAAACTTTCAATATCACATTCATTCATAATCAATATCACATTCATTCACAAACTATCTTCACAAAAAGTAATTTGATTAAAAAAATATTTTTAATTGTGAAAAATATTAATAAATTCATATTAAAAGAATTATGAATTATGACCTATATTAATTTTACATAAAATGAATCCTAATGTTGAAAAATATTGGTGTGCAAATTTGCAGCTCATTTCAGTTATTAGTTTTCGAGATATAAATAAATCTTTACGTCTTGCATATAACGTCTTGCATGAGATAATGAACAAAACCTCAAAGAGTAATATTAAACAAAATATTTTTAATTAAGGGTCAAACTAAATACAACTACAACGTCAAAAAAAAAAAAAAAAAAAAAAAAAAGAATTACAAGAGATGATTTTAAGACATTGTCCCTTTCAGGGGCGGTGATGCCACTACAGCATCAACTAATTTTAATTTTCAACTGCAAAACTCAACCCAGAATTTTTTTTAGCAAAATTTTATTTTTATATCATAGCAGAAAAAAACGTCAATTTCTTTTATTTTAATTTTGTTCGTGAATTCCAGTGGCAGTGTAATTTAAATGGTCCCAATTACCTTGCGCCACAAAGGGTTAAATCACACAACAATTCTTGTTTCCTAAAGAAAACAAGCCCAGCCTTTCAGCGTTCTTCTAAAACAACACAATTTGAGAAAGAAAAGAAAAAGTGACATTGAGTTTTAATTTTAAACTTCTTAATTTATGTTGGCAAAAATATATGTAAGTGGTATTTACCTAATGGATTGCTGGTGATAAATTTTTAATCCTTTAAACAAACATTAGAATGGAAGACCAACTAAATAGGTGGGACTTACTGTTTAAAACAGGAAAATAGGTGGCTGTAAAAATTGTCATTTAACAAAACGAATTGTCTATTGACAACAATTGAAATGCAAGGAAGACTTGTTAAATCGCTTCTTAATTACAGTTGTTAATAATTTAGTTCACACATTGCTTTATTTATTTATTTATTATTATTATTATTATTTATTTATTTATTTATTTATTTATTTTTGGGGGGGGGGGGGGGGGGAGGGGAGGATTATTATTTTAAGGATATTTTAGTCTTAAAAAATTACATTTATAAATATATTTTTATTGAGAAACTATATTTTTATAGAATTTATAGAACAAATTGTGCAGTTTCAAAGTACTAAACTAACCAAAAACTGTTAAGTACGATTAAAAGTGTTTATAAGTACTGCATGATACATAAACGTTTATAAGTAATTCATTATTACAGTAATTTATCTGAAAAGATGTAATTTATATGTTGTTGTTGTATTGAATTATTTTGTTTGGCACAAAGCTTTTTTTCATCATTATGCAACACCATTAATATAAATTTTGTTAAACATTTATATATATATATATATATATATATATAGCTATGTTATTGCAGTTCATGCATTATGTCACGCCTAAGATATAAAATAAATAATTTAATTAAAGTGAAAGAAAGTTTTATTGGTGATCAGTGTTACCATGATAGACACTTTTTACACTGAGAAAAAATTCTGTAACGGACATCTAGAATCTAAATTGTGGTTCTACAAAAAATAGCTCCATGTCATCCTTATAAATTCTAGTCCCCTTTGAAAACAAGTTCTAGAAACCCCTATTAGAATTCTAGAGCGTATATTCTCGAGGGCAAAGTTATTTTAAAATCTCTGTAAATAAATGCGAATACAAGAGGCAGGTTTCAGCAGCTATAATCTTGGTTTATTACCAAATTCTTGATAATCAAACAAGAATTTCTCGCAATAGAAACGATTCAGAATATTCAGAATATTGTTTCACCATCTAGAAAGGTGTAGACTAGAAATTCTCGATCATTTCGTTTATTCAGTTTATTGGCGTGCTTTATGCGCATAGATTGGAAATCTATATTTCTAGTTAAGGGTGATAAATAATTCACGGTTTAGTGGATTTCAAATCTTAAGAAAAAGAGAACAAATTAAATGCCGGATTGCTCTGAAGCAAGAGAATGAAAAAAGGAAAACGATGCACTCTTTTTCTTCGAAGTTTAATATTCCTGATAAAATTAGAAATTCTATATACAATTTATGCAATATTATTTACAGAAAAATACTTAAGGAACATAATTCTAAATCTAATTTACTCTCTTAGAGAGAGATCGAAAATAAAATCTTCCTTCGAACACAGTCGAACCTTCAAATCTAAACTAAAACTTCTATTGGCTGTTGCCAAAATCTAAAACAAAATATATAAGTTCTTCTTTTTTCTTTCAGCGGCGACGCAGCGTGCTGTCTAAAGGGAAATGTTTTTACTACACAACTCCCCGCCGTGAACTCTTACAGAGTTCACAAATCAAAAATCTCATTAATTCAAAAATAAATCTCAAACCTGAACTGATAATCTTAAATTATACAAAATTCTAAATATTCATTTAATACTAAAATCACATAATCATTTTCCCCCCTCAAAATATTAACAGTTATCCAATATTAAATACAAATGTAAACAATATTTTACTAAAGAACTATAACTAAATAAATTAAAGATCAAATCAAAAAATTAAACTGAAATATCAATATTAAACATAAAGCAAAGATATTACTTTAAACAATTAACTCTTAGTTGTCAAATATAAACAAACTTGAGTATAGAGATAATAACACATGCAGAATTTTAATGTGTTCAATTATCAAATAGAATTCACTAAATATTTAAAAAAGGATATCAAATTTTCTGAAAAGGAAAGAAATGTGCTCGTTAGAATGAAGGCTTTTAAAGTTCTCATATCTTCATTTGTCCTCATTTTTCAGTAATTTCCTTCTTTGCTTAAAATTTCAACATTAAAGATGCTGCTGACCTTATTAGTTTTCAATACTGATTCTACAACTCAACACAGCGTAAAAAAATCATGATTCCTTGATTCATTCCATTCATTTTAAAATCATCTCTAATACAATTACACGGAATATATTTTTCTGTGTAATAGTATTGGAGATTTTAATATTATTTATTGTTGGGAGATTTTAGTAAGGTGACCAAACGTCCTCGAATCATGAGGACAGTTCTCGAATTTCGACCTATGTCCTCAGAAATTTGAAAATCATACATCAATTTGGGGACAAATGTTCTCGAATTTACAAATTTGTCCTCAAATTAAAGCATAATTTAGCTCTGTTCTCGAATGACCCTTCAATTTGAGGACGCTGCGATGATTTGCCCTCAAATTGGGTTTAAAAAATTTGGTCGCCTTAGATTTTAGTCTTTGCAACATTATACTTTAAAATATAAAGATTAAAAAAAAAAAAAAACTAAATTTACATAAATGTAAAAAGAAAAAAAAAAGGTGTGTGTGTGTGTAAAATTTAACATATAAAGGAAAAGGATATTTAAAATTTAAAAAGATATTTAAAAATTTAACATAAAGTTGGAAATTATATTATTACTAATTAGATTTTACAACAAACTAAATTTAAATAACATTTTAAATGGAAAAGCATTTTTTAGCAACATTGAAAACTGATCAAGTCAGGGATAGGAGCTGAACGCAGATTAACTTGTTGACGTCTCACGATTTTTTGCTCTCAAGTGAGTAAATAGTGCTACGCGAAAGTCAACATAATAGCTCAGTTTGTAGAACATTAAATGCTTTAGGTCATCAGATTAAAGTTCAATTCCTATTCCTAACCTAGCCAGTTTTTGACACTGTTCAGTGTTTTTTCCTTTTAAAATGTTATTTATAGGATCCCTTCCATTTGAAGTAGTTATGATTTCGTTTACACTAAAATCTTGGTCTATACAACAGTAACATAATTACTGTAACCACTGTATTAAAACAGTTTATAAAAGTATTAATAGAAGTAGATATAAAACAGTTTGGTACTTTTGTATCAACCGCATATCAGAAATTAATACTTTAATATTAACACCATGCCATTATATTATACGAAGATAAGTGTAATGTGTACAAGTTTATGATAATGCTTATTGTAAATTTAATAATGCTTATATAAATAATTTTTTATAATGTTTATTGTATAAGTTCATAAGTACAGTATAAATTTATCATAGTGACGATTAATGGCTGCAAGTGGGGTTATTATAAGGTAGTTTTGTGCTATATTTTATAAAATTTTATGTCCTCAGAAATATCCTCAATTTTAAAGAAAATTGCCCTAATTTTTCTCATAGAAATGAGGACATTGCATAATTTATCCTCATTTTGCATCAGAAAAATCTGCTCGCTCTACCATAGAGGCTGTCTGGGTTACTCCTAAGCACTGAGCTTCAGTGCTCCTAAGGAGTTAATTTTGAAGAACATGGAAGACAGTGTTTACCAAGACGGAATTTTTGTGCACCAGCAATAATTAATATACCCAATGGTCTTTGGCTGTCTTGAGTATCGAACCAGCAGTACTCCAATAATAAACTCCACGTTTAACAAACTGGACAGTCGCACATTTATTAAAGAGTAATTCACTGGATTTTGTCTAAATATTATAAAAAGAACGTCAATTTTTATTTCTTTAAATATATCTGAACTTTACCTGGCGATACTACTATGCGATAAAATCCTTTTATGAAACATACGTAAAGTTACTTCATTTTCGCAATTTGATAGTTCAAAAAATATTTAGTTACCATACCATAGAGTGAACATATTTTTTTCCTTGAATTTGTGGACAAAGATGGCGGTGTCCTCGAATTTCGAGGACAAAAAAATAAAAAAATAATTAAATCATCTTGAATTCTAAAATTTTAGTAATTTTTATGTATAATGCACCTTATTTCAGCTTATGTATTATACATATAATAAATTACTATAATGAAACATTAATAGCTTTATAACCGGCGTCCCCAAATGTGTTGTAATTTTTTGGGGACGAAGGTAGTTTGTCCTCGAAATTCGTGCCTGTCCTCGAGATTCGAGGACATATGGTCAACCTACCATACCAAAATATAACCAGAAAGTAAGCTGACCAAATGTCCCCATTTTCTGGGGACATCTGGGGACTTCTTTTATTTTGAAGGCACTTTTCTAAATTTTAAAAAGTTGTAGAAAGTAAATTATTAATCAATAACACTTTATTTTTAGTCCTTATTTATTAGGAATGAAAAAATACATCCGTATTTGGATAATTGTAGCAATTTTTAACGCTTCTCTTTTATAAAGGTACTTTGATCTGGTCAGCATACCATAGGCTGACCATATGTCCTCGAATCTCGAGAACAGGCACGAATTTCGAGGACAAACTGCCTTCGTCCCAAAAAAATTACAACACATTTGGGGACGCCGGTTATAAAGTTATTAATGTTTCATTATAGTAATTTATTATATGTATAATACATAAGCTGAAATAAGGTGCTTTATACAGTCGGTAACAGCAGTGTTCCGAACACTAGCAAAAATTCCTATCTAAAAAAAGTGCACTTGATACAGTTTTATTAAATAAATCCTTGTCGAATCCTGTTCTTAGTCAGTGTAAGAACATGATTCGATAAGGATTTATTTAACAAAACCGTATGAAGTGTACTTTTTTTGCATAGGAATTTTTGCTAGTGTTCGGACACTTTTGTTACCGACTGTACATAAAAATTACTAAAATTTTAGAATTCAAGATGATTTAATTATTTTTTTATTTTTTTGTCCTCGAAATTCGAGGACACCGCCATCTTTGTCCACAAATTCAAGGAAAAAAAATATGGTCACTCTAGCCTACCAGAAAGACTGAAAAAACTAAATCATGGCAAAATAATTAAAATGCACCTGTTGGTTAAACAATTTAATTAAAGTCGCACTAGAGCTTTAGAGTGAACTATTGACGTCGGTCTTAGGGTCACCCTTTGTCTGGAGACATGCCATCCCATTTTTGACCCGGTGTAAGATTAATATTTGGATAGCAAGGAGTGAACCTTAGAGCTACGCGAATAGCCCTTTAGGCATCTCTAGCGCACAGATTATTATACAGATAGGACACTCCCGTATATTCTTCGGTAACCGGAATTTGACTGCAACGACCCTATTGTCAACGGCTGTAAGTTTCTCGAGCTCTCCAGCTTACGCAATCGCTCGTCTTATTTTTATTGTATCTATGTTCATATCGTAATATTAGTGCAACATTAAACCCAACATCCAACCGACTGACCATTTTTTGATGTTTATGTTTGGACTTTGTTATTGTTTACGAATTTGATTGTCGAAAGCAATTTATTTTAAGAAGCAAGTACTAAATATTAAGCAAATAAATTTCGAAAATATACAAAAACCAGAAATATTTTTTTCATTTTAAAGCATTTTGTATTATTTACACCAAGCAATGTTAAATACTTAAGATTTCATACCATACTGCTATTTCTGCATTACAGTTTGTTATATTAATTTGTACTCTTGAACACGAATGTGTTTGGAAAAATTTATTTTCAAACATAATAAAAATTAGTTTTATTTCTTAGAAAATAGCTGTGAATGTTATGATTTTGTAAATTTAAAAGTAGTAGAAAAAGTGAAGGAAAGAAAACTGCACATACGTTTTTGTTGGCAACTTTATTATTGTTTACAAACTTGATTGTCAAAAGCAATTTATTTTAAGAAGCAAGTGCTAAATATTAAGAAAATAAACTTTGAAAATATACATAAAATAAAAACATTTTTTTTTTTTTTTTTCCATTTTAAGGCATTTTGTATTATTTAAACCAAGCAACGTTAAATATTTAATGATTTCATACTGCTATTTCAGAATTATTGTTTGTAATTTTAATTTGTACTTTAATATGAATATGTTTCACAAAGCATATTTTTAAACATTATAAAAAATAATTTTTATTTCTTAGAAGAGTAGCTGTGAATGTTTTGAGGATAATTTTGTGAATTCAAAAACAATAGAAAGTGAAGAAAAAGAAAGCTTCCCATACTAACCTACTCCTGCTACTAACTACTCGCGAAATAGAAAAACAATTTTCGATTAAAGATGCTATTCATGTAGACTTAACACACGTAGTTCCACTCTGTTAACACTAGTGGTGCTACTATATTTCCGGTTCGCGTTTTAGCTTTACTGTCCTTTCTGCATGATAATCTGTGCTCTAGTGTGACTTAGTCAATCTTATGTAAACTTAATTTCATTCTCCCCTGATTTTCAATTCCGGAAAAACTAACTGGATTTTAAGCTTTTCCTTGGACAATCAGAGACGCCGTATCCAAATTAGAAGAACGTCGGCGAATTGTGGTTTCGATACTCAGGCTGTCAAAGACCATCGTGTACATATTTGGTAGCTGGTACACATAAAATCTGTCGAGGTTGCTGCACTTTAGTTGTTAACGAAGTCGAGGAACCTCCTTTTCTGCATAGGATTGAATTGTAATGTCATGTCTCCAGACCGTCGTCGACCGTCCATTGCGTAATTCTAATGCGAGTAAAATCCACAAAACTGCAACCTCAGCCACCGAAGTTATCAATGTTCCGAAAATGAATACCACTGGAGGTTACTGGACAGGAAGAGTCATGCTCTCCGCAGAGGATCAAATTTGAAATGGCATGTCTCCAGACCATCCATAGAGTTCAATCCTAAACCTTTGTCAATTGCCCTGTGCTAGCTGCATTGTGGAATAAAGCCCACTCAACCAGAACATGAAGCGGAGAATCCATCCCTTCCGTGGAGGATCAAAATTGTGATGGCATGTCTCCGGACCACTTCTGGGGGTGTGTCCCAGACCGTCGCCAATTGCCCATCTGCGCAGCACTAGTGCGACGTTAAACCCAACCATCCATCCATCCATCCAATCTCAACATGAAGCGGAGAAGCCATGCCATCTGTGGAGGATCAAAATTGTGATGGCACGTCTCCAAAAAAACCTTAGGGGTGAAAGATAAACGGTATAATTCTGCAGTTTCCCCTGCAGTAGTCAGGTGGGTAGTGTTTTATGACGTACCGCGGATAAAGTTCATTGCCCATAGCAAAGCAGTAGTGCGAGGGAAAATCCACTTAACTTATACTGACCAAACGTCCCCATTTTCTGGGGACAAATGGGGACGCCCTTTTTTTTATTTTAAGGCATTTTTCTAAGTTTTAAAAAATTGTAGAAACTAAATTATTAATCAGTAACACTTTATTTTTAGTCCTTATTTATTAGGAATGAAAAAATGCATCCATAATTTGATAATTGTAGCAATTTTTTATGATTCTCTGTTATAAAGGTACTTTGATTTGGTCAGCCTAACTTAACTATACTCTGTTCGCTGAGAACTGATACCGAAACTAAACATAAAGGTTTGCTGATTTATCATCAGAGTATGCCACATTTGCGTTTTCTCGCTGAATGGGCGATTCTGTTTATATTGACGGCAGGTTCGCTTTACCTGCCTTATAAGCGAGTATAGTTTGCGACAACTGGATTCATTGCATTTATCTTTTCTTCCGATGACTTTATTCCATGCTTTCACTTTCCTTAATTCTCATTAAACACCTATAAAAGGAAAAACACCGCTAAAAATAAACAAACGAAAAAAGAAATCGTTCGCTTGTCAGAGAGACGCCGTTTTTTCTTCAATCGAACGCCAGTCATTCAACAGTATCGCCAAGAATCACGTGGCTTTATTTACTTTCGCTATCAGTTCTTGGTGAACAAAGTATAAACTCAATCTTATTCAAAAATAAGGAAAGGGCATGTTTACAAACAAACGCTCCGTCAATCAATCTTTGCCACTCTCGAGTTGCAAAAGATCAATCTCTATTGGTGGAAATACCAATGTTTTGCCACTTTACCCGTAATTTGACTGCAAGTGACGTCACGTGCCCTTTCCTTATTGTTGCTGTTGTAACCCGGTTGGCTCATAAGCGTCGAGTTCGTAATCGGAGGATTGTCGCTTGAGAAAGAGAACCCACAATCTCCACCAACTGGGTTGCCACGGCACTTACAGTTTGATACAGAGGGCAAAACAGAAGGTAAATGATTATTCATCATTATATATATTAAATATTTAGTAAATTATACAATTGTTGTTATATATCTATAATATTTTCGTACATAAGTAACGAAGAAAGAATTAATAATGTAGTAAGCAATACCTGTTAAGTTTCTTTTTTACTAAATTGATATCAAATGATATCTCACATGGAATCTCAAATTGAAAAATTAGCAGTTGTCATTTGAGCGTATATTATATTTGCGCATACAATACTATACACAAATTACCTGTCATTTGCTCTTTTACTTTAAGTAAACGCTTACTAACCCTTCTGTTCTGTTTCCATTTGGTTTACAAAGCATTTTTTTTTTTTTTTCATTACATTTGTATCATTTTACAATATACATTAGAAATATGTAAATAAAATAAAAATACTGTCGGTAAATTAACATAGAGCACTAACAAAATCACAAAATAACTATCTTGTCATTTTTTATAGGAAATTAAAAAGCGTTTCGGGTGAAATAAACTCGAACAGAAAGTTAAAAGGAGTACTACAGTATAGAAAATAAACATTATGAAAGCGTTGGGACATCAGGAAATTTTTTTTAATTAAAATATAATATCAAATCTACTTTATATTCTGACGATAGATGATGTTTGTAGAAAGTTATATTTATTTCAAAGTGCTTGATAATAAACAAATCCCCAAAAGTTTGATGAAATTGGTCAAGTTGTTTATAGGAAAACATATTCCTAAAAGTTACGTTTTTGAACAAAACGACACTTCAAAGATTAGTTTCCCTTCCAATTTAGAGGTTAAACATTGGAACAGAACAAACAATAAGCCGATATTCTTCAGTAACTTTTAATGAACAAATCACAAAATGTTATCAAATCAAAATTGAACCAGGTCTTAATTGTCAAAACGATATACTTTCACAAGCGACACAGCCTTTTTATCCCCTCCCCCCCTCCCATTTCGTGAATTTGTCTATTTGCACTGTAAAACTGAACTAAGGTAATTTCACGGCAGAAAGTACTGCCAGTCATACTGAAGGCTAAGATTTCCTTTCATTATTCCCATACAGAAATCTAACATATTTACAGAATTTCTTTTATGAGTAAATAGGATAGTGATTGTTATAAGAAAATGTTAGTCACTGTTAAAAATTTCAACAGAAAAACTACTGGTAATCACTTATCTTTTGTCTTACGTAAAATTACAGAGAAAAATAAACGGAGATGTTAAAAACTATTTTATATATGCATTTTAAAGACTGTTAATTTTATTAATTATTAGCGAGAGGATATATTGCGACTTCGAATGCTTTTTCTAACATAGAAATATATTAATTTTTAATTTTGAGAAATTTAAACAATAAAATATTGAATGTTTGAGAATCTTGATTATTTACGTTAAACTAAGAATAACCGTAAAATTTACAGAGACCCT
The DNA here is from genome assembly GCA_963930645.1 of Salticus scenicus. Lineage (NCBI taxonomy): Eukaryota > Metazoa > Arthropoda > Arachnida > Araneae > Salticidae > Salticus > Salticus scenicus. The sequence continues at coordinate 29,677,328 of OZ005657.1, forward strand.
AGATAAACATTTCTGTATAAACTTATGGATATAAAAATGTTTTGGTGTGCGACTGACATTACATTTACATGGAATTCCCCACTGGCTATAAATTTATGGAAATTATCCTAAATAAATTTAATTATTAACGTAATAAAATCTGATTATTAGTAAAAAAAAAAAGTTTTCTGCCACAGAAAAAATAGTTTAGCGCACTTGCAGCTTTTTGAATTTTCTGTTCACTTAGAAATTTCATTTATAAAAAAGAAAAAATTTAAGCGTTGGTTCTGTAATTTTCTGTCCTTTCTGATCATCTTTTCCCCTAATCTTCTCGATTATGTCAATCTATTGGCTAATTTAAAACAGCATCATCATTTGGGTTGTTCACTTTAAAAGTGAATTTATCTCCTTGGAAATTGATTTTGAAATAACGAGCTGTTTTTCAAATTTGTGCGTAGGAAAAAAAAAAAGTCGAGATTCAGTATATCAGTTATCGATTTTTGTGTTTTACACAAATCATAGTTATAAGAATTTATAAATTTATATTAAAAATAATCTGAAGTAACTTCTAAATATTCATTATAAAAATGAAGTTTCTAAGTTTTAGTTCTGAGAAAAACATATAATGTCATTTATGGGATTTTAAAGCAATTATTGGAGTTATTTATTTCTTTTTTATAATGAATGATGTGACAAAATGTAATACAATTAAGCAAAAATATACGTAATTTAAAAAATATAGTGTTACACCACTTTTACAATGAGCCGTCTATTTATAAGTCTTGATTTTTATTCTAGTCAAATTCAATCCTTTATAAATAAATAAATAAATAATATGATTGAATGCAATTTTCAATAATTCATTTTACGCCAGTAAAATCAATGTGAGGAAGAGGAATCTTACTTAAATAAATTTTAATGCTTTAAAGGATATAAAAAAAAATAAGAATACAATTTTTGGAAACACAATGCGTCCGGATTGTAAATCCACTCTCTACTGACAAATTTTTGAGATTAGTATTATGAGATTTTCTTTAAACAGGATTTTTATTAACTGAAAATTAATTTCGCAGTATGGTTTAGAAAAGTATTTAACATCTCTCTCCCTCCCCCCCCCCCCTCTCTCTCTCTGTATATATATATTAGGAAATCTCACACGCCGTATTCCTAAAATAAATATTCATTTATTATAACCACCTTGCTATAAATTCTAATATTTAAAAGTTATATTAAACAGCTAAATACTCTAAGAGCAACATTTAAACAATATTTTATAAAATTCTCATTAAAAAATATTACAAATTCAGTCGGTGGGTACTGGTTTCCGAAGATCCTTCAGAAAAGCGGAGGACTTCTCAAAAACTAATGCACCTATATCATTAAAATTTCGGACCCTTCTTAAAAATAGAATCGATGAGTGCTTGAACGAAGGATTTTTTAAATGAAATTCAAGTTTTGGAGAACGTTTTATGCTATCACAGTAAAATTTTCGGTACATTTTAGCCCGCTTATAGCCTTGTAAAATTAGTTATTATCGAAAAGAGGGAAAAAATCTTCATTCAAGCACTAGTCAATTCTATTTTGAAGAGCTGTGCAAAATTTCAATAAAATTGAGTTGGAGAATAAGACCGATTGACTGCTGTAGGTCCTAGGCCTGGGGGGGGGGAGTGCCCTCCGTGGGGTTCTTTCTAAGGGGGTCCTAGCCCGTATTTATGCAAGTTTCCGAGAGAGAACCACGGAAAACTCCGAACGGACAGGCCGACGAGCGCGACCTGGGATCGAACCTGGCACTTCACGTCTACCAGCTTTGAGCGCAGACCCTCTCGGCCGCTGGTGGGCCTCATTAGATCGGTGCATTAGCTATCGAGAAACAGTGTCCACCGCTTTTCTGAAGGGTCTTCTGAAACCAGGGCCCACCGGTTGAATTTTCTAAGATTTTCAATGAACATTTTATGAAATATTGTTTATGGTTCTTTTATATGCTCAAAATTTTGGATAAAAATTTTATATATATAATTTCAAAAGTTTCTAAATTTTCGAAACCCATGCAATCCCTTTAACTAATTTCGAATATGTAATATATAGTGTAAGTACTCTGACGATCAAACTGTTACTAAAAATTGCATCTTTCAGTTGATAAATTACTATCAAGCGTAACCTTTATAAATACGATATTTTTAAAGATGATTTTTTACAGAAATAAAGGAATAATTCTCTCACGTAATTATATCTTTAAAAAAAAAAAAAAAAAACTTTCAGAATTATTTCAATCTATATGCTTGCAGAGATGCTAAGTTTCTACCAACTAAAATGAAATTTCACACCACTACTTACGAACAGCAATCTTCGTCTTTATACAATCGCCATCTATATTATTTTGATTTTTGCAGTCAAACATAATTGTTTTCTATATAACACCTAAAATGCGTATATGTAAATGAATTCCCCTTTTTCAAAGAGTTGCAACATTCTACTACACTTGTGATCAACTTGATAGCACCTGGCTACTTGTATTTTTGTTAATACGGCCAAATTCCATTTTAAGAGTACACACTCATAATAAAACAAGCTTTACCCTCGAAATCGCGATCTTTTGCATGTTTACGTATGTGGGTAATTAAACGCAGTAAATTAAATAAATAAATAGGTGATTCAAAAGCCCGTGTTGTATTTCGAAGGATTTAGAATTATTATGAAGTTACGTCCCCTTCATCCCCCCCCCCCAAATAAAAAAGTAAGTATGAAATTTGAAATCTTCATTAATTTTTGTCATGCGATTGATTTTGAGAATTCGTAATAAAGATAAGTTCTTGATTTTAAAAGTGAATATCCAGTTTTGTGACAAATATACACTCATAAATTTTTTAAAAAAGGATTGGAGGAAGATAAATTATTCGAATAGAGCATTATAAGTAAGTAATTAGTCCCAAAATTTCAACCTAAGAAAAATTAAATTTTAAACATTTTATATTAAAAAAAAAAAAAAAAAAAAAAAAAAAGTCTTTTAAAATAATGTTTGAGAAACTGAAAAAGAATATTATTTAAAAAATATTACATAGCTTCATGCTTTTTATAATAATTATCTGGAGAGTTTTAATTTCATTGATTCTGATAATTCTTATCGTTCATTGTCCCTTTGATAAAGTACTATATGTATATACAGGGTGTACACGAATTTGATAAACTTGATTTTATAACATTCTTAGTCTTTAATGATTGCACTGATATTTTCGCTCTTTTTTTTCCCCAAGAAACTTTTGGATAATTATAAAGTTTTTCTTGATGTCAGAAATTAATATGCAATTGCATCAGTTATCAACAACTCACTGACGACAAAACCGTAATGCTGTTTCCACTGTAAGGATTTGAAAAACTCTTCAAAAATGGTACAGTGGAAATTTGAAATTCACTATGGCAGGAAACCACCAGACATGAAGCTCTAAAACTTTCGCATCTTTGTATCAAAGAAATTTTACATGCAGAATTTTATCAACTCCGTATTTGGTGGTTGTCTGCCATAGCGATTTTAAACTTCCGTTGTAACAGCAGCAGTGCTTCTAATGACTCACCTACATACTAATCTGACATCGAGAAAGGCATTCATTGGTCCGACAAGTATCACTATCCGCGAAAGATAATCTAATTTACAAGGATAGAGGTCACGACAAGGAAAATTCAGATCGGGACGAAGTTGAGCAGAATTGTAGTATATTATGAAGGTGACAACGTATTGAAGCAGTAGCGCGCACTAGTCAAACAGTTTTGAGAAAAAAGGCCTTCAAAGTTTCAGTAATTATTATACTTAAGAACAAGTCATTTTGACCTCCAGTGTCGTACTTGGTAGCGTAAGCGGAGGTTCCTGGTTCGATGCTACCTAAGGGAAACAATTTTATATTGCTATTTATCTAAATATTTTTTGCATTAATTATTTTATATTTAAGCAATGCTAAACTTTGTTTTTGATATTAATGAAAATTAAAAATATTATAGAAATAATGATTTTAACTTTGTAATATAGAGATATATTATCTAAACAAACTAAATTACTTCATCTTGAAAAACTACAATACAGGATTCCGAACCTATTAAATTGTTTCGGGATTCAAATGTTCTAAATATATGACAGCATCTTAAATCTAGATTTTAAATATTAATCAACAAACTATTTTTTTCAGCATTTACTTTTTTAAAAAAAATCTTTTGGGCACGAAATAAAATTTCATCTGCCGTAAAATAAGCATACTAACACAGTACACCTGCTAACTATTTCACACTTCGGTCAATATTTTAATTATTTTTATCTGGTTTTCCTTTATTTCTATATTTGTTATTCGGGGTTTTGTTTATTTTACTGATAAAGCTGCGGTTGAACAATTGTGAGGATGGGCAATTGTAAAATTTTATCTTTTGATAATTAAACCCAAAATTTGAAATTTTTTAAAAAAAGTAATTATTTAATTTTTGTGAATTAAAATTATATAAGTTTTATAATTATATTTTTCTATTTGTAATATTTGCAATTCTTCATAACTTAAAAAATAAATTTCAGCTTTGTTTTAATTATAAAATAAAGTAAATAAAATGTTTAGATAAATAAATAAATATATATTAAGTTTCCCTTTATTTTATAATTAAGACAAAGCTAACACTTATTTAAGTTATGGAAAAATATAACTATAAAACCTAAATATTTTTTTTAATTCACAAAAATTAAATAATTATTTATTTTTACAAATTTATATATAAATAAGTTTCCGTTTTTATCATCGAACCGAGGACTGCCGCTTTGCAACTGCTTACCCTACCAAGTACGCCACTGGAGCATTGGTTTTTTGACGAAATGGCCTGTATTTAAGGAATTGCCGAAACTTTAAAGGCTTTTTTCTCAAAATTGTTTGGCGTGTGCGCACTTCTGCTTTGATATGCTGTTACCTTTATAGAATACTGCAATTCTGAACAAGTTCGTCCAGAACTAAATTATACATGTCATGACCTCTCCTTGTTAGTGCAATCACTAAAAAATAAAGAATGTAAAGAATCAAGGTAATTTGTCCCCCCTGTGCATAATTTCCCCCTTTTTTGTTTTAATTATCCATTTCCTTTTATGTAATATTTTTTCTTAATTTTGAGTTTTATTTTTATTCTAGGCTTCACAAAGACTGTCCTTGATATGCTAAAGAATGGCTAAATATGCGTCCAGAAAACTTAAAAAGAAGATAATTTCTAAATATGCATCGAAAAATAAACATAAATCATCCGAAAAATTGAAGAAACCTCAAAATCGAAACAATATAATTGATTATAGTCATCTGTGTTCAAATTTTGAACTACACATAGAAGAATTCAAAAAATCTTGGAAGTATATTTTAGAGGAGTATCTAGTATTTTATAAAATCGACATTTCTAGTCGACCCACAATAATAGTCAGCATAAGAATAGACAAAGATCTAAAAGTAGATGTCTATACGGAGCATGAAAAAGTACCTAAGAAGGACATGGAATCTATTTTGAATACGGAAAGAGTTCTTAAAGAGTGGTCTCAACTGAAGGATTTGTTACGACATTTTGATTTTGAAAACCATAATGTAAGCTTAGTTAGTATTGAATATAACTTAAATAAGTCAATGAAGTCTTTGAAAAGTTGCGAAACTATAAATTCTGCAAAAGGGGATATTTTTAACTTAGAGCCAAAATTAAAGTTCCTTCAAAATCAAATTCAGGCCTTGCTGAATAATAAGTACACACCCTATATGTTTCTCTTGGCGTATTCCATTTATTTAAAATCTTCGTCCTGTTATAAATATCTACAAAGTTTGAATTTCCTTCTTTTGCCAGAAGAAAAAGATATAGTGGAATATGTTTCTGAAAAAATGAAAAATACTGAAGAGAAAGATGAAATTCCTTTTAATCGGGGAAATTAGAGAGTCTTGGTGTTAATTTACATTTTGTATATTCTTTAGTAATAGCAAATAACAATAATACATAATATAAAAAAATATTAATTTTGTATCATCACTTGTGCATTTTTTTTATATAATTGTGTTCTATTTCTTAAAATTGTTTTAAGAATTGTATTAATGTCAGGTTGAAGTTAAATAATTTTAACTTTTGTTACCTCTTAAAAAAATTACCGTGACAATTTTTTTTCCTGACAATTACAGTGAAAATATACTATTCTAAATTTTATAAACTTGTACATGTTTTCACGAATTAGCATATCATTAGTTTATCAAGAAGAATATATCCAAGATATAAATATTAAGAGGGAGGAGGACAAAGTTTATTTCCTTAAGTAAAGGGTTGTGAATAGCAATTTCTTTTTTTCTTTTTCTTTTTTAATTAATCATTAAAGGCATTGTTTCAAGTCCTTTAATTTCAGAGCTGTTGACGCCTGCTGTACATACATTCCTCGCCGACAGCCGAAGTCTATGATATTGTATGGGAAAGTTTCTTTCTAAAATTAATTATTGCATTTTTTTTTTATCGTTTTTACATTCAGAAAATGTACAATCGTTAAATTTGGCACTCGTTATCTAAAAATGTATTTTTTAAATTAATATTTTATTTTTACTTAAAAATGAGAAAAATTAACGAAGTGCATTTTTCAGTTATAAAAGGAAGTATGAAACGTTTAAAAAAATAAATTTTGAAAAACCAGGACGAATTTAACGATTGTGAATTTTCCGAAAGTAAAAATGGATTTGCAAGGAGGACGGGGGGGGGGGGATTGGGTAATTGGCAATTCTATACACAATTATCGCCGTAGAATATAATGGCTTTTGGCTGTCTGTGAGAACAAGTATTTTGCACTCTGTTAAGTTTACATCCAGAAGTGACAAACCCAAAACATTATAGTTAAAGGATTTTATTAACGCATTGGCACAATCAGCCATACGACCCAGGCTGGATTCCTGTTAGATATTTAAAATATGGAATCAGACTTTTCTTGATGATTTTTCTGCATCTTGTGTTTTTTGCTTTCTATCGATTAGGACAGAAGCAAAAGTGTGTGTGTAATATATATTTTGTGATTGTTGCAATACGCCGATATTTTTTAATCTAATCGAGTATTTAATGGATGCATAAAAAAAAAAAATAATAATGATAATTAAAAGGACCAGTCTAGTTGAAATCTAAATCCACTTCAGTAATCTTTAACTAAATCAAACTTTTCTGTAAGTACCTTCCCAAGAACTGCTTCTTCATCGGAAGAGGCTTAATAAAATATAAAATAAAAGATTAATATAATATTTCAAAATACTAAATATTTTTTAAGGTTTTCACATTAAGCAGCATGGTTTCAACTTAAAGCATCTGGTTTTGAAACAGAAGATTGCGAGTTCGAAACCCTGCAAGGCAAGTTGCTTCAAAATCGTTTTTGTTAAAATTTAGAGAGGGGATGCTAAAACGTTTTTTTTCTATCCTTTTTTTCTGTTAAAAAATTAAAGTTCGTTAAAAATAGATTTTTTTTTTTTTTTTTTTTTTTTTTTTTTTTTAATGCTTTTATACTAAATTGGTTTATTTGTCTGCCATAAATTTTCTTTAGAATGAATTTAGTGTAGAATTTTCATGGAAACTCGTAGAAACTTCATAAACACGTCTAAAAAGAGTTCGTGTAATCTTTGAAAGACCTTTCAGAAAATTCATGGAAACGTCTAAAACTCTGGAACCTTTTAGAAATATATGGAACATTCCAGAAAATTATGAAAGCTTTCCGGAAGCAAATTTTTTCCAGAAGATTCCATGAAGTTTCCAGAAGGCTCCAAGAAGGCTTTAGACGTTCCCGGTAACCCTCTAAAAAAATTCTGTTCAACTTTCAGTCTACAGAACCTGAAAAGACACACTCAACCAAACTGAAGTTTTTAGAAAACTCTAGAAGGTTCAGATGATTTTTTTAGACGATTTAGTAAGTTCTAGAAACTTTTATAAAGATTTTCAAATAATTTTCATAAACATATTAAACTACCAACAATATACACCCATAGTGTGAAACATAAATAACGTAAGACTTCGTAATTTGCCCCTTTTATGATGTTCCTAACAATTGTGTAATTTTGACAAAAAATGCAGGGATGCGTATTAAAATATTATGCGATTTTGATCGAATTGGAAGTAAACAAAAATCAACTAAAAAACAAAATCAGTTTTCTTCATAACTGAGAAACTTAAAATAAGAGTTAAAAAAAAACTTTTATAGAGGTGCCATGAAAATGGTAAATACGGAAAATTTTGGTCAGCTCAGCTTGAAGAGAGAGAGAGAGGAAAAAAAAAAAAAAAAAAAACATTTAAAGTTGAGTAGTTTATATTTATTCAGGAAGAAAGTTTTCCATTGTCAACGTTGAATGCTTTTCAAAGTATTTTTTTTCTTCAAGCTGACCCCGATTTTACATTATTTTCCATATTTTCTACTTTTTAGAGCCCCCTGTATAAAGGCTTTCAATTTTTAGTATCTCATTCATTTTGCCCTATAACCCACCGTTTTTTAGGACGGCACCTACTTATTATCACTTTTCGGTAATTTTATGGCTATAAATTTGATTTTTAGGGGGGATGGGAGGGATTATTTTAACTGTTAAATATTTTTTGAGGGGCTACGGAGTTGGAAAATTCTAAAACATCAACATTAGCGGCAAGGGGAAAATTTGGGGGGGGGGGGGGGGAGATTTGCCATTGAAATTATGTATTAAATTTCTTATATTTTTTTAATCTATTATTAATGTTATTTATTAAACATTATATATTTTTTGTTTTTAAGTGTTCAATTAATTCTTTTTCTTTCTCCGAACCAACTTCATGGCCATAAAATTACCAAACAGTGATAAAAATTAGGGGAGGGAGTCGTGTCCCGAGAAAACAGTCGGTGCCTGGTCAAAATGGTAGTCATATTCGGATTCAGGTGGTCATTTTAAATAAGAATCAACAAAAATTGTATCAGGGCACGATTTTTTTTTTCTTTGCAGCGCAGTGTAATCAGCAGCAAAATTCAAAACGAACGTGTCCAACAGATTACCTATAAAATTTTGATAATTTTCGAGAAGCTACTTTTCATTTTTAAAATGCAGCTATTCTTTAATTTAACTGTACTAATTTGTACTGTAGTAGCGTAACATTCAAACAGCTAAGAAGTAATCTAATGATTAGGCAGGAATAAACAGAGCCATTAGAGGACATTTTCTAGATTAACACGTTCACGCCGGCGTGACCCACCGCCGAGCACTAGCAATAATCCCTGTCCAAAAAAAGTACACTTAATACTGCTTTGTTAAATAAATCCTTGTCGAGTCACGGTCATAGTCAGTCTAAGAACATGATTCGACAAGGATTTATTGAACAAAACAGTTTTAAGTGCACTTTTTTTGGACAGGGATTATTGCTAGTAGTGCTCGGCGGTGGCCCACGCCGGCATGAATGTGTTAATTAGAAACATAATTACACTATTTACATTATAAAAAGGTAGAGTGAAACGTAATAGGCATCATGCCTGATTAAAAATAAGCAGTTACACGTAACGTTCATTTCAGGCTCCCTGCTTTTTCCAGATCTCCAAGATCATCTCTCTATCCTCTCAAATCTGGAGATCATCTCCCTCTTCTGTTCTCCTTCGCTACGGGTCTCGAGAGAGGGGGTCAACACTCCTGATGTATTCAGGTACCTCATAGGTTCCCAGGATCCCAGACCACACCTAAGAACTTTTGCCGGGCCAATCGCTTGACCGCGAGCTTGGCGCCACCGTGTCGTCCCCAACTTGATGAGTTCGCTGAACATCGGAATCATCAAAAGACAGCGTAAAATTGGGATCAATAGTGTCGGTAATACACTAAGAACAGGGGGCTCTATTCTCGTCTAGTCGTTACGCGGAAACCGGTTGTTGTGAAGCGAGACAACGACGATTTGCTATTCTCATTCGAACTTGTTTACAGTCGTTAAGTTACCGGCAGCTAGGAGGCAGTTGTTCAGCTTAAAAATCGTCGTTTATCACAATAGAAATGGGCGCGTCTGTATAATGTTTTAGTTTGCTCAGTTAAAGGGACATTTCACATTTTCCACCATTGAAAACCGGTTGTCAACATCGCTATTCACAATTTTCCCCACCCAAAACGAATTACGAATGACCCCATGCAACTGATTGGTTTAAAATGTCACCCTCGAACGCAGAGAGTTTCTTGAACAACTCAAGATAACAACGGTAGACCAGAATAGCACTTAGCCGGAAGATGGTTATTACGGTGGATAGAAAAGTTGTTACAGACTGTCGTTAACGATTACAAGTGGTGGTTAGTAAGCAATTAGACGAGAATAGAGCCCTAGGTTCGCATCCATACTCTTTCACTAAGGCAGACACCGTGTTTCTGCTCTCAGTCAAGTCCTTGAGATCCAGATGCGAAGATTCCGTGAAGAACGGGGGGTCATTACAGTAACTTTAAAAATAAATCGATAAATTAAAATATCCCCCGAATACAAACTTGTTTGTTTGTTTGTTTGTTGATACAGTCGGCTGCAAAGTTATTCGAGCACTAGCGAATAATTCCTATATTTAAAAAGTACACTTAAGACTGTTTTTCTAAGTAAATCCTTGTCGAATCATGTTCTTAGACTGATTAAGAACATGGCTCGACAAGGATTTATTTAACAAAGCTGTATTAAGTGTACTTTTTTTTGGCAAGGATTATTGCTAGTGCTCGAATAATTTTGCAGCAGACTGTAACATATACATCAGATTTTTATGCTTGACTCTTAGTCCGCTTGTAAATCTTCGTCAAATTATTACAGATAGCACATGGCAGAATTACAATACGAAGAAATGGAAAATACACCCAGGACCAACGCGGGAATCGAACCCGCTCTCCTACGCTCGAAGGCGATTAGCAGTGTGGTGACATAACCACTCGGCCACGGAGGGTCCTAATGAAAACTTCAGAGATTACTTTTTAAGGAGGATACCTCAAACATTCTGTGACAGTATACTTCAAACATTTTTCTTAAAATTGTTATCGCCGCCAATTCAATGACCAGCTTCTTATATAAACTTAAAAAATCTGGAGTGACTCCACTCGACTTTCCGAACATTGAGTAACTAACAGTTTTGTAGATAAAATAAAGAAAGAGGAATTGCTAAACAAACAAAAGAGAGAAAACCATAATAGAGTGTTTTTTTCTCCATATATCACACGAGGTTTTATTTAACGCTACTGAACTTTGAGCCCTTAGATCATAATGATAAAGAATTTTTCGTTTTGTCCCTGTAAAAATCTATAGATGCTAGATTCACCAAAATGCTTATAGTTAGTGCAACAGTGATTTATAATATTCATACAAATTTTCAGCTCAATTGAATAAGGCGTTTAGATGCTATCGCACTTTTAAAAATTTGGTCTCATAGGCCATAATGATAAAGAATTTTTCTTTGTGTCCCTGTAAAAAAACTGTAGTGCTAGATTCACCAAAATCTATACAGTTGGTGCAAATGCGACCTATAACATGTGTACAATTTTTTTGCTCAGATTAATAAGGCGTTTAGACGCTATCACACTTTTAAAAATTTGGCCCCATTGGCCTTAATGATAAAGAATTTTTCTTTGTGTCCCTGTAAAAAAACTATAAGTGCTAGATTCTCCAAAATCTATACAGATTGAGTATCTGTGACCTATAATATGGGTATAAAATTTTTGCTCAATTGAATAAGGCGTTTAGATGCTATCGCACTTTTAAGATTTTGGTCCCATAGGCCATAATGATAAAGAATTTTTCTTTGTGTCCCTGTAAAAAAACTATAAGTGCTAGATTCACCAAAATCTATAGGGTTCGTACTATGGTGACTTACAATATACGTACCAACTTTCAGGTTAATCGAACAAAGCCTTTAGACGCTAGCGTGTTCACAAACATACACACATACACACATACACACACACATACATACATCATCGTAAAAATAGTGAAAACGGACTCAGGGGACCTCAAAACGTATAGAAACATCAAAATCTCGAATTCGGATTTTTGACATGATTACAATACTTTCCTCACTATAGTGTTCGGAAAGTAAAAAGCAGAAAATCAAAATTTTTCAAACACCTTTGTTCCATACTCAGGCCACCTTTTAATTCGATTACTCATTTGTGACCTGCGAACGTGCACTAGCTTAATACTTCTATACTCTAGATATGAACACATACAGATAAAGAATGAATGCAGATAAAAAAATAAACTTCTAAGAAAAGAAAAAAAAAAAAAAAAAAAAAAAAAAAAAAAACATAAATATGAATTGAAATTTTGTCGTCTTGGGTGTGGCTTGTATAAAATAGAAGAAAATTTATCATTTAACAGAAAGTATATAATTATTATCTGAAAATTTACCAATTCTTCTAAAATAATGGATGGATGGGTTTCACATCGCACTAGCGCTGCGCAATGAGTAATTGGCGATGGTCTGGGACTCACTCTAGAGGTGGTCCGGAGACATGCCATCACAATTTTGATCCTCCATGAAATGGATGGCTCTCCTGCTTCGGTGACCCCCAGAGGTATAATTTTTGATGGGAACTTGGAGGACATTGCTGCCACGACAGATTTTACGTGCATCAGCAACCATTGGTACACACGACAGTCTTTGGTCGGCTCGAGTACCGAACCTGCAACCTCTAAAATAATATTCATTTCATCACTTACAGTCGGCAGCAAAAGTATCCGAGCACTAGAAAAAATCCTATATAAAAAAAGTACGCTTAATACAGTTTTGTTAAATAAATCCTTGTCGAATCATGTTCTTAGTGAGTCTCAGAACATGATTCGACAAAGATTTATTTAACAAAACAGTGTTAAGTGTACTTTTTTTAGATAGGAATCTTTTCTAGTGCTCGGATACTTTAATAATAATATAATCTTTTCTAGTGTTGCCGGCTGTAATTTTAGCAAAATAAAAGAATTTGAAATTATTTATTTTTTAATGAACTTCGCAATAAGAAAAATAATTTAAAAGGGTGTTTTTCATTCAGTCACTTTTCGCAAGAATGAAGCAATCATGAAATAATAAACACAAGCATGTGAACTAATTTAAATTGAGGAAGTATAAGTATTAAATAAAGGAGAAAATTTTCAATAGCCTTTTCTTGAAAAAGTAATTTCTGTCAAGTCAATTATTATTCATATCTTGTTGTAAATGAATAAACCTTGGGGAAAGAATTTAAATTAGTTTCTCTAATTTTAATTAATTACTTTCCGAACACTATAGTGAGGAAAGTATTGTAATCATGTCAAAAATCCGAATTCGAGATTTTGATGTTTCTATACGTTTTGAGGTCCCCTGAGTCCGTTTTCACTATTTTTACGATGATGTATGTATGTGTGTGTGTATGTGTGTATGTCTGTGAGTGAACACGCTAGCGTCTAAACGCTTTGTTCAATTAACCTGAAAGTTGGTACGCATATTGTAAGTCACCATAGTACGAACCCTATAGATTTTGGTGAATCTAGCACTTATAGTTTTTTTACAGGGACACAAGGAAAAATTCTTTATCATTATGGCCTATGGGAGCAAAATCTTAAAAGTGCGATAGCATCTAAACGCCTTATTCAATTGAGCAAAAAATTTATACACATATTATAGGTCACAAATACTCAATCTGTATAGATTTTGGAGAATCTAGCACTTATAGTTTTTTTACAGGGACACAAAGGAAAATTCTTTATCATTATGCCTATGGGGCCAAATTTTTAAAAGTGTGATAGCGCCTAAACGCCTTATTAATCTGAGCAAAAAAATTGTACTCATGTTATAGATCGCAGTTGAACTAACTGTATAGACTTTGGTGAATCTAGCACTTACAGTTTTTTTACAGGGACACAAAGAAAAATTCTTTATCATTATGGCCTATGGGACTAAATTTTTAAAAGTACGATAGCATCTAAACGCCTTATTGAATTGAGCTGAAAATTTATATGAGTATTATAAATCACTGTTGCACTAACTATAAGCATTTTGGTGAATTTAGCATTTATAGGTTTTTACAGGGACACAACGAAAAATTCTTTATCATTATGATCTATGGGCTCAAAGTTCAGTATAGCGTTAAATAAAACATCGTGTAATAGATGGAGAAAAATACTCAAACACTCTATTATGGTTTTCTCTCTTTTGTTTGTTTAACAACACACAGAAAAATAAATTGGTCACAGTGACCTGCCAAAATGCTCAGCTGACAATACAGAATTGACTAACCAAAATAACTGACTAGCCAGAAAGTGTACTTGCTGAACTAGTCTCCAAAACTGAAAAGTGTACTTGCTGAACTAGTCACCGAAATTGAAAAGTGTACTTGCTGAACTAGTCTTCAAAACTAAAAAGTGTACTTGCTGAACTAGTCACCAAAACTGAAAAGTGTACTTGCTGAACTAGTCTCCAAAACTAAAAAGTGTACTTGCTAAACTAGTCACCAAAACACTACTCCAGACTAGGAAGGTTAATATTATTAGACAAAGAAGGCTAGTCGATAATCATAATTATCAGACCAGGAAGGTTAGTCAACAACCGCAGTTGCCAGACAAGGCAAGTTAGTCAGAATCTGCACTTGATTAAGACGGTTAGTCCGCAGCCAACAGGTATTTTACGAAGCAAGCTAGTCAATTTTCAATGAATATCTGAAGAGGCAGGATAGTCAAGACTATTTACCTGACTAATCTGTCTGGTAATATTTGAAAAGGAAAACTAGTCTCTATTTGACTAAGCTGCCTCATAATATTTGTGGAGGAATTTTATCCCGAAAAAAAATATTTGACTAGCCTGTCTCATAATATTTGAGAGAGATCAATCAAAAAAATTTAATAGATTAAAATCCCTCATATTTTATGAGGAAGTTGCCTCATACTTGTTTGCAGGGGCTTTTGAAAAAGCATTGATGTTAGTTTTAACCTCTTTACTTTTGTAATTGTTTAATCCCCCCTCCCCTTTTAAATGTTCAACCTTGAAAAAATATTTAAAAACTTTTCTGAAAAATATTACTTGTCCATCAACTGGAATAAAATACTCATAGCTGCCAACTTTTTCAATTTATTCCGGAATGTTGTTAACATTCGCCCTATTCTTCATACCATATTCTTAATAGAATAATTTTCTTTAGCATGTAATTACAATTAAATATGAAGATAATTACTCCTCAAAGAATATGGTTTGAAGATAGGGCGATATACTAACAACATTCCGGAATCAATTAAAAAAGTTAGCAGCTATGAATACTGGAAATTTAACAAACTACTGAAACAAAGAATTTGCTAGTTTAATCATTCTTCCCTACCTTTATTCATCATTAACGCACGCATTTATCCAACACTTTTTTATCAAGGCATTTCAAGAGGATTGTGGCGCCACATGATTTAGTCCACTTTTTATGCACATCCTTATATATGGATTTAGAAATATATATATATATTTTCTCATCGGTGCTTTCATTTTATACGCTGTGGTTACAAAAATAAATGTAAACTTTTTTTTTTTTTCTTTTTTTTTTTTAAGTTCCTTTTTTTAATATTTAAGCCACCTGAATATATGTATATATTTTTTTAAATATTGGATTTTTTCCACCTGATTAAAATTACAGATACGTACGACGATACAATGTGCTTTAACAATTGATACGGGCAATATAAACAATATGCACGGTATAGACGATACAATGTACTAAACTATAAATAACATCGAACTCCAAATTTCAGGTTATTTAAAGTTTTAAAATCATAAATATTAATGATATACTTTTTTTTTTTTCAAGGTGAGGGTGGACATAAAATTTGCATAAAAAACACTTTAACATATATAATAAGAATTTTTATTTTTAATCATCTCTGTAAATTTTATGCCCAGAGAAATTTTAATATATAACAATAATTTATAAGTATTTGATCATCCAAAATAACTCTCACTTACCTGATAACATTACTTTCAACATTCTTAAATCAAGAATTTATGTGGCTTATTTAAATAAGATTTCTCCTTCATTAAAACTATGTAATTGAAATAATACATAAAAGACAAAAATCAAAATCAAAATAATTTTATTGAAAATTATAAATGTTTCATATACATGAAGAAGATTGCTCCATAATTTACATAAAAATTAATCATAATAATAATATAAAAGCACAAATATAATTAGGTAATAAAACGTAATTTGTTTATCCCTAAAGATGGCAAGCTGCTGAAAATTGTAGGAATAGCACCATCTTTAACAATTGGTTTATTTCTTGGGACTTGATATAACTTTCCTTCTTTTTCATCAAAATAAGTTATTGTTTGTATAATTCCATCAGGTTTAAAATAGAGCTCACAAACCTTAAAAAAAAAAGAAAAAGAAAAAAAAGACATCAGGACATTACTAAGAAATACGTTATATGAGGTGTAAATTTCACCTCATTGCATAGGTTGCATTCAATTAAGAAGTTGCATATACCATAGATGGCTTCATTGGAAATCAAATAAATCAATGAGGAGACGAAATATTCTATCAAAACCTTTCTTAATCTATGCATAAATTATTATGTATATATATATGTGTGTGTGTGTGTGCGTGCGAAAACAGGGCAGTTTGGAATCGCCTAGCAGAGGCCCCTAGCAGAGGCCTTCATCCTGCAGTTGGTTGATAGAGGCTGAAATTGGTAATGATGATATATATATATTGTCATATACCACCATACCTTATAATTCGTATGATTACTTTAGAAAAGCAAGCACGAGATTCTTTTTAAAATCGATCTGATTTTATTGATTTTTTTTTTATTGAATTATTATTTTTTTTAATGAATATATCCCTGTTAGAACACTATTGTTAAGCATATTTGAAAGTTGACAACCATATTATAAATGCTATCGCTGCACAGCAGCTCCACCTTTCGAGCGATTGACACCAAAAGTTGATAGGCACTAATTTAGGTCCAGGTGCATCTACATATAAATTTATATGTAATTCTGAACAGTAGTTCCGTAGATACAGTTGCCACAAAATTTTTGTCACACATACATACACACACAGACGGACAGACAAGACATTTTCTAAAAATGGTCAAATCGTGGTCTAACCTCTCAAAACCTGTAAATCCGTCGAAAACCGGAAGTCGAAAATTTTTACAAATCCAATTCTTTCTTCCATTGAACATACAAGGAAAAAAAAAAAGATGTAAATACTACTTGTATTGCGTTAAAAATCTGAAAAAAAAAAAAAAAAAAAGACTAATAATAATGATTAAACACTTATGTGAGTTGTGAACTTCAAGATTGCAAAAATGTGTTTCAAGGTCAGTGATAGCAGTTCATTGTTTAATGCTTATATTCTGAAAAAAAAAAAAGTATCTTTATTTATTGCATTTGTTCGACGGGAATGCTTATTTATTATAATAATTTGGGTTGCACGAATATATATGATTCGAAATTAAACATCTGCTTTGCTTTTATTTCTTCTAGAGAAGACGATTATTATCTGCCTTGATGGAATCAGTTTCCTAAATGTGTTTATTTTATATTGTTTTTTACTTTCTTCTGTATTCAATAGAAAAAAGTATTTCAATCGTAAAAATTTTCAACTTCCGCTTTTCAATGGATTTACACGTTTTGAGGGCTCCAGAACACGATTTGACCATTCTTAGAAAAATATGTGTCTGTGTCTGTGTGTGCGTGAGAAAAACTTTGTGGCAACGTATCTCAGGAACTACTGCAGATAACTGCATATAAATTTATATGCAGATGTACCTTGGCCTAAGTTAGTGCCTATCAACTTTTGGTGTTATTTGCTCAACAAGTGGCGCTGCTAGACCGCGATTTTCGCAATTTTAGGAAAGGCTATATCGCAGAAACTACTAAACGAATTTGCATAAATTTATATGCAGATAAAATTTGACGGAAGTTAGTGCCCACCAATATTTTTTGTCAAATGCTCAACAGTAGGTGCAGCTATACATCGACTTTCGCGTTTTCAGGGAAGGCTGTATCTAAGGTTCTGTTGTGTATAATCAAACAAAACTTGACACGTATCAACATAGCCATTATATGACATTACGCAGATTCAATTTGGATGCATATCAGCCAATAAGTGGCGCTGGTATACTGCAATTTTCTTAGAGAACAGGATATGGCTATATCTCAACTTCTGTGTCATATAACTGTACAAAACCTGATATATGAGGTAACCATTATGAAGAAGCATTTTTTAAGACTTTATTTATAGAGAATTAAACTGTCTTTCTTTTCTTATTATTAGTGTTAGTTTTTTCTAAAATGAAATTATCTGCATTCATTATGGTAGATAATTTTAATAAATAACAGTTTTAAGAAAATATTTTTACTGGGCGAATGAATTTTCCTATAGGAAAATATAAAAGAAAGTTTTGCGGTGGTCACAACATAATGGCTTTAAATGAAATCACGACAAGTATTTCCTCTATATTTGCTGTATATACAAGTATAAATGGAGAAAAATTGAAAATTTCGTTCACATAAAAGCGAGGATTGAATTTTATTAAAAATAAAGGTATTTAAAAAAACAAAAAAGTATGTTGTGGCCACCACAAGACTTTCTTTTTATATTTTCTAATGCAAATTCGCTCAGTACAAATAATTTATTAAAGCTCTTATTTATTTAAATTACCTACCATACTGAATGCAGACGATTTTCATCTTAGAGAAAAATTGCATTGAAAGTACAAAGAAAGACAGCTTTATTCTCTATAAATAATATATTAAAAAATGCGTTTTCATAATGGTTATCTCACACACCAAATTTTGTACAGTTATACACTATAGAAGTTGAAATATAGCTTTTCCGTTCTAAGGGAAAATTGCAGTACAGCAGCGCCACCTATTGGCCGATATGCATCCAAATTGAATAAGCATAATGTCTGATAATGGTCTTTTCACATATCATTTATTATTACAATTGTACGCAATAGAACTTGAGACATCTCTTTTCCTTAAATTATGGAAATCGCTATATAGCACCGTCACCTATTGAATTATTGATACCAAAAGTGGATGGACAATAATTTATCTCGAGGTAGATCCACATATAAATTTATGTGTAGTAGTTCCTGAGATATAGCCTTCCCTTGAATTGTGAAAATCGCGCTGTACAGCAGCGCCATCTTTTGAGAAATTGACATAAAAAGCTGATAAGGACTAGGTTATGTCAAGGTGCATCTACATATAAATTTATATGCAATTCTCTGCAGTAGTTCATAAGAAATAGCATTCCCTTAAATTGTTGAAATCGCTAGAGACCCTGTATAATATAGTTTCCTAATACATGGTCTCTAGAAATCGCTCTATAGCAGTACCATTTCTTGATGGATGGGCACCAAAAGTTGATAGGCACTAATTTATGTCAAGGTGCATTTACATATA
The DNA here is from genome assembly GCA_963930645.1 of Salticus scenicus. NCBI lineage: Eukaryota > Metazoa > Arthropoda > Arachnida > Araneae > Salticidae > Salticus > Salticus scenicus. Next base: position 29,696,685 of record OZ005657.1, read on the forward strand.
AATTTATATGCAATTACGTGCAGTAGTTCCAGAGTTGCAGTCGCCACAAAATTTTTGTCTCTCTCACACACACAGAGGCATATCTAATATTTTCTAAAAATAGTCAAATCGTGTTCTGGAACTTTCAATACGTGCAAATTCATCGAAAAACGGAAGTCGAAAATTTTTATGAATCTAGTACTTTCTTCTATTGAATATAGAATAAAGTAAAACAAAAAAAAAAAAATGTAGATTGCGAAATCTTTTCAATTTCCAGGATGTAAATACGAGGTTATACTGTATTTATTTAATTTATATATTAATAACAGTCAAAAAAGATTTATAATACTTTTCTAATTTTCATACAATTTCTACAAAAGATACATATTAGTTTCGTTGAAGAAAAGAAACAGATCCATACAAATACGGATCTATTTTTCTGGATACGAATAGGGAGCTCCGATACATGTCTAGCATGTATATAATGTTTAAATTAGTTACAGAGTTATAAATATGCCTATAAATTTAGATTTATAATTGTAAAAAATATTTTGAAATGTGAGCAGTACAATAGCTGTGAATTGCAGTCGTAGATCGAATGTGCGCTATCGAAGATAAACAAACACAGAGAGAAAAAACACACACACAGAGAGAGAGAGAGAGAGAGAGAGAGAGAGAGAAGGCTGTCTGTTGTTTCAGAAAGAAAATGATAAAAGGTTTATCAATTATTCGCACCACAGAACTAGCGTTGCAAAATAATACTTGCAAAACTTTGAATAAACAACATAAAATAAAAAAATTTTGCAACAATGGTTTTGGGTCGAAAGAGAATACGACCCTTCGTTAGGCGACCAAAGTAGGCACGAGTACAGCAGTTAAAGCCGTGCATTACCACTTTGACTGCTGCACTCGTGCCTACTTTGGGTGCCTGACAAAGGGTCGTGTGCTCTTAAGACCCGAAACAATTGTTGCGAGATATTTTATTTTTATGGTGTCAATTTAAAGTTTTGTAAGTATTATGATATTCATGCCCACTTAAATAAAGTATTTTAAATTATTTGTTGTAAATTATTAAAAAAAGTTTTATTGTTAAATTGGAAATGTTTGCCATTTATACCATTAATGATAAAGTTTATATACCTTTACCGTGTCTTGATACTATTGTGGGAAAAAAATGTTACGTATTAATGAATTTAAAATTTTTTCTGGGGGAACTATATTTGACAATTTATAAGTAAATCATTCATAATTACCAGTTGCAAATTACTAACATATATTTAACCCACTATATCTAAAATTAGTATATGCTGTAGCCATTACAAAATTTTCTTCTATTATTATTTAATATAATAGCACCATATATCTGTTTCAATGCACAAAGTAATTAACACAGCTTCTCACAAATAAAGATTTTACAAACTAATTTAACAAATAGATGCTGAGATACTATAACTATCTGGAAATTTACAAAGATTAATAGTAGCGCGGCACGTCATCTGATGCACACCCAAATTGATTCGGCATAGTTTTTGGATGTATGACATACACCTTACATATCAAATTCGGTGCACATACATATCATAGAAGCTGAGATATGGCTCTCCAATAAATAGAGTTAATTGCACCATGCCAACGTCACCTGTCGGCCGATATGCGTCCAAATTAAATCAGCATAATAGTTCATAATGGCTGTTGCACATATCAAGTTTAGTGCATTTATATATCACAGAAGCTCAGTTACAGCATTTTCTTAAATGTGAAAAATTGCAACATACTGGCATTACCTGATGACCGATATGCACCTAAGTTGAATAAACATAGTCTTTCACAATCGACTATTTGAACATTAAGTTATGTGAAGTTCTACACAATAGAAGCTAAGATATAGTCTTTCCTTAATTGTGGGAAACTGCAGCATAGTAGCGCCACTTCTTAGATGATATGTACCAAAAGCTATTCAACACGAATTTATGTGAAAGTGCATCTAAATATAAACTTTTGTACAATTCTGTTCATTATTTTGTGAGATACAGCACCCAAAACATAAAATTTTGATTATACACAGACAGACATCTCCTAAAAATGGTTTAATCGAGTTTAAGGAAATCTCAAATTTGTAAATGCACCAAAAGCCAGAAAAAGAAAATTTTGAAAAATCCAGTACTTCATTCTTATATATGTAGAAGAAAATCAAAATAAATTTTAAGTTATTGTGGAAATAGAGTATACAACTAAATGTTTGCAAGAATTACTTAATTTATAGAGCATAGTTAAAAGAAAAAAATGTTGTTTAAATTGACATACCAAATAGTTTTTAAATTTAAATGTGTTAAGAATGAAACAAATAACATGAAATTAAGTACATATTTTTAACAAGAGATATCTTTTGTTTATCACGAATACTTAATATGCTGCGCATGAACAATTTGATTTTGAATCGAGAATACAGTATCTAATAATTTAAACTCATATTATTTTTGATTAAATTTGTTTTGAAAAAAAAAAAATATATATATATATATATATATATATATATATATATATATATGATATCAAATTTTTAATAACTAAAAATATCAACCTTTTACTACAATCATCAATCATTTAAATGAAACAAAAAACATGAAGTTGAATATATATATATATATATATATATATATATATATTTACCAAGATATTTATTATTTATCGCTAATAATTATTATTGTATATAAGAACAATTTGACTTTAAATTGAGAACAGAATATAGTATGCAATATTAAATTCATATTATTTTTGCTAAAAGTTGTTTTGAAAAAATTGGTGTCAAACATTTAATAATAAAAAAGTCATTTTTTTATTACATACAATTATCAACCATTTGCCAAAATTATTTAAATTAAAAAAAATATTTATTTAGAACAGGAATTAAAAAAATAAATAAATAAATAAATAATAACAGATAAACGAGAAACCTTTAATTTTTTTTTAATTTATCTCATTAAAAAGTTTAAATATAAAAAAAAGTATTAATATTATTTTTTATTGTTCTAAGATAGATATAATGTTGCAAACGATAATTTAAAAAACATACCTTAAAATTCGGATTTCTTTCAAAATCCCCATGGATAGCATTTTTCTTTCTTAAATTGACGTCCTTTGGAAATCCAAATACATTCTGAACCATCTTTAGGGAAAAATAAATCTTTACTATTCTGTGAAAAAAATATTAATATGAGCTTAATGTTAAAAGTGTATGTAAACAACTATAGCTTAGACAAATTAAATATACTTTTATAATACAACGATACGTAAAACTAGATTTATAATAACGTATTTTAAATTTTATACATTTTAAACAACTTTATAAATTAGAACAAATTCTAATTACGATTCATATTGTTAGAAGATTGCCGAAGCTTTAGAATTCTACAAATTTACAATTTACTATTCTTACAAAGCTTGCAATAAAATAAAGTATTTAGCACTTACTTTTGGCTGTAAACTCGATTCGCTGATTCTGATTACTAAAAAATCTCTCGTTCTCTTTCTAAAATGAAAATAACTCTAACGGCAATTGCAGTATCCCGCCAAATGCGATGAGTTTATTGTTTAATTTTCGGTTTCGGTTGACTAACACAAGTTGTCAATAGGAGACAAAAAATAAATAACAAATAAAAAAAAAATAAAAAGAAGAACAACGTTTAGCTTTTGGACTAGCCAAACAAATTTCCTTAGTCAATTGACAAAACGGGAACAATTTTTTTTTATTCTCTCATCTGACTAACCGGTCAAATTTGAGGAAAATGAAAACTGTACCTGGGAAATTAGTCATCTGACAAGTTTTAGAGGCAAAACGGATCATCAGACGAAACACATTAAAGATACATGGTAAAATAAAACGACTTTTGTGTCTCATGACTAAATGGGATTGTCAGGTAGTGTTTTGATTGTTTAAAATTTTGCGTAATTTTGTGCAAATTTGTCAACGTACTTGACAAACGTTTAGTGTCACAAAGATGGCATGTCTCTTGACAAGTTTCGATTTTTCATTTTTCTGTGTGAACTCCTCTTCCTTTACTTTATCTACAAAACTGTTAATTACTCAATGTTCGGAAAGTCGAGTGGAGTCACTCCAGATTTTTTTTCGAAATAATCTGAAGTCTTTTCTTAAAATTATTTTCTTTTCCATTCTTTCATATTTCTAAATGTCGGTCAATTAATAATTTAATTTTCTTTTAATTATTAATTTACTTTTGACCGTTTGTGTACTTTTGACTAGGAATGAGAATCGATTAACAGTTTTAATTGGGTTAATCGTGGTTCATTAATCAATTAATCGGACTTCTAATCAATTTTCATTTCTTTTTATATAATTTTATTTGAACAATAAACAAAACTCTCATATATGTATATATATATATATTACTCTGATAGAACACAACAAACCATAAAAACGGTATAGATGTTAATTTAGCTAGTTCCTTAAACAATAAATAAAAATAATAATAAACATGCAAATAAATAATGAAAATATGTTAATAATATAATCCTAAATAAAATTTTTATTCGGGAATACAGCTGATAACTAACTTATATTTATTATTACTTTTATATTCTAAAAATAGATTCTCTATAATATTATTTTATTTATAAATTTGACTGAAAAAAAAGTTTCAAATATTTTTGTTTAATCGATTATATCCGTTCCATAACTGAAATTTAAATCAATTTTTGCAGTAATCTTTGGTAAATGTACGTTTTAATTTTATATGAATATTTTCGTTTATATATTTTTTATTAAATTTCATTTCATTTTGAAAGAAAAATTAGATGAATTTACACATACTTTTAATTTATACTAGTAGGCTTTGCCCACCTCGCTTGTCACTATTTTTAAAGGAATTCTCAAAATTTTATATCATTATTATAAAAATCTTGAATTCTCCATTGCTTTTAAATTTAAGCTCTTTTTTGTCACTTCGACTAGAAAACAGAATGTTATTTTCTGTTTCTACTTCAATAGTTATTATCAACAATTCTGAACGGACAATAAACCCTCGAAATTAACCCTGTTGATAGTTGAAATCACAATCCTTTTCTTTTCCTTATCTCAATGTCGAACATTTGCGTTCTTTGGAAGCGCGCTTCTTGTTTCTGGGAAACCTATTTACTTAGCACGGACATAAAACGGCATTTTGTTTAAGAACCGTCTCCCCCCTTTTCTTTATCAACAAAAGTATAACAATTTCTTTTGAGGGTTTTCTTTTCTTTTCTTATTATTTAATGGAAGCTTCTTAGAGTGTTTTTCAGCAAAATGTGTGGAAGGAAAATATATATATAAGCAGAACAGCATTTTAGAAATTTTTACTTTAATTCGTAGTTTGAACATTTTAATCGGATTTTGAACATTTTTAATCGAATTAATCGGGCCGATTAACTGACCTTTACTTTTCACCTTTGTATTTTGGGTTGTTTAACATTTTGAAAAGCAAAAAACATTCTGTTAAAATTATTTTTAAATTCAAACTATATTAATTTTTGACAACGAAAATAAAAATTAGTTGAAACACTGCATACCATTATTGAAAATTAAAATGTCAGAAAAGTTTATTAAAATAGAATTTAAGCGAGAGTTTTTCTGAACTTTTCCAGTATTTCCCCTTTGTTTTCTTTTTTTCTTCTTCTAAGGAAAATATATAGGTAAGAAAATGTAACTACTACGCATACAAAAATGTAATAATAATAATAATAATAATAATAATAATAATAAACAGATAATAATAACATGGCGTTCTTCTTTCAACAGATTCTTCAACAGATTCTTTGGCGTTTCTGACGTAGTAGTTTATTCGAGTTTTAATATTCCAACGCCAAGTCTCCTGTTATTATTAGGTAATAATAGTATTACAACATAATTTAAATGAATCAGGATTATATATATGTGTATATATATATAATACTAATTCATTATATATATATATATATATATATATATATATATATATTTTGGATTGAGCTTGCAAATTACTTTCCCAGAAATGTATATTAATCAATTTATTAGTTTTATTATTTATTTAATTATTTCTTTTAATTATTTCTTTTTAGTTTCTTTTTATTTCGTAGAAAATAGCATATTCTTTTTTTAAAGCTTACTGTACATAGTAAAAAGATGTTATAAATATTTTATGATATCTTTGACAGCTATTTTAATTCAAAATAAAGATGTACTATATAAAAATCAATTGCCCCACATTTATGCTATATGTAAAAAAGAAAAATGAATCAGACTGCATTTCTAAATTTCACAACTATTCCTCCAGTACTAAAATGATTTATGCTGCGTTGGATGTTTGAAGTTAAGGCCGATTAACTACATGAGGGGTTTAGGCCTTGTGTAGTTAATCGGACCAATATTATTAGGCCTGATGAAAAGGTTGCGTGCTACTTCCGAGCGTGTGATTTGCGAACCGCGCTATTTGCGAACTGATCTTACACCTGGCAGCTTTTTCCTTCCCCATTTCAAGATAAGGGCGTATCGTGCCAGAGAGCACTGTCATAATTCCCTAATCGATAAAGGGGATTAGCTACTTTTGTTAAAAGCTGCCAGTAAAAAAAGAACGATTAAGTGGGACTGTGAAAGTTCATCATTCTCCTTTTTATTTGAGTATGCTCCCTCTTTTGTTCAAGATAAATTGGTAGCGAAAGCGAACGAACAGCTTTTAGGCAATCTCTTTTTAATTTCTGCTAAGATACATCATTATGTTGTGTGGATAAATGTATATGGATGCTTTTAATTTGTATGAAAATACATTGTATGCGTGTATATATATATATATTGTGAGTGCATGTGAAAGTTTTTACACCGTAATAGTGAAATTAGATATTTCAATTATAAAACTATTGTTAAAAAAAAAAAAAAAATCTATGACTGACATACACTGATTCATAAGGGGGGAAGGCATATGTTTTCTTAATCCCTTTACAGTTGACTACATACATGCAAGAAAAAAAAATTGTGTCATATTTATTGCTTTTATAAATTATCTCTCGGAAGAAAATAGTGTTATTTGCATATGCATATTGTATAACAGGTCCTCATATATAACGTGTTTATATATATATATATATATATATATATATACATGTGTGTATTTGCACGTTAATTTTTATTTATTTATACATTATTTTTATTTATTTACATCAAGTTAATTTTTATTTACATCAAGTACTGACTTATCATTACAATAATCATACATTATCAAGGAAGACTTGAATTAATAAATATTTGCATTTAGAAATAAAGCCTTTTACAAGTCAAAATATAATGAAAAATTTATTATGAGTTGTATATTGTTCTTGTTAATATACAATAAACGTAAACAAAATATGACAGAAAACAATAATCACTAGAAGAAGAATGAGCAAAGGCCACAACGGTAAAAAAAAAAAAAAAAAAAAAAAAGCAAGCGAGAAATAAAATTTAATGGGAAATCTTTGAAAGATTTGATTAATTAACATGTTAATTAAATTATCATAATATAAATGAGATTTTAGACCATCTGCAAGTTCAGAAATATTAAGGATATTAAAAATTGTGTTAGGCAACATGTCATATTGTACTTTTAAAGACATTAGTTAAAATGAATTTCAATTTGATTCAATAATTTAAATATTATCTTAAACATCTTAATTAATAACCTTACTTTTTAAACAATATAATTATTGGGATGTTATTTTAAACTTATGTTATACATGAATTATAATTCTAACCTTTATATTAAAATTAAAATATTTATTTAAATCCATAGATGTTGCATAATAATGTTAATAATTTATTATTATTGTTATTATTATTTTATGCTTTTATACTTGTTTCATATTTGTTATCAGGATTGGCAGGTTTTTGACGCATGACAATTTTTGACGGTTTAAACCATGGTTAAAACCGTCATGTGAAAAACCTAATTGTCAAAAATGTCAAAAACCTATATTTATAGTTTAATTGTCAAATAAAAATTTAGTTTAATAAAATATAGTTTATAAAGATTTTTTGAAAAGTAAATACATTGATGTTCTGTGAAAAATATTATGTGCCATTAAGTGTTTTTCGTGGTTTTCTCCGAAACCTTCATAAATACGGGCTAGGACCCATTAGAAAGCCCCCCACAGAGGTTACTTTGTTTGGCCTGTGTATGTTTCTGTTGTGATTTCTGTGCCGACTATACATTATTAAAAAATCTTTTCTAGAATTTTTTTAGTTAATTTTTTAAACAAATTTTTATTTTTTTATTTATTAATTTTAATCATTCATAGAACATATATATATATATATATATATATATATATATATATATATATATATATATATATATATACATTAAAAGTACTTAAAAATGGATTTTTCCAATTAGAAGATCAAACAAACCAATTTAAGTATCAAAAATTTTAATTTTCAATAAATAAAATAGTTTTTAATTAGATTTATATGTATATATATATATATATATATATATATTTAAATTTTTTCTATAATCTTTTATTAATAAAACTATTTTTAAAGTATTTTGATATACATTAAAAGCAAAGACATATATTCATCTGTACATAAAATGAGCAGAAGCATATTTAAATCTTATCAAAAATTTAAATGATCTTCCAAAAATTGGAGACTGCCTAAAAGCTGTTAATTTTCTTCCGGTATTAGTTTACCTTGAATGAGGGAGAAGACGTATGCAAAAAATAAAAATCAGGCTGACGGTGGTTATGTATAAAAGCAATAAATGTGTCACTTTTTTCTTTCTTTTTTTTTTTTTTTTTGTATGTTCTATTTAGTCATATGTAACGGGGGAAGGAAACATCTATCACCGTCTCTCAGTGCATGTCAATCATAGAAATGAGCACTGGAGGGGGGGGGGGTCAATTCACAGATATATTTATTAGCAATAACTTTATAAATATATAATTTTGCAAGTATGATATAAAAATTATTTTTCAAGTACACAATATATTTATACATATGTGTGTGTGTGTGTGTGTGTGTGTGTGTGTGTGTATCCGAGCAGCACTCGGATACTTAAATAAACTCCAAACAACAGTATTAAGCAAATGTACCTAATTTATTTGTTAAACATTATATATATATATATATATATATTAGAAAATTTTATTAAATACTTTTTTAACTAATTTTTCTAATTATAATAATACTTATATCTATCTACCTATATATATATATATATAAACTTTTAATATTAAAATTATTTTAAAATAGATTCTTTTTCTCCCCATTGAAAACATTACGATCTCAACCAATTCATTACAAATATATATATATATATATATTATTAGTTAAATTGTTTATCTAAAACTATTTTTATTTACTTAATTTCATTTTTAATCATTAATTGAATATTTTTCTTTTTAATTAAAAATATTTAAAAATTGGTTTTTCAATTAAAAGCTCAAATAGTTCTGTTAAACAAATTAAGTATTAAAAATTTTCATATTTGATAAATAAAGTAGTTTTTAATAATTTTTTTTAAATACTTAGAATATATATATATATACATATACACACACACGAAGTATTTTGAATACAGATTAAAAGCATCCATACACATTCATCAGCGCATATACCGATCAATAATCATGTTCAAAACACAGACAAAATTTAAACGATCTTATCAGCTTATCTATGAGCAGAGAGGGGACATAAGCAAATATAATTACAAGATAAAAAGATCTTTTTATACACCATGTTTTTAAATTTTCTGTTGAATCATATAAACGCTACAGAAGGCAGCGGGAGCCCGGAGCAATTGGATAAAAGTAAAAAAAAAAGTTCATTGCTCTCGTGTTTTGAGCTATTATAAAAGTTTCAAATGTCTAGCTAGTCGGGAAGTTAGTGAAAAACCGATTGCAAGCTTTGCACTGGTAACGCTGCCGAAGGTAGCAGGAACCCGAAACATTTGGTTAAAAATATTAAAAAAATGCATTTTCACCGTATTCTGAACTATTCTGAAAGTTTCAAATGTCTAGCTAGTCAGGAAGTTAGTTAAATAAATTTTCTACTGAATCATATAAACGCTGACGAAGGCAGTAGGGACCTGAAACAGTTGACTAAAAGTATAAAAAAAAATGTATTGTCACTGTATTCTAAACTATCCTGAAAGTTTCAAATGTCTAGCTAGTCGAAAAGTTGGTGAAATAATTACAAGATAAAAAGATCTTTTTATATACCATGTTTTTAAATTTTATGTTCAATCATATAAACGCTACCGAAGGCAGCGGGAACCCGGAGCAATTGGATAAATTTTTAAAAAAATTCATTGCTCTCGTGTTTCGAGCTATTATAAAAGTTTCAAATGTCTAGCTAGTCGGGAAATTAGTGAAAAATCGATTGCAAGCTTGGTACTGGTAACGCTGCCGAAGGCAGGAACCCGAAACATTTGATTAAAAATATTTTTTTAAATGCATTTTCACCGTATTCTGAACTATTCTGAAAGTTTCAAATGTCTAGCTAGTCAGGAAGTTAGTTAAATAAATTTTCTGCTGAATCATATAAACGCTGCTGAAGGCAGTAGGGACCTGAAACAGTTGACTAAAAGTATAAAAGAAAATGTATTGTCACTGTATTTTGAGCTATCCTGAAAGTTTCAAATGTCTAGCTAGTCGAGAAGTTAGGGAAAAATCGATTGCAATCTTTGTACTGATAACGCTGCCGAAGGCAGCAGGAACCCGAAACATTTGGCTAAAGGTATTAAAAAAATGCATTTTAACCGTATTATGAACTATTCTGAAAGTTTCAAATGTCTAGCTAGTCGGAAAGCTTGTTAAATAAAATGTTCGAATCATATAAACGCTGCCGAAGGCAGTGCGGACCTGAAACAGTTGACTAAAAGTATAAAAAAATATATTGTCACTGTATTCTGAGCTATCCTGAAAGTTTCAAATGTCTAGCTAGTCGAGAAGTTAGTGAAAAATCGATTACAAGCTTTGTACTGGTAACGCTGCCGAAGGCAGCAGGAGCCCGGAGTAGTTGGTTAAAAATATTTAAAAAAAAAATGCATTTTCACCGTGTTCTGAACTGTTCTGAAAGTTTCCAATGCCTACCTAGTCGGGAAGTTAGTTAAATAAATTTTCTGTTGAATCATATAAACGCTGCCGAAGGCAGTGGGGACCTGAAACAGTTGACTAAAAGTATTAAAAAACGTATTGTCACCGTGTTTTGAGCTGTCCTGAAAATTTCAAATATCTAGCTAGTCGGGAAGTTAGTTAAAAATCGATTGCAAGATTTGTCCCTGACAAACACACAAACAAACAAACACACAAACAAACACACAAGAATCGAAGTTAAAATAAAAACATGGTAAAATCGATTACAAGCTTTGTACTGGTAACGCTGCCGAAGGCAGCAGGAACCCGGAGCAGTTGGTTAAAAATATTTAAAAAATGCACTTTCACCGTGTTCTGAACTATTCTGAAAGTTTCAAATGTCTAGCTAGTCGGGAAGTTAGTTAAATAAATTTTCTGTTGAATCATATAAACGCTGACGAAGGCAGTAGGGACCTGAAACAGTTGACTAAAAGTATCAAAAAAGTGTATTGTCACTGTATTCTGAGCTATCCTGAAAGTTTCAAATGTCTAGCTAGTCGAGAAGTTAGTGAAAAATCGATTACAAGCTTTGTACTGGTAACGATGCCGAAGGCAGCAGGAACCTGGAGCAGCTGGTTAAAAATATTTAAAAAATGCATTTTCACCGTGTTCTGAACTATTCTAAAAGTTTCAAATGTCTAGCTAGTCGGGAAGTTAGTTAAATAAATTTTCTGTTGAATCATATAAACGCTGCCGAAGGCAGTGGGTCCTTAGTTAGTGAAAAATCGATTACAAGCTTTGTACTGGTAACGATGCCGAAGGCAGCAGGAACCCGGAGCAGTTGACTAAAAGTATTAAAAAAATGTATTGTCACCGTGTTTTGAGCTATCCTGAAAGTTTCAAATGTCTAGCTAGTCGGAAAGTTAGTGAAAAATCGATTGCAAGCTTTGTACTGATAACGCTGCCGAAGGCAGCGGGAACCCGAAGCAGTTGACTAAAGGTATTAAAAAAATGTATTTTCACCGTGTTCTGAACTATTCTGAAAGTTTCAAATGTCTAGCTAGTCGGGAAGTTAGTTAAATAAATTTTCTGTCGAATCATATAAGCGCTGCCGAAGGCAGCGGGACCTGCAATAGTTGACTAAAATTATTAGAAAAATGTATTGTCACCGTGTTGTGAGCTGTCCTGAAAATTTCAAATATCTAGCTAGTCGGGAAGTTAGTTAAAAATCGATTGCAAGATTTGTCCCTGACAAACACACAAACAAACACACAAGAATCGAAGTTAATAAAAACATGGTAAAATATGAGAAGGGTTTACTTTCAAAGTCCGAATATATCATTTTTCTTCCAGACGACTTCTAACAAAAACAGTTAACCCATTACCTTCTAGTGTTGCGTTTACGCAACACCAGAAATAATCACGTTTAACAGTTAACTAAAAAAGGTTTTTTATATTAAGTATTGTTATTAAGTAAAAAAAGGATAGATGTTTATTTTATTACAAAAAAATTTTATCTGAAAAAAGTTTTAAGTTTAAAAATGAATTTCAAACTTGAAACACATTTCAAGTGAAAAGTTTTGAAAATCTTCATATTTGAATGAGTTTACATAATTTGTAAAAGAATGTTTTCGTAATAAGGTAATTACTTTTGTAGTTATCTGTAATTTATTCTGTTTTATGCTCCCTCATAAACATTTCCATAAACATTTATTTGTATTAATTCTATACTCTTATTCCACTTAAGTTGTACAAATACAACACCCTATATTTAGTAAGATAAGACTAATTTTAATAATTTTATTTTAAATTATTGTTATATATGATCAAAATAATGAGTATTACTGTTTGTCTTTAGAAAAAAATCATTATTTCAAGCTTTGGCAGTTAATGGGTTAATCCCTTCATAGATTAGGAGAGAGGAAATGGGCTCTATGGGAGGGGAAAGAAGCGGAGGGCAAGCTAACAGGTGTTCCATTCGGAAAACGCACGATAATCCCCTATTTCGGAAATCACACGGTCGCAAGTAGCACGACACGGGGAGGGGTTTCTTTTAAAGTGGTCTTAGCCAGTGTGATATATTCATATTCAGGTACAAGACATCACTTGAATTGCAACTTTTGTTAAAAGCCAACCTTATTATTTCAGTGAAACTAAAAAATAAATACTCTAGTGAAAAAAACATAACAAAGTTTTAATAATAGGACGAAATAGTACATAACTATTCTATTTAACCTCCTGTTCATACAGGATAATCGTAAAAACATGCATCAGATATATATGTGATTCGTAGCATGTGTAAAAATTACAGAGAAGTTCAGGAGAACGACTTCTCTCTACACAGTGCATAATCCAAGTCTCTCGAGTTATTTTCTGATTTTTCGGTCCTTCAAAATTTTGGTGAGATGCAAAGAGGTGGGGGGGGGGGGGGCAAACTATTTTCCCACAAGATGACAACAATTCAGAAAGTTTTTGGTCACGTGAGATACATAAGTTCACACCTAGTTTAATAGTTCATTGGTGTTTGCTCGGCGTCAAAATGTCTGGGTACCACCTTCGCCTGGGAGCGCAAGGCGGCATTATCAAAGTCGAGCGTAAAACTGCGGTGACTTTGTATCTGAGAGTGTGAAAGGATGCATAGAATGTCCGTTTTCATGAGTCGGCAGACAGAGGGGCACCTCGGACCTCACACTGGCTGTCGAGTACAAAAGAAGAAAACCTTGACGATGTCACACCAGTAGTCACACAAGTGTCGGAGAAAACCACTGGAAAATTAGGACAACTAGGCCAATGATTGGGATTTGGGTTTAAGTTTGGCACCATCTGCCTACCGGGGGCTCTAGAACGAACTCATCGGAAAGAATTCGACGCGGAAACATCCCGATATCGGGATCCTTGGCTTGCAACCCAAATCATCCCGACATGCAATTTATGCCCTAGAACCACCTTATCGGAAAAGTGAATAGAAATTTCTTTCAAAGCACCCAAACTGCTTTCGAAATCGGTTTAAGTTGACCAATCACAGACAAGGATCATTTCATTCTACCGCGAGATTCCACTTGGATTTTTTAGATAAACAAAGATGGCTGCCTCTTCTTGCGAGAGTGTGAACGTGTGTTTCGATTTTATTTAATAAGAGAAGAGTATTTAGCTTCATTTTTTTAAAATATATATATAAATAACGTATGTATTTTCTATATATTAAACGAGTGTTATTATCGAAATTCAATCTTTGCCAGTTACTAGCATTTTAAGGCCGCGAATGTAAATGATTTTACGCCTTAAAGTGTTAGTTGCTAGCATTAATTTTTTACACAATTACGAACGAGGAATTATTTACTATGGATAAAAAAGCGTTGGATGTTATTCAGGTAATATGTTTTTACTTTGTCCATATAAACATTAACATCATTATTTTTTTTTAATTTCCTTAATTATTATTATTATTATTTATTTATTTTTGTACATGCATTATTATAAATGATTTATTGTATTAACATGTCTTAAACGTATATATTTTTGTTTTCATTTTACTTTTCAAAGAATTTATCATACTGTCAGTCCCCAGAGAAAAAAATATTCTGCAAATCAACACCCCCCCCCCCCCAAAAAAAAAAAAAAAAAAAAAAAAAAAACAGAGGGTTTTAACTTTCCTGCATTTTTTTAAAAGATTTAATATCAGAGTTTTTCGAATATTAATTTTTGGAGTATTTAACTGTAGGAAGCAAATAAAAAACTGCAATTTGATGATAATATTATTTCTTAATCTAAGATGAAAATGAAATATTAATGTTGTGTAAATTGTTTCTAGTTTAAAATTTTTATGATTACAAAATGATGTGTTTACATTTGTATTTCTCGAAAGTAGTGAAATAATTTATCTCAATCGATATATTTGCTTCTGAAAATTTTACTAATTCTTGTAATCATTATTTTATTTTTTATACAAAGTCTTTTGAACATGTTGGGCACACTTACTTTTCATTTAGTACTTTTGTGATGCAATTTTATATTAGAAAAAAAAAAAAAAAAGATGATGTATCATTCACTTATCTGTATGCAAATTTGGTGTTTTCGATTTTATTATTAATCTATTCTAAAGATTTAGATAACTATAAATGCATTGCATATTTAAAAAATATGTAAAAGCAATTGATATTAAAATATTGTTTATTTAAGAGATAATTTTGAAATCAATTACATAATTGAATACTTATCAGTTTTTTTTTTTTTTTTTTTTTTTTTGTTGTTGTTGTTGTTGTAATTTGCATGCTTGTATGTACTGTTTCTAGAATTTCTTTTAGAATTTACAATATACCATAAAATATGCTGTATAATTTTAAACCTTTAAGCACCGTAAAAAATTATCTCTCTTCAAAGTAAGAAAAAGTAAAACAGTCTTTTAAAATTAATTTTCCTTTTGTAAGTGAGTTTACATAATATGTCTAATTTAGATTTAAAAAAAAAAAAAATAATAATAATAATTTTTTTTTTTTTTTTTAATTTGCTCACTTTTCCCTCACTAAGAAATGAGATTCTTATTAGATTCTATTATATAGCTACTTGCAAATGAAGTTTTGCAAGTGAATATAGAATTGACGTGTTGTATCTCAAACTTACTTAATTCAATTATAATAAAATTTACAAAGGAAAATTTTAGTTCCAGAGAAAATAAATCTTTATCATAATTTCCTTTAAGATTTATTAATGTTTTATATACTGGGACTTACATTATTCATAGATATACTTTAAATAAGACTTTTAGTTTCAAAAAAATATATATATAATTGCAGTTTTCATTAAACTTAATTTTTAATAACATTAAATATTAAGGCTTGTTATTCTTAATAGATATGTTATTAATATTATACATGATTAATATGAATTTTAATTACAGAAAAAATATATAGGTATTTATTGTAATTTTCATTAAATTTAATTAATTTTCAATAACTTTAAAGATTTAGATAACTATAAATGCATTGCATATTTAAAAAATATATAAAAGCAATTGATATTAAAATATTGTTTATTTAAGAGATAATTTTGAAATCAATTACATAATTGAATACTTATCAGTTTTTTTTTTTTTTTTTTTTTTTTTTTTTTTTGTTGTTGTTGTTGTTGTTGTAATTTGCATGCTTGTATGTACTGTTTCTAGAATTTCTTTTAGAATTTACAATATACCATAAAATATGCTGTATAATTTTAAACCTTTAAGCACCGTAAAAAATTATCTCTCTTCAAAGTAAGAAAAAGTAAAACAGTCTTTTAAAATTGATTTTCCTTTTGTAAGTGAGTTTACATAATATGCCTAATTTAGATTAAAAAAAAAATATATATATATATAAATAAATAATAATAATAATAATAATAATTTTTTTTTTATTTGCTCACTTTTCCCTCACTAAGAAATGAGATTCTTATTAGATTCTATTATATAGCTACTTGCAAATGAAGTTTTGCAAGTGAATATAGAATTGACGTGTTGTATCTCAAACTTACTTAATTCAATTATAATAAAATTTACAAAGGAAAATTTTAGTTCCAGAGAAAATAAATCTTTATCATAATTTCCTTTAAGATTTATTAATGTTTTATATACTGGGACTTACATTATTCATAGATATACTTTAAATAAGACTTTTAGTTTCAAAAAAATATATATATAATTGCAGTTTTCATTAAACTTAATTTTTAATAACATTAAATATTAAGGCTTGTTATTCTTAATAGATATGTTATTAATATTATACATGATTAATATGAATTTTAATTACAGAAAAATATATAGGTATTTATTGTAATTTTCATTAAATTTAATTAATTTTCAATAACTTTAAGTGTTAAGAGCAGACAATACCTAATCTCGCCGGCAGCCTTCGCCCATGTTATTCTATGGGAAAATTTGTTTACATAATTACTCATTACCTAATGAATATTTTTCAATTCTGTTTTCACATTTAGAAAACAGATTTTCAAATTAGAGCCACTGTAATTTGTCACAAATGTATTCGAAATGTAACTCCGAATATAAAATAGATCAATTTCTTAAAAAAAAAAAAAAAAAAAAAATCAACCTAAAATATGTTTTTTTTTTTCCTTAATGAAAGGTATCGATCACCGAAGGTAACGAAAGATGAGGAAAAAAGAAAAAGAAAGAAAAATGGTGCGTCTTTTTGGAGTTTATAGTGTTTCTTTTCAAAGTCAGTGCATTTTACTTTAAACATATAGATGCAATTGTGAAAAAGCATTCGTTGGAGAATTTAAAAAAAAAAAAAAAAAAAAAAAAGACGTTAAAATTTCAAAACAACCTCATTGTACTTGGATTAATTTCATATAATTTTACAAATTAAACAGAAAATTAAGAGAAGTACACACTTAACAAATACTTCAAATGTAATATCGTGTAGTATTACATTGAATCTGAACACTTTTCAGTATTTATTGTTTTCCTGATTTTGATTGTATTCCATTTGTTTATATGCAATTCCATATGCCTACTGTCGGCCTTAACGTGAAAAAAAAAAAAAAAAAATGCTAAAACGACACCCATATTTATTCCGTATGTCTGCGACCCTAATCTAGCAAGCGCCCAAGTAATAAAGCATAAACGAACTTTAAATTTAGCACAAGAAAAGCAGGTCTGATAAAACGAAATAGGGTATAATTTATATTCATAATAAACGTGAATCGAGCAACTACATGATGCGCAGGAATTTTGTTTGGTGAGAGAGAAGTGAAGGACAACAACATGCAATTACCTTCCGCGTTAAACTTTTAATTTCAGGACAATTACCAATTACTGCACAATGCGTATCTCTAGCGCAACGTTAAACCCACTCAATCTCAACCTTATAATTATCAGAAAAATAGTTTCGGCGTGAGAAATATTTTTTTTAAAACTATTTCTCTTAATACTAGTAAATATTATACAGTTATTTATGTTCAAATATCAATATCAATATCAACATAGATGTAAGGTAAGTAAATTGCTCTTACCTGTGAAGCAATCATCTTATAGACGAGTATCCATCTTACGCTGTATTGTTTCACTGCGTAGTATACACCATTGTATTACCAATATATTCGACGCTTCTTATTTACGAAGGTAATTCTGAAAATAAACTTAATATTTGTGTTAATTACTTATTCACATTCGTTTGATTTTTTTTTTTTTTTTTTTTAAAGAAAAGTTATCTTTCACAATTATTTATGTCTTGGTTATTTTTATTAATAATTTGAATTGTTGGAGAGGTAGCCAAACAGGCTCATTCTTCCACTGCGAGACTATTACATATACAATGAATTCTTTTACAGGAGCAAGAAACACAATACTACATTAACTTGGAGAAACCGCAGAGAGAGACAGAGACAGAGAAATACACGGAACAATCAAGTTTGCTATAAGGCATACACTGAGAAAAAAAATAAATAAATACCGCCTTTCTCTAGAATTAATAAGTGGCCATTTTTTAAATCTCTTAACTAGAAATATAGATTTCCGAGCTATGCGAATAAGGCACGCCAATAAACTGAATAGACGAAATTATCGAGAATTTCTAGTGTACACATTTCTAGATGGGGAAACAATATTCTGAATACTGTAAATATTCTGAATTATTTATAGTCCAAGAAATTATCACTTGATTTTCTAGAATTGGGTCATAAACCAAGTTTATAGTTGCAGAAACCCGCCTCTTGTAGTCTCATTTATTTGCAGAGATTTTTAATTAACTTTGCCCTCGAGAATATAGGCAAACGCTCTAGAATTCTAATAGGGGCTTCTAGAACTCGCTTTCCAAGGGGACTAGAATTTATAAGGATGACATAGGACTATTTTTTCTAGAGCCAGAATTTAGATTCTAGATGTCAGCTACAGAATTTTTTCTCAGTGTACTGAAAAATAGAGTCTTTTATACTATTAAAATGAAAAGTTCTTGATTAGATATGAAATAATGAATTTCAGAGTTAACAATAATCCAGTCAGACAACAATTAAGGCGGCGTAGAATGGTCGCTTGAGCCTTTTGCCAAACACTTCTATGTTGCGTTTGTTCATGATATAAGTTAATAGTACTAAAAAAACACGTAAGAAATCGATTAACTCGTTCGTCGCCCAGCGTGCTTCGGTTGAGATTCTGGCGGATCCAACCAAACCCGACCGCCGGAACGTAAACAAAGCGATAAATATGCAGGAAATATCAGGGATGCAACTCGAGTAACGTTTCAGAACCTTCGATTGATTACAAAGTGTTTAGTTCCGAAATGGGCAGAGCGATAAGCATTTCGACTAGAAAACTACCTGAGATCTCACTGCAGTTATCCCAGATCCTTCATTTAGTCGAGAAGCATATACTTTTATTGAGACGCATGTCAGTGACTTTTTTTACCCTCAAAATGTTCATTGGATAGCTTAAATGTAAGTGAAAGTGAGGAGAGTAGTGATGACGAAGTAGTGAGTTTTAGAAGAAAAGTCATAAATACAATTTCATAGTATAATGTAATATGGTATCCTAAATGTTAATTAATAATAATAACAAAAAAAAAAAAAAAAAAAAAAGTAGTGTAATGTGTATATTTTTAGTATTTTTATGTTGTTGTATATCCTATATTTATATTTCAGTGCTTATTTCATTAAATTCCTTTTAAAAATCGAACTGAAAATCCTAACTTGAACAAGAAAAGCGTCACCCATATTTGGGTGACGGGGCCACCCAGGAAGAATACCCGTCACCCAGAAATGGGTGACGCAGCGACGAACGTGTTAA
This sequence comes from Salticus scenicus, assembly GCA_963930645.1. Taxonomy (NCBI): domain Eukaryota; kingdom Metazoa; phylum Arthropoda; class Arachnida; order Araneae; family Salticidae; genus Salticus; species Salticus scenicus. The sequence goes on from OZ005657.1 coordinate 29,716,510, forward strand.
CTGTTAGTGATAAGTAAACGATGTAAAAAAAAAAAAAAAAAGCTTGTTAATTTCCAAAAAAATATTCTTTTGAAAATGAGAACCATTGAAGCCATTTGAAACCATTCTAGACAGATTTGGTCGATTAGATTTTTTTTTTTTTTTTTTTACTTTACATCCAACAAGATCATTAGACAAATCCACATAACTGTATCTTTAAAAATAACTATATAATACAGAGAAGTGATTGATTTATATCATTTTTCCGTATCACTCAAAAGGCTGTTTCTTCGGGAAAAATGAGGATTATATATTAATTGATAATAGTAATTTTTAGATCGAAAATATAACACATGTAAAAAAAATCTCAAATATTACTTAAATAGACAGAGATAAATAGAGTAATCTGCCTACGAGAATCGACGAACGCATGCGGTCGTGAATATTATTATTATATTCGGTTTCGCAGTTCGGACACATGATTAAAAAATATTCATCCAAATTTATATATATATATATATATTTAAACTTTAAAGATTTAAATTATAGTAAATTGAAAGAAGATAAAGATTAATCTGTGAGTTGTTTTATTAGATACTTTTAAAAATGCGTAATAAATTTGAGAATAAATTACATAATTGGTTATTTAATTTCAATATTTCCGAATTAAAAATGGCAGTCTTAGTATATATTATATATAGATATAAACGATTCAGAATATTTGAAAGATCGTGAATCTACCGTAAACACGTAAAATTGATTATAATGTACATATTAAATTGCACATTATCTTTTTATAACATGTTATAAATTTAATTTCTGTTTAAGTCTATGACCCCTCATGTTCAGCATGAAATTTTTAATTAAGTATAACTCACTCAGTTGAAAATATATAGGTATACAGTTTTTGCAATGATGTTATTTGCATTAAAAACGAAATTTTTCTATAACAGACCAAATTTGACTAAAAAAGATCAGTATAAAAATTTGAAAAGTGAAATTTTTCTGAAAATCAACGGATAGAAATTTATAACGTGGTCGTATTTTATATCTCATTTTGAAAACTTTTGTAACCCACAATGCTGATTTATCTCTAACAGGTAAAAAATTAATCCGTACATCAGTCTTTTCGGGATACCCTGTATAAGTTATAAAAGAAATTCTTAAGTGAATTTCACGAGGCCGGTTGAGATTATTTTAAACAGATATATACATAATTTTTAATTAAAATAATCTTTAATTAAAATAATCTTTATTATTTTTTCATTTAGCTTTTTGGGATAATGTGGTTTTAAGTACTACTTTGATTTCTGCTCCATTTGACGTCGGGTTTGGGTAGGTTTCACGTTGATTTGTTTCCACTTTGGATCAGATTTCTGGTTGAGAGAAATTTTTTGCCGTTTTTCCGTCGGCTTTCGGGTCGAAAAATATTGATTTGTCGAGTTTCGGTATGCTTCAACTGGAATTTCGGGTTGGATATAAACAGATTGTCTGAGTATTACGATTTTCTCAGTCAGACGTAATTTTTGTGTACATTACAAAACGCTATTTATCACTGATATTTATTATTCCCCGGTTTATTTAATATCTTATGTGAAATCACATTCATGTGCACAAAATATTATTAGATGATGCTGTAAAAAAATATTACCAATCAACAAAAATAGCCAAATTAGGATTTTGATTAAAAAAATCTACTTCATTTTTTCAAAAATATAGATATAAAAAAATATACTAAATGTACAGATATTTCAAAACTATAGTTTTTTTTTTTTTTTTTTTTTTTTTTTAATATAGAATAAACATCTTATTTAGCATTATTCGATTATTCAATTTTATTTATACGTAGTTAAAAAAAAACAACAAAAAAAAAAAAAACATGATGATTGTTTACACAATCTTAAATTGAAAAAGTTTGAAAGGAAGAGATGATTATGTTTTTGTTTACACTTTTTTTTTTTTTTTTTTTCTAAATTTCTAAATTTATCTACGATTTTTCAAGTCATTTATGTACTTAAAATTCTTAGAGGCATCATATCACAATATAACTACTTTTAAAGAAAAAACTACACCTTTTTTTTTTTTTTTTTTTTTTTTTTTTTGTAGTTATTTCGAATCATTTCAATATATATATATATATATTAAACAAATTCTAAAGTAATAAGAGTACATTTGGGATATACCTTGATTTCCCTATAGATATAGTAATATATATAGATCTATCATCCCCATATTATCGAGCAAAAAATTTTATGCCGAAAAAAAGTTCTAAAATCAGCCATTAGAGAGTATTGAAAAAAAGAATAAAAAGAAAAATGAATTTTAAACTGTACCTGGAGTTTTTCATTCACCTTTAGTAAATAAATTATTCATAAATTTTATTTACTAAATTATCCGTGTGTGATTTACTCGGGAAAAGGCAGCCATTAGAGTGACTTTTCCGAAATAAAAGACTCACTTTTTCCCTCTCGCTGATCAATCTATGTCTTATTACTATATCTATGGATTTCCCTGCCCCTTTCATTCAAAATCTGAAATTAGACATAGAATAACGGACATTACTCAGGCAGATAGAGATTTTTCTCGCTTATATATTATTCAGTTTTATACTAAATCTCTCTTATTTCTCTCTCTCTCTCTCTTTTTATTCCTCCTTGTTAAGTGAGAACCAGCATGAACTTTTTATTCCTTTTCTTTTTCTTTCTTTTTAATTTTTTCTTTCTTTCTTTTTTTATCTTTTTTAAGGTGGAGCTTTATTAAGATTCTGCTTCATACCTGCGGCGCCGCACATACCACATTATTTGAGACCCGTGGGAAATAGAAGAGAAATGTTATTTCGAAAATCTATCCCCCCCCCCCTCCTTTATTTTACATAGTTGAATAATGAGGGCGGCTGGGTAATAATGACAGTACATTACTCTCTCTTTATCTTTCATTTCACTCCCTGTCTATAGTCTATCTCTTTATTTCTATTTTCCTTATTTTTGTTTAATTTGGTGGAGTGAACTAAAAAACTTTTCGGATTTCATCATTACAGTTACTATTGTTGTCTGTGTTAGTTGTCAGTGACTGTCTTTTAAATACAACCGGTTAATGAAATTTTACTAGTGCATTATATATATATATATTAAAAAAAACAAAAAAAAAAAAAAAAAAAACAATAGAGTTCCATTAGAAATGTTTCCGTAGGCGTTACTTGTAGAGTCACACAGAGGTCAAATGACTTATAAGAATGGACTCTCCTAACTGGAAAATTCTATCTACCAACAATTGCAAAACTCGCTTTATTTTTAGAGTTAAGAGAGATAGAGAGAGAGAGAGAAAGAGAGATTAAATTTAATTAAATGTTATTTTTCTGTAAAATCTCCAATTTTCAGTTGGAAGAACGCTAGGTGGCATGAAATGGACTGGTTTTTGAGTTTAATTAAATATTATTTTTCTATAAAATATCTAATTTTCTACCTAATTTAGTGATTAGAGTGCATTAAAGTGTTCCCGTGAATTATCAAATCTAGTTAACACGATGTGATGTTCCATAGATTTTAAAAATTAATATTTAAATTCCGAATTCAACATAGGATAGGAACTCAGATTATGCTCCAAAAATTTCGCCTTACTGATTGCCCGGGAAACTTATTTCTTTACAAAAGAAACTGATTTATCAAAGTTAATTATTAACAGATTTCGAATTAACAAAGTTAAACATAAAGTAATTTTGTAAATATAAAATTGTTTTTTATGTAAGTACAGTAGGGGATCAAATTATTAGAACTTTTTTTTTTTTTTCGATTTTATAAAAAAATACAAGACGACCTTGAACTTCAGACATGCAAAAAACATTTATAAATTCATATTTCCCACAATCGATTTAGTTCAGAGTGCAATTAGGGTACCAAGCACAAACTGAAGAGAAGCACAAATACTTTGGATCACCCTGTATCATAAAAATCTATAAATGACTTGTAACTCTAACACTTTGTTGCATACTATGTACAGTATTTGTATGTTTTTTTTTTTCTTTTTTAAAGATTTGGGCGTGGGGGTGGGGGGGAATTGTAGAATTATTTATACAGGTATAGTTTTTCTTAAAAAAATATTAAATTTTTTTTGGCAAGTTTTTTCCTGGTAATAAGAATGGATTTCCCTAAAATTTTACAAAACTTGCCGAAGAAAGGACAAACATTAGAGAAACATTATTCTGAAACGTAATATTCACACGTATAATATTCGCTGAGATATGAGCATTTATTGTGTATATATATGTGTGTATTGAAAGATAGAAATTTTTCATTATGTAAGTTGAAAGCTAGATATATTGGACATCTTATGTCAACAGTTCATTTGAATAGAGTAAAAAGTAAGCAAATTGTCGGCAAAAGAACGAGCTAGATTTTACTTATATTCCAAAAGCTGAAATTTCATAAGAGGTTTTTCACATGCCGCGAAATTAATTTGAATATCCAATTATTTCAACCACTTTGCAAAAGATTTTTGATGTTGAAATTTCATAAAGGGTTTTTCACATGTCACGTATATTTAATTTGGAGATTCAATTATTTCAACTACGTTTCAAAGTTATTAGTAAACAAATAGAAATATATTAGAGTTACAAGCCGATAAGGGATTTTTTACAAAAAAGAAGAAAAGAAAAAAATAATGTAGGGTAGTAGACAGAAAATTGATATTTACAACGTATACTCGCCTTTACAGGAATATATTTTGCAAAATAATTAGTACCTATTTTACGAAGAACGATTCTTTTCATTTTTTATATTTTATGACGTTTTTAAAAAGACTTCACAAATAAATGCATCTTTATATTCAAATTAAATTTATAAGTATGTAAGTTGAGAAAATGGAATTTAATTATAAGTATGCAATTTGAAATTGAATTATAAATGTGTAAGTTGACAGAAGGGATTTTAATTATAAGTAATGTAATTTGAAATAAAATTATAAGTGTTGTAAAGGTATATATTTTGCTTCAAACTGTAGGCACAGTTTGAATTCTGACGCATATTTAAACGCTTTTTTTTTTTTACATATATGCATAAAACATGCTGGTATTCAAATTCAGATGGATTTATAATTAAATGGATTTTTCCTATGAAAAATATAGTACACAACGTGAGCATTTTTAACTGTTTTGACATTGTCTTGCTTTTGCCTCCAAGGTAGTAGCACGTATTTTGAATCTGAAGAAGAAAGGTCACATCCTTTCGAAACCGGTAGTGCTTCCATTAATTTTATGGTGTGTAAAGAAGTTTTTAAAATTTAAATATGTTTTGACATTGTTTTTGCCAAGCCGGTACTTACGAACCGGTTGTCATAAAGCGACAAACAGTGGTAACTCATGATGCATTTCTACTTTGACATAAAATAAATATATTATTAGATTCCGAATTATTTCAGTATGAATATTTGAAATGTCACACAATTTCGTAAGAAAAAGGACTGTGCAAGCATGTCAAAATTGTCAAAATCGATTCAATAAAAATTATCCAGATAGTTATTACGAAATGCACGAAGCAATATAATACTTTTAAAATAATATCATTATACAATTCCTCAAACACTATTTTAAATCTTTTACAAAATTTGAAACTTTATTTTCTTGCGTTTCAAATTTCGAGAATTACCATGCAAATTTGTTTTCATTCAATCCTTTTAAAAATCTGTGTGAATATTAATCAGTGTAATTGTCACAAAACTGGAAATTCATTTTGAAATCAAGAAATTATTACCTTCCTTACATCAAATTAAATTGCAAGACAAAATTTTATGAAAAATTCAACTTTTTTTTTTTTTTTTTTTTAATTTGTATTTGATTCTGTAATTGAGATTAAAATAATAATAATAATAAATAATACCCAGATGTGTTCAGTTATTAAACACAAAAAACGTATAGTAAAAAATTAGGAGGTTTAAAATAATTTAGAATTTGCATGAAACATTTTGAAATTAGACATTATTTTGCATAAGTTTTCTCGTAAAAGAGGTCCTTCCATCACTAAAATTACTTTTTATCCTATAACGTAAGCTGTATGGATAAAAAAATGATAGATTTCATGACAGAATATGACTTAAGAACCGATAGAATGTATAATAATAATAATAATAATAATAATTTCAAGTTCTTTGACCCCTTAAGAGTTTGTGACGTAAAAATTCTTATCATTTTTTCTTGGAAAGAAAACATATCAAACTCCTAGTAATTCATTAGCACAGCATATGCAATGTAATACAACATAATTTTAGGATAATCGCAATCTACATCATTCGATAAGGGCTAGGAACTAAAGAAACATATATATACGTATGTATATATTAGTGGCGGATCCTCTGGATAATGCTAGGCGTACGCCGCATACCTGCGAAAAGTTATTTAACCCCTTCCTTCTCACTTCCGTAAAAATGACGGGCTGAGCATTCGCTCTCTATTTCTCGTGCTCGTGATATTTCCGGGCTGGAGTGTTCAAAAGTAACACACTAAAAAGATTTAAAAATAAACCATTTCTGATACTCGGAATTTTTTTTCTTCTTATTTTACACTCTAGATGAAAGTAGCAGACTATTTAAAATGTAATTGGAGATATAAGGTTTATTTTAAAGAATTGAAACGCGTTTCAATCTACAGTGGTTCATGTTGAGTGCGATTAAAAATTGCTACAATTATCAAATTATGGATGTATTTTTTCATTCCTAATAAATAAGGACTAAAAATAAAGTATTATTGATTAATAATTTAGTTTCTACAATTTTTTAAAACTTAGAAAAATACCTTCCAAAAAAAAGTGAGTCCCCATTTGTCCCCAGAAAATGGGGACGTTTGGTCAGTATACATAAAGACTTTTAAAAAAAAAAAAAAAAAAAAAAAAAAAAAAGAGTTACATTTTTGTAGTTAAACTTTTGGTAGGCATCATTCAATGGATGAAAACTTATTTAGAAAAGATATTCTGTTTTCTAAGACATAGATTTCTTCGAACTTCGACCAGAATTACATGTCTGCTCAGGAATTACATATTACATGCCGTCTAAACGCGTGCCTCTGTCAGTATCAAGGTTAGTCACGCATCACGCTTCAAACTGTAAACTGGATCGTGTGCAACGTAACGCCATATAGTCTATCATTTGCACGCACGCAAGAGATAGTTTAGATTTAATTTGGACAGATGCATCATGGAAGCTCTTACAATAAGATGACAATAAAAGTAAATACAGGGTAACCTTGAAACAACTTTCCCTGTTTGGAGGCATCTGCTGCTAATACTAATGAACGAAATGATAGGAAATTTCATATACAGATTGAGGAAGTCTCGAGGAGATGATTACCGCAAAGAAGAAAGAAAAAATAGAATAGTCACCGACAGGGGAGATTTTGGGGCTGTTGGTATGCCCGCATTGTAAAATTTGCCTAGTCTACCTCCATTGTGTAAGTTTGCCCATATTGTGTGTGATCCTAGACTCTCAATGTTGATTAGTAAAAGAATATTTTAAGTGAGTTTAATACTGCATGTCGCTCATTTCCACATATGCATTTTTCTTCAAACATGAATGAAACTTTACGTAATCCATTTTCCGTTCGTTCATTGCACAGTCAGTAACAAAAGCGTCCGAACACTAGCAAAAATTCCTATCTAAAAAAAGTACACTTCGTACGGTTTTGTTAAATAAATCCTTATCGAATCATGTTCTTACACTGACTAAGAACAGGATGTGATTTATTTAACAAAACAGCATTAAGAGTACTTTTTTTACATAGGAATTTGTGCTAGTGTTCGGACACTTGTTATCGACTGTAAGTATTAACGTTTTTCGTTTCCAACAGCTCCGAAATCACGTAAGCACTGAGAAAAATGCTTAATCTACAATGTAAAAAAAGTAACAGTTATCTGCTACAAGAAACGAGTAATTTACGAAAAAATTACGTTTTTTGAACTTATTTTCTCCAATTACAGAGAGTTTCTTGCAGCAGATAACTGTTATTTTTTTACATTGTACCTCGGTTGCGCAAATTACATGGTGCGTACGTACAGTCAGCAACAAAACTGTCCGAACACTAGCAAAAATTCCTATGTAAAAAAAGTACACTTCATACGGTTTTGTTAAATAAATCCTTGTCAAATCCTGTTCTTAGTCAGTGTAAGAACATGATTCGTTAAGGATTTATTTAACAAAACCGTATGAAGTGTACTTTTTTTACATAGGAGTTTTTGCTAGTGTTCGGACACTTTTGTTACCGACTGTATTGTTCCCGAATCGGAGTAAATTTCGAGGACATTGAAAACTCTATTTGGGGACTTTTTAGAGGACATAACAGACTAATAAGTACCTATATGCATTATTTAATGAAAAAAAACTCTGATTTATACATTAAAAATTCACTGAAATACTCTTTTCTATCAGAAATTGCTAAGCTTAAATTATATTTATGCAAACTAAAACATTCCAGCATTATTAAAATAGTTAAAACTATTGAACACATTTAAATTTTATTGTTAAGATGGAAGAGAACACAAAATAAGAGCATTTCAATATAACCTTCAGAAACTCCACTTTCAGAAATGCAAAAATTATTACCTATAATAATAACCGATCCCAAAAACGCATCACTTTTTCTCTCCTATCAATGCAAATTGTGGCGGTCATATAACTGCTATTTTTATCAAAATTTCATTAAATAAATTTTATTTTTCACTTCACATAAATCAGGCAAGATAGAATTCATATGCTGATGAGCAGGGCAGGATTCATGCACTGCTTATAAGCAGAAGTACGATGGTGTTTACTTCACAGTTTTGTTGATTCCCAAGCTTAGACAATTACTTGTGCATCTGACCACAGTTTTGAGAGAAACAAATATTTAAATTTGAGGACATTTAGTGTCCCCAAGTAGTCAAAGAATTTTTGGGGACAAAACATAAAAATGGTTAAAAAAATTCGGGGACAGTCCTCGAACTTCGAGGACGCATGGTCACCTTACTAATAGTCTCAGAATAAGGAAAGTTATTTTACGGCACCCTATACATATAAGGATTCAGACAGAAGTGAAATACAGATCAGTAATTATCTTTTTATTTTATTTAGAAATGCTTCTTCTTTCCACTTGAGAAAAATATTGACAATAACTAGGTAATTATGTGGTAATTATGTTTATAATTAGTCGATAACGAATTAAAAATTTTCAATAATCCATTCTGAAAATTTCAAAATGTGGTCTCAAAAATTTTCTAAATCAAATTTAATTTTCTAGAAACTTTTTTTTTTTTTTTTTTTTTTTTGGGGGGGGGGGGGGGGGGATAATTATATATGTTCCCTTTATCCTCAGACATAATAAATAAGTAAATAAATAAATAAATAAAAAACTTTGCATACTTATAAAACAAATACTTGCCATATTTATGGGAGGTTTATTAATTTTAAATTTGTATTTATAAAGATACAGTCGGTAACAAAAGTGTCCGAACACTAGCAAAAATTCCTATGTAAAAAAAGTACACTTCATACAATTTTGTTAAATAAATCCTTGTCAAATCCTGTTCTTAGTCAGTGTAAGAACATGATTCGATAAGGATTTATTTAACTAAACCGTATAAAGTGTACTTTTTTCACATAAGAATTTTTGCTAGTGTTCGGACACTTCTGTTACCGACTGTACAATGAACATTGTTGCACTTTATTATGAATTGTAGAATATCAAAGCTTATAAAGTAATTCTCAAGATACATTGCTCTTGTTGTTATTCTTAGAAATCAAAGTTTAATACGTGTCTTCGACAACTGCATGAAATCTATAGAAGTATTATCTGAAATTATAATTTTGAATTGAGAACTGAAAAAATTTTATGCAAATAAATAGTAGTAAAATATTAAAACAATAGAGGAACTTGCAAATTCCACATATATATAAAAAAAAAAAAGATAATAAATAAATAATAATAATAATCGTTGCATTTTAATAATACATATATACATAAAAAAAAAAAAAAAAATATTAAATTAAAACGTAATTATATTTTGAATGCATATATTGATATTTAACAGTGAAATATTATGAAAATTCAGAAAGATGTAAGGTATGTCCATGGAATAAGTACAATTTCGTGTACTCTCAAAAAGATACATATTCATAATGGGTTTTACCATAATTGTTATTTTCAACTGAAGAACTCTATATTTCCATTAATTGATTTAAAATTAATATTTGGATAAAACCTTTTATCGATTTACTGCATTTTGATAGTGACTGAAATTCAACTCATTGTGTCGATTATCTCTTTTTAAATTTCTGAATTTGACACTTTTAAATAAAGCTCATCTGGTGGCGGAATTGTTAGTGCTATGGACTTTTGCCAGGTACCAAATTCGAGTCCCGGTTCAAACATTGGTGTTCGTAGTGGTTCTGAATCTACTTTAAACCATAGATTCCGATCGAATAAGTTTTAGTGTGCAACAAATAACCACAAAGCGACAACCCCCCCTCCCCCCTCATAAAATAAAATAAAAAATGAATAAAGATTTAGATCTTATTTTTAAGAATGAGATTTAATGAAAATTAAATCTCATTCTGAAATGCAACTAATGACATTCAAATTAATTTTCCTTCCTTTTTAAATATTTATTTAAATTCTTCTTAAAGTTTTTTTTTTTTTTTTTTTCTCAGGTCATATTATAAAGAAATATTGTTTATATAGATTTTTATTATCACAATCTAAGTTTTTCGTAACAACAAAAGAGGTGAATAACTAATAATGTATGTTTATTTAAAAAAATAACTAATATGTTATGGCTATCACAAAACTTTCTTCTATATCATTCTATATAACAGTGCGAATAATATTTAACATGCAAAAAAATTAAATCATAGCTTTTCACAATAAAGATTTTACATATGAAGTTTGGTGCAAGTTTAATTAACAGATGCTGAGATGTGGTCATGCAGAAAATCTGAAGGTGAATATCAGGGCGTTTCAGCTTTCGTTTTTGTAACGGTATTTCACATATCAAGTTTGGTGCATTTATACACAATAAAAATTAAGATTTGGTATTCTTAAACACAAGGTAAATTTCAGATTTCAGCCCAGCAGAGCCACTTGCTGACCGATATGTACCCAAATTGAATCAGCATAGTATTTCATAATAGCTCTCTCATATACCAAGTTTTGTGAAATTATGTGCAATAAAAACTGAGATATAACCTTCCTGTTTATGGAGAAAATTACAATATATTAGCGCAACCTGTTGACCGTAATGCACCAAAATTGGATCGGCATAATGTTTTATAATGGCCCTCTCACATATCAAGCTTTGTTCGATTTTACACTACAGAAACTGAGCGCAGTATAGCAGCACCACCTATTGAGCAATTTGCCCCAAATTTGGTATGCATTAATTTTTATCAAGATAAAATAAACTAGATATAAATTTATATGAAAATTTATACAGTGGTTCCTGAGGTACAGTTACCACAAAATTTTTGTCACACACAAACAACAGATATAGATGGACAGACATTTTCTAAAAATGACCAAATAATGTTCTGGATCTCTCAAAATGTGTAAACCTATCGAAAACCGGAAATCGAAAATTTTTATGTATCCAATACTTTTTTCTAACTGAATATAGAAGAAAGTAAAAATTAGCGAGAAAAGTGCATGAGATTTTTATTTATACCAGGACGATGTAAAAGTTTGTCCGGTTTTTGTCGCGGTAGGCTTAGAAGTTTAGCTTGATTTTCCTCTTATCATTCTGATTCAAATAAAAACGCAAAATTTTACAGACGAATCAGAAAAAAAATATTTATTTACTGGATTAGAATTAGTAAACTGTACCTCTTACCATAACATTTCACCTTAAATAACCTGTTGTCTGCCAGTTTCTTGACTGAAAATGAAGGAAAAGGCGTTGTAGGAAAAGAGGTATAATTACTCGGAAACTCGAAAAAGTTTAAGTCACCTTATTGTCTGCCATTTTGAAGAACACTCTTGCTTCCATTAAAATTGAAAATATTATATTGTAAAACTGACTTTTATCTGTCGCCAAAATAACGAAACCTCATTTATAGCTGAACAACCACCCATCCGACGCCAATAACTTCAAAATTACTCGAGATTAATCACATCAGAAAATATGACAAGCAAATGGCGACAGTCTGCTGTTACAGTAATTTCACAGAGTACATTAAAATATAATGTCTACATAGAAAAATTGCATTTCTATGAAAGATTTTCTTAATATAACGTAAAATAAGGGAAAATGCCATTTGTAAGCTGTATTGTGTAAGAATTGAGGTTGAGCACAAAAATGGCGGATGTAGCAGCTCTGCTTTATATGAGCCATAGCAACAGTGATGGAAACGGTTCAACGCATTATTCTTAGAATTCATTGACCTTATTATTCATTTATTATTATTTTCCATCCGAAAGAAGTAAACGGCCTTCCCTCTTTTCTTCGAAAGAAATCGGCTCCATATTTAATTCTTTCACTGGTTTATATGTTAGTTTAGGAGAGATAACAGTGAATTGTATAGTATCACACAGATTTATCAAAGTTACATCAAATAAAGGGAAAGAGAAACGGAGAATTTTATAATATTTTACATTCTTCTATATCCAATTGAAGATAGTATTAGATTTTAAAAATTTTCGACTTCCGGTTTTAGATCGATTTACGCATTTTGAAATTTCCTGAAGATGATTCGACTAACTTTAGAAAACGTTCGTATGTGGGTGTGAGAGGGAAGAATTTTTCACCAACTCTATTTAAAGAATTAATGTACAAAAATTAATAAAAATTTATATTTAGTTGCAGTGTGACATAAATTAGTGCTTATCAGATTTGCTGCATATCGCCCAAAATGTGGTGCATAATATTTTATGTGTAAATATAGTATAAAATTTTGTATAAATACACATAATGAGATTTATTTTTAACCAATCATTGTGAATACTATATATATATATATATATAAGCATTTTATGTAATGAATCCGATTTATTTTGAATCTTTGTAAACAATCTAGTTGTGTTACATGTGTGACATTTAATAAGCAACCTTGTACTTTAAATTATAAAAACCTGAGTGATTAGATTTGTGAAATTCGAAAAATATTTACCGAAATAACTAGAAAAAGCTTTTAAACTTCACTGGAACTTGTTTAAAATGTCCTCTGAAATATTGCTATAAAACATTAGGTAAATAATATCAATTAAAAAGCGACTCTTTTAAATTATTAAATGCAATAAAGTATCATAAGAAATGAACAATAATAATTTAAAAAATTAAAATTATTCTAATAATTTTTACAAATTCATGCAGCGTACAGGATATGCTGTGTAACATGCAGCGTACAAGATACAATTTTTGTTGTTAGCGTAGAAATTTTTATGTTTATTATTATTCAACATCAAATTGACATCATCAAATGACAACATCAAATTATATTTTGCGTTAAAAATCACAAATTCATAGTTAATTCCTTAACAGAGTTAACAATTATTATCTTACAAAAATAAACAATAATCATACAAATTTCTTTTATAGGCGAAATTGAAATTTGTTTCAAACATAGTTGTTCACACTTTTATTGATTTTTATTATTTATAACTCAAGTAATTTCAGAAAATTATTAATGTCTAAGATGAAACGCGTGTGCCAATAAGATTGTCTTACCTAAAAATACCTTTTTAATAATAATAATAACATATGAAGATCCTCCAATAGCAACATATAGGGGCGTGACTTATTTAATCGTTCTCTTCTTGTGTTGTTACAGTTGGTAAAACGAGCGCATGCGCTCATTCATACAATTTCTTGTAGAGATATTAACGAGTTAAGTATTTGTATTCGGATAAGAACAGTGAGATATTTCAATTTTGATTTACAAAATATTTTAGCGAGAAAACAAATTTTACGAAGAGGTTTAGAATAAAGAATAAATAATAACCTAAGATGTTACATAAAAATGTTATACATTTTGTAAAATCATTTTATTTGAATTTCTCTGCTCATTATTACTCTTCAAAGTTCACCCTTTCTCCATTTGAATATTAAATTTTCTGATCATTCTGAGGATTTTTACAGCTAATAATATCAGCACACATATATATTACATAAGTATTATTTATGTATTAGCGCTGAAGTGAAATCTCAGTTTTAATACTCATTTATTTTACTGTATTTGCCAACAAAATTAATACTGAAGAACATTGTAATTATTAATACACAGCATATTTGCATAGCCTTTTTGCAATAAAATGTTTCTTTTGGATAGAAAATAATTGAATTTGTGATTTTAATATAAAATACTTCAAAAATTCCTACATAGCAAACTAATACAAATTTTGAAAAACGCTTCCAAAAGCAGATATAAATTCAATACCGGATATCATAAAAAAAAAAAAAAAATCCTGAAAGCCCACTGAAAACGTATAAAGAGAGGTGGGGGGAAGCTGCTGTAGGGAGGAGTGGAATGGAAGCGTGCCATCATTACCCGAACAGTGCAGGTGCCGGCCTTAGCGGCATTGTGTAATTACATGCTACTCTGCTTTTTCTCTCCTGCGTGACGCCACGACCAGGTCATGTCGTTACTTTTCCTTTCAAAGCTTTTTCAAGACTGAAATAGACATTTTTTAGAGCTGTAATTATAAAGTAATGGCTGGGATACATATTTCTGTTTATATATTCACTTGTACTTGTAGTATTTTAAAACCAAACTTTTTATGTTGTGAAACAAGCTTCGTATTTTTGCATATTAGTTAAATAAGTATTTCAATCACACAGAAATGAATTGGAATAATTTAGTTAAGTAAATATCATACCAATAATAAAAATGATAATAATGATGCATAAATAAATAACACAAATTTAAAAGATAAATAAATCAGTAACATATGTTCACTATTTTTAAATTTACGTTAAAATTATCGTTCATGTAAATTTAAAAAGTACCTCGATTGAAAATATCTGACATACATATTTTACTAAATTTCTATAAATGATTTTAAAAGGACATTTATGAAATATAGATCCATCAACTGAGTTATTCATGCTTATTTATTTAAATTTAATGGCATTGATAAGCAATTTAAAGCAGTAATTTAGATAATTTAGCGATTCAACCCATTGTTTGCCCATATTTTTTATTTAAGTTTCTCTTAATTATTGAAATTTATGCTTTAGTTTGTTTAAAGTGACAGATTTAATAATGTTAAATGTAACCAAAAATTGCGATTTGGATTTGTATAAATCCTAAACTAAATAAAATACAATACTCATAATTAAAAAATAAAACGAAGAAATTTCCAAAAATTTGATGGCCACTAAATGAATCGACTCAAGGGTGCTGCCAAGGAAAGGGGGTGTATGGGCTCGAGCCCAATCTAGATAACTGAAAATTAAATAAATCACCTTTTTTGACCATTGAAAAAAACTATGAAATCGATCTCAGTCCCCTGCTAGTCAATTTAGTCCACTTGCAGATAACGTCGCGGGCTAAGCTACTGCATCGATTTCATGTTTATAGTACATACTATGTATCCATTCCAAATTTATTCATTTCATAGAAATTCACAAAATTCACCCGATAAAGAGCACAATCAGAAAAAAAAAAAAAAAAAAACTTTCATCACATATATGGGCTCGAGCCGATATATGTAAGCCGAACTCGATAAATAGTTATTATTTTGCTACCTTATTATTATTATTTTCAACTGTATATATTATATACAGTCGGTAACAAAAGTATCCGAACACTAGCAAAAATTTCTATATTAAAAAAAGTAGAGTTACACTCTTAAAAATTTCCGTTCAACGTTGAACCAGCGAATGGGTCTAGCAAAGAGAAAATTCCAAACAATGGAACACTTGCTTTCTCGAAAAATGTGATCATGGTTCAACTTTCAACATGGTTCAAAGTTGAACCAACCCATGGGAATACCTTTAGTCCAGAACACCGCTTTGCGCATGCTCGCTCAGAAGCCTGCTCCGCTGCTCACGTGACTTATCACGAGACGACTTGTTCTTGTTGGTGCTTACGGTCAACTTTTGTGAAAGTTTCAGGTAGTTTCAGAAAGATATTTCAGGCAAAGAATTTCTAATAGATAAGAAGGGAAGGCTACGGAAACCGTAACTAGCGAAAGAGTGCTTATAGCTTTGCTGGAAATTGGTACGTTTTTTCCCGCTCCATCTGAGAAATCGCCAAGTATATTGTGGCAAACCTCAAAAGCGTCACGGCGAGCACCATTTTAAAATTGAATGAAGTTGTCAGTTGTCGTTGACTGTTGTCGTTATCCTCTATCCTGTTAAAAGTAATGTGTCAATTTTTTGTGAAATCATAATGGATTAAACACAGCCTGAAAATACTTTTAGTTTCATTGTAGTCCTGAAAGGTAAATGATATTTTACTTACCACTTGCAAGCAGGTACAATCCTTAAAAGCTCAAAGTTTTAATATTCTTTGGCTTTGGGTTTTGTACCTGCTAGTATTTCCAAGTTGAATATTTACTTAAGGAAGCCTCAGTAATGAAGTGAGTGTTTTATTATTATTATTATTATTATTATTATTTTCTTCTTTAATTTTATATTTGAGTCTTTAAGTTTTAGGTTTTGGTCTAGGTTTAAAATTTTGGTACACTTTTTTAAATTAATAAATACTCTTGTAAATTTCTACTGATTTTGTTTAAAAAAAAAAAAAGTATCGAGTAAAGCTTTAAACTTTAGCATTAGCTGTCAGCCGATTTCCTGTTTAATATAAAAATATATAATATTAAGCTACCAATGTTTTATTGAACTAAGTGTGTGCATATGCGATAATTTCATACAACATTGATAACAGGTTTTAGGCATCGAAAAATTTGAATTAATCATTTACTTAAACAAAATGTTTTTGAAATGCTTCTTTATGAATTTAAATTTTGTGAAGAGAGCAAGCAACCTAACACTCCCAATTTTAGTTTAGATTTTATTTATTATTGTTGTTGTTGTTGTTAAAATTATAGCCATTTGATTTTCTTTTAATTGCAAATTTTAATTTCTGTTTACACTGATTAAATTTTCTATTAGTAACTGCATTAACAATTTTATTGGAAATAATAATAATGATAATCAAGCACATTTAAGAGATGAAGCAAAATTTTTGGATAAACAGATTAGTCAATGTACAATGTCTGTTAAAACAATTTAGGCAATTTAGATTAATATGCATTTATACTAAAATCCTGAAAATATTGTATATATATGTGTTCTGAATTGTAAAAGGGGAATGTGCAATATTTTATTTTATTTTATTTTATTTATTTATTTATTTATTTTTTTTTTGTTTAAGTAGTGCTTAAAATTATTTTAATCCTTAAAATATGTTCTCTTTATTTAAGACTTATGAAATTTCATGTAAAATTTATCATTCTAGTACGCTGCATCCATTACAATTTTTTTTCCTATATCAATTTAAATAACAGTACAGTACCACGTACCACCTATTAATTAGATGCACAAAAAATTTAATTAACATAGCTTCTCACAACAAATGTTTTAAATATACCTACTGTTTAGTGTAATTTTAAGTAATAGGTGTTGAGATACAGCAATGTGGAAAATTATAGACATTTATAGCAGTGCCACCTATCGGTTGATATACACCCATATTTAATAAAAATTTCAGCACCAATATGACCTTCAAAAAGTCAGGGAATATCAAAAAGATCCCTGTTTATGATATTGAACTTTTATTTGGTTATTGATCTTTAAAAAAATAATTATGGTTCTATTTAAATTAACACGGTGAAATCTAGTTTAAATTTTAATACATGCTAATTTGTAAGAGTTAACTCTATTTATAGTTGCACAGTCAAACCTCGTTAATACATCACTCTGCACATAAGACACCCCCTTTTTCTTATTCCCAAAATTCCTTTAACTCCGCATAACAAGTCAAACCGCTTAACACAGTTTTTCAGAAGTCCCACACACAGAAAAATGGAAAATCGAAACTTGTCAAGAAACGTGTTATCTTTGTCATAGTACACGTTTTCCTAGTATATTGACAAATTTGCACAAAATTACGCAACATTTTAAACAATCAAACCACTACCTGACAATCCCATTTAGTCATGAGACACAAAAGTCGTTTTATTTTACCATGTATCTTTAATGTGTTTCGTCTGATGATCCGTTTTGCCTCTAAAACTTGTCAGATGACTAATTTCCCAGGTACAGTTTTCATTTTCCTCAAATTTGACCGGTTAGTCAGATGAGAGAATAAAAATAAATTGTTCCTGTTTTGTCAATTGACTAAGAAAAATTTGTTTGGCTAGTCCAAAAGCTCAGCATTATTATTTTTTTTATTTTTTATTTTTTTGTTTATTTTGTTTTATTTTTTTTTTTTTTTTGTCTCCTTCTGACAACTTGAGTTAGTCAACCGAAATCGAATAATTTAACCTATCAAATTTGGCGGGATAATGCAATCGCAGAATTCGAAATCCAAATACTTAGAAGTCTGAAATCGTGGATCCGTTGATGTTGTTTCGGTTCCATTTCCATATTTGTGATAATTTTCATTTTAGAAATAGACCGAGAGATTTTAATTATCTGCGAATCGAGTTTACGGTCAAAAGTAAGTGCTAAATACTTTATTTATTGTGTGTATATATATATATATTTATTGTAAAGCTTTGTTAGAATAGTAAATTGTAAAACTCTAAGCTTTAGCAATCTTCTAACAATATCAATGGTATTTAGATTTTGTTTTAATTTATAAAGTTGTTTAAAACGTATAAATTTTAAAATACGTTATTATAAATCTTAGTTTTGCGTATCGTTGTATTATAAAAATAAGTATTTTAATTTGTCTGAACTATAGTTTTTTACATATATTTTTAACATTAAGCTCATATTTATATTTTTTATACACAGAATAGTAACGCTTTATTTTCCCTTAAAGGTGGTTCAGAAGGTATTTGGATTCCAAGAGATAAAAATTCAAAAAATATATGGAAAAATGCTATTTATAAGGATTTTGAATAACTCCGAATTCTAAGGTATGTTTTTAAATTATCTTTTGCTGCATTTTATCTATCTTATCTCCGAACAAGAATAATATTCATACTTTTTTATATTTAAAATTTTTAATGAGATGACTTAAAAAAATTAAAAGGTTCCTCGTTTATCTGTTATTTGTTCTATTTTTTATTTATTTTTTTATTTTTTTCCAGTTCTAAATAAATAAATATATCTTTATAATTTAAATATTTTTGGGAAATGGTTGATAATTGCATGTAATAAAAAATGTCTTCATTTATTATTAAATGTTTGATAACAATTTTTTCAGAACAAATTTGAGCAAAAATGATATGAATTTAATATCACATACTATATTCTTTTCTCAATTTTTAAATTGTTCTTGTATACAATATTAATTATTAGCGATAAATAATAGATGCCTTAGTTAAAATTAAATAGATTTAACTTCATGTTACTTGTTTTATTCAAATGATTGATGATTGTTTTTTAAAGGTTGATACTTTTAGTTATTAAAATTTTGATATCATATATATATATATTTTCCATTAGAATAAATTTAATCAAAAATAATATGAGTTTAAATTATTAGATACTATTAAATATTCGTTATAAACAAAGGTATCTTGTTAAAAATATGTACTTAATTTCATGTTATTTGTTTCACTGAACAAACTGAAAAAATGTAAGTTATATGCTATAAAAATGAGACAAATTACTATAAAGATACAAAATGATTTTAACCTTCGACAAAATGAGTCATATAGTCTGAGAAAATAGTGCTCAAAAGCTGAATGACAGAATCAGCAGCTATCAGACATTTGTTGATATGTATCATTACAAAAAAAAAAAAAAAAAAAAGTATAAGAGTTTAGAGCCTGCCTTTTTTCTCCCGGGGAGAAAAAGAGAAGAAAAAAAATGTCATGTTGATGCCACCTCAAAACTAACTTTCTTCTACCTTTTCCTATATAAAATCATGCAATGGAAATTATTTTTTATTTTTATTTTTATCTATTATTAATGCAGACGATTTTCATATCACAGAGGAAGTCTAAAGGTTCAACGGAAGTAAATTTTTACCGTACAGATGATCACGGGGAAAATTGCAGTATAACAGCGCCACATATCGCCTATATACACCCAATTTAATAAACATTACGTCTCTTAATGGCCTTTTTATACATTAAATATTGTTCAATTATACGCATTAGAACCTGAGATATAACCCTTAAATTGTAAAAATAGCTGTATAGCAGCTTCACCTGTTGAGCGATTAGCACTAAAAGTTGACATAAACTAATAATTTATGTTAAGGTGCATCTACATATAATTTTATATGCAATTCTGTGCAGTAGTTCCTGAGATAGAGCCTTCCCTGAAATTGCAGAAATCGATGTATAACAATGCCACCTGTCGTGCAATTGGCACCAGAAGTTGGTAGACACTAACTTATGACAAGGCGCATCTGCGTATAAATTAATATGCAATTTCGTGCATTAGTTTCTAAGATATAGCCTTTTCTGAAATTGCTGTAGAGCAGCATCATCTGTTGAGCGATTGGCACCAAAAGTTGATAGACACTAATTTATGTCAAGGTGCATCCGTATATTAATTTATATGCAATTCTGTGCAGTAGTTCCTGAGATACAGTCGCCACAAAACTTTTTGTCACATACAAACATTTTCTATTGTCAAAACATGTTCTCGAGCTCTCAAAACGCGTAAATCCATCAAAAACCGAAAATCGAAAATGCTTACGAATCCAATGCTTTCTTCTATTGAATACAAAAAAAAAAAAAAAAAAAAAACTAAAGAATAGTATGTGTCTAACTGTAATGCAAAATAATTTTAAATTGAAAAAATAATATAAAAAAGATTAAGCATAAGTTTAGATTAATAGCAATTAATATGAAATGATTGGGCTTCTATAAACATCCATAAAAGAACAACAGAAGTTTTAACTAAGTGTTAAAATTCTTATGTGAAAACTAAAATTTAAGACACAAAAAGAACCAACTCATTCAAAAATTTATGTTTTATCACTCACAGCTAACTGCTCAAGTGCTTTTTCTTTCTTTCTTCTGTTTTATTTATTATTCTTAATATTATTATTATTTTGTGTGTGTACGCGCGGAATGTGGTTGCGAGGAAGGGGGGGGGGGGGGAAATTGATTGCACAATCGAAACTGAATCAGACTCAAAACTATGAAAAAAAAAAAAAAAAATGTTTTTCCTATTTCTATCTTCCCTTCCCCCCCCCCCCTTTCTTATCGGCTAAAGTGTAAACAAATACGTAATTTTTCCCATCCGCAGTCATTAAAGTGTTTGTTTATTTATGTGAACTGGATTATTATTCTTGTAGCATTTTAGTCAATTAAAAAAAAAAAAAAAGAGTTGGAGATTTGGTATTTTCTCTAGCTTGAATGAATCACTAAATATATATCACCGAACTTCAAATACTTAACTTTAGGGGTGGGGGGGGGGGCAGGGGATGTAAGTAATAGGTATTTCAAAAAAAAAAAAAAAAAAAAAAAAATACACTTGTAACAGAAGAAAACAGCTGCCAATTTGTTGTTTAATATTAGAAATTTTGTTTTTTCAGTATATTTTTACTCCATTACCCGACTGCCGTAGGTAATGGAAGTATTGTATTCGGTCCAAAAAATCGATATCAAGATTTCACCTGATTTACATGCTTTAAGGTCCCCTGAGTCCAAAAATGTGTTTTTTGGCGATGTCCTCTGACTATGATATCTCCTAAACTAATAAAAATAGAATCACGAAACTTCAGAATTGAGACAGGTCTGGTGAACATATGAATTTTTTAAGTTTTGGTGAAAATGAGAAAAATAGGAAGTGGGATATCCGAAACCGGAAGTGAGTTCGTAAACCCGTATCTCAAAAACGGCTCCAACGATTTTCTTTAAAGTTACTGTATAAGCACTCTATTAGATGTCCTTTCGAATGATATAGTTGGTTAGTTCAGGACAATTGATAGGCGTCCTGTATGAATAGCTCAATTTCAGGTTTCGCAAGTGCGTTCCTTCCAAAACGACTGTATGTATTTTTTTCAAAGTTGCAATATTAACCCTCTTTTAAATATACTTTTGTATGTAATTGTTGTTTTCCGGTCAACAATTGAACATGCCAAGTCACTATCTCAAAAATGGCTCTAACGATTTTCTTGAAAATTGTTACATAAACCCATTTTAGGTATCCTTTCTCATGCTTTACGTGGTTATTACAGGACAATTAATAGTCATCCTGATCAGTTAGATCTGTTTTAGATCTTGGAAACTGGTGTTTCAAAAAGTAAAATAATAATTAAAAAAAACTACCCTCCACCTTTTTTCTTCTTCTTTTTTTAAACTCGCTATGTAAACTCTGTTTTATATGTCTTTATGCTGTATTAACTTTCTCTTACTGGAAAATTTTTAGTTGTCTATTTCATTAGGTCAATTCTATGTCTTCTGATCACATTAACTCCAAAAAGTGCATATAACACGTGTAATAGTGGATAATGGAAGTCGTGTGGTTGTTTCACACCAAATTTTTTTTATTTCCGTTTTCATTTTTATTTTAAGAAAATAAATATTCAAAATTTCCCCCGAACATCGTTCGCGCGTTCGGACATATTCTGCACCCCTGGAAATATGTTAAAAGGTACTTTAAAGAAATTCCTTCCATAGACTGTACTGTATTGGACGTTTCGTATTTGTTTGAACATACATAAATTATATAAATAGCATTTATAATACGGTTGTCAGCTTCCAAATATGTTTAACAATAGTGTACTAACAGCAATATATTCATTTAAAAAAAAATCTATAAAACCAGATCGATTAAAAAAAAAAAAAAAAAGCTTGTGCGTGCGTAATCAAGTAGTAAGTAATCATACGAATACGAATCATACCCAAAGTAATCATACGAATTATAAAGTAAGTGAAATATGACAATATATATATGTATCATCATTATCAATTTCAGCCTTTATCAATCCACTGCAGGATGAAGGCCTCTCCTAGGTGATTCCAAAGTGCCCTGTTTTCACATAAAAATTTATAAACGAGTATATAATAATTTATGCATAGATTAAGAAAGGTTTTGATCTATGCAACTTCCTAACCAAATGCAACCTATGCAATGAGGTGAAAGTTACACCTCATATAACGTACTTCTTAGCGACATCCTAATGACCTTTTTTTTTTTTTTTTTTTTTTTTCATTTTAAGGTTTGCGAGCTCCATTTTAAACCTGGTGAAATTATACAAACAGTAACATATTTTAATGAAAAAGAAGAAAAGTTATATCAAGTTCCAAGAAATAAACCAATTGTTAAAGATGGTAGTAGTGTAATATTGACAGTTGAACGCCCGCTGCACCACTGCACGGGCGAGCCGTGCTGCTGTCGCGCCGTTATCTTATCAACATTCGGTGACGCATGACCTTGTTAAAGATAAGGAGGGTTAGAATTAAGATCTTATCTTGAATGATAATGAATATTATTTAAAGAGAACTTTAATTATTGATTTTTCTCAAACTTATTTTTTCTGTAGTGCTGACATCTATTGAGGAATTATTGAACTCGTTTATTTTCAAAAATGATGCTTTGCCGTCACTTAGGATCGAACCTGCTATCTGCGGGTTGCGAACCCGCCGCGCTATCCACTCGACCATCATGTGTTGATAGCGTAAATTTTAATTACTTAGTGTATCGTTTTGCGATGAAATTTATTTTAAATGTAAGTTATTTTTCAATTTAAGAAATGAATGTATTAATATTAGTGAGGATTTTTAGTGCATAATTAATATTTTAATTGTTTTCGTAGATTTTATGTGCATAATTATTATTTTAATGATAATTTGGGATAAAATATTAAGAAATTTTTTCTTATGTTTGAGTGATTAAAAATTTTCGTTCAAGGGTGTTTGATAAGTGGAAATATGTGATTTTTCTACTGTTATATGTTCAAACATTTTTTTTTTTTTTTTTTTTTTTTCTATGTGAACATATATTAAATTTCTTTTTTATTTAATCTTTAGAACTCTGCTAAAGAGTTACTTTTTTTTTCTGTGAAATTCTCAAAAGAGAATTTCTTATATATGTTCAAACAGATTTTTTAATCTGCGTGAACATATTTAGACAGTATTTTTAATTATGTAAAATATACGATTTTTCGCGAATGGTTTTCACTAATATTTTTTAAGGAAAAATTGTGGTATAATTTAAATGCGTACAAAATTTAATAAAATGATTACAAGTTAAGGAAATTTTCTCTCTTCTGAAATATTACCATATGTGCTGCCATCTGGCGATTATTTATTGAAACAGAGAAAAAAAAAATTAATATTATTGAAGTAGAGAGTTAGAAAAAATATATTCAGGCAGAAATAGAGGTATTTATTTCATTTAGTAATAAAGGATTAGAAAAATTAACTAAGATTTTGTATATTTTAGTGCTCATAGAGATATGAATTTACATTAATTATCAATTTTAAAATTAATTTTAAACTTGGAAAAAAAAAAAAAAATAATAATAATAATAATAATAATATTGAAGTAGAGAGTTAGAAAAAATATATTCAGACAGAAATAGTGATAAAGGATTAGAAAAATTAATTAAGATTTTGTGCAACCAATAACATTTTACCACGCAACAGAGTTATAGTACATTTTATTTAACTTGTCACAAGCTAAAATCAAACCATGTACTTATTAATCTTATATTCATGTATTTGCATATTTTGTATATTTATGCATCCTTAAGTATTTTAGTTATGTAATATTTTAAAATTTTTTGCATTATAAATGTAATTTAAGTTTATGCACGCACACACATAGAAAAATTTAATTATTTATTTTTTAATCTTAATAGATTAAAACGGAAAGAATTTTTTTTTGAACTTCCATTTTATAATAAAATAGTTATATTTCAAATAAATAGAGATTCTTCTAAATGAGTTGTCTTAGAAATTTTGCGAAGGACAATTTAAATAATGTAGTAAGTGTGTATTTTCGGATATATGTAGAAATAGTGATTAAGACTTGTGTTTATCTTTGCATTACAGGAAATGTTTAAACATGAGATCTTGATTATATACTTTTAAATAGATAATGAGTTGTATTAGAAATTATGTAAGAAGATATTTTTATGTACTTAATTGTTAGATAAGTAGTTTTTGTTTAAAAATATGCACCTTAAAGTGAAAATACTATACTACAGAGTTACCATTTATTTAATTCATTAAAAAATATGCTTCTTTTCTACACTTCCAAAGAAACAAATGAGTGATAAGCTTATTTCTTATCGACCATGTTGATACTACGTCATACTACAATAAACTCATTTTGTTTGATTATCTTATATAGTTCTACTAAACTAGTTAAAAAACTTTTTTAAATTATTCACCTTAAAATGAAAATACTATACTACAGAGTTACCATTTATTTAATTCATTAAAAAATATACTTCTTGAAAATAATGAGCTATCTAGAAGTATTTTTTCATTGATATATTTATTTAATAATATTGATTTAAGAACTTTATTTTATAAATTAACTTCTATCAACCAATACCATTTTACCACGCAACAGAGTTATAGTAGATTTTATTTAACTTATCATAAGCTAAAATCAAACCATGCACTTATTAATCTTATATTTATGTATTTGTATATTTATGCATCCTTTAGTATTTTAGTTATGTAATATTTTAAAATGTGATTGGAAAAAAAAAATATTTCGCATTATAAATGTAATTTAAGTTTATGCACGCACACACATAGAAAAATTTAATTATTTATTTTTTAATCTTAATAGATTAAAACGGAAATTTTAAAGTTAAGCATATGTACATTGCGAAATTGATTAAGATTTAATATTACAAACTTAATTATATTGAGTGAAATTAGGATGTAACTTATTAAATAAGTAATACTTGTAAATATTGCAAAAATGTTGAAGTACATTAAGGTTTAATACTTGCTTAGATATATTTTATGTGCATATATAGTACTTTTGCGATGTTATGTAGCTTATTAGATAAACAATACTTATAAATATTGCAAAAATATTGAAGTACATTAAGGTTTCATAGCTGCATAGTTATATTTTATGTGCATATTTAGTGCTTTTTGTGATGATATGCGACTTATTAGTTGTCCAATAGTTATAAATGATGCAAAAATGTTGAAGTACATGAAGGTTTCATAGCTGCTTAGATATATTTTATGTGCATATATAGTACTTTTGTGATGTTATGTAGCTTATTAGATAAACAATACTTGTAAATATTGCAAAAATGTTGAAATACATTAAGGTTTCATAGCTGCATAGTTATATTTTATGTGCATATTTAGTGCTTTTTGTGATGATATGCGACTTATTAGATGTCCAATACTTATAAATATTGCAAAAATGTTGAAGTACATTAAGGTTTAATAGTTGCACAGTTATATTTTATGTGCATATATAGTACTTTTGCGATGTTATGCACCTTATTAGAGGAACGATACTTATAAATGATGCAAAAAATGTTGAAATACATTAAGGTTTAATAGTTATATTTTATGCGCGTATATAGCACTTTTTGTGATGCGAAACAAAATATTCTCACGGGATAGTAGTTTTCAAAAAATTTAACCACAGGAATACACTCTATTTAAGATAGAAATAGGTGCACTAGTATTGAACATGCTGGCTTTTTGGGGTCACGTGATTTTTTTCGTCCAATCAGAAGCACGGAATTTTAATGAATAGTATTATAAAATTAAGTGTTTTTTATATACAGATATTTTTGAGGTTCCATGAACCAATCAAAACCAGGGATTTTTAATGAATAGTATTATTAAATTAAGCACTTTGTGGAATTAAGTGTTGATTGTGTACAAATAATTTTGATGTTTTTTCAACCACATGGATTTTTAATGATTATAAAATTAAGTGATTTGTGGAATTAAGTGTTGATCATATTCAAATAATTTAGGAGTACCATGAACCAACCAGAAGCATGGATTTTTAATAATTGTAAAATTAAGTATACAAGTTTCGGAAAAAAACATGAAAAACTTCAAACGAATAGTCTACAAGCTTTAAAATCTGTGATGCACAAATTATTTGTTTTACCATGTTGATAAACTAGATTACATTAAAAAGTTTGGGTATTAAAATGATATATATTTGGTGTGATTAATAGGGGTTCTAAAGAATTTGGCTGCTTTTCCTGGTGTATGAATTTAGCTTATATTTGGCGTGATTTCGCCAATAATTACAAATTTGGTGGTAAACCTGCAGTATAAATGCATTCGCAAAGAAAATTTTGTCAGTTGCTGCTGTATTTTTGAGGAGTGCGCACGTTTAATTTATCAACTTGTATTTTTTTATAACACTTTACTTTTTAGTGAGAGAGATGGATTTATCTGCAGAAATGCCTATTTCAAATGAGGTGTCATCAAGCTTGGATACTAAGAAAGTACCAAAAACTTTTAGCTGTGTTTCTTGCAGTATGGTATTTAAACGAAAATGGGATTTGCTTCGTCACATGAAAATTCATCTCAACGAAAAATCTTTTATTTGCAATGTATGCCAGAAAGCATTTACCAGGTCAGATGAGTTAAAGAGACATTTAAAAATTCATGAAAAGACTTCTATTGAACATAGATGTGGGCAATGTGATGAATCCTTTAATCGCAAGTATCAGTTGCTGATGCATATTAGAAAAAATCATCGAAAACCTTTACCAGCGCATTCCTGTGATCAATGTGCAGAAACATTTAGACAGAAATATAAACTTTTAGAGCATGTTAGAGAAAATCATCGAAAACCCTTATCGCAAGCAACATTAAAGGGAATATCAAATTCTGACCGAGATTTTCTTAAGGAGAAAATTATGCATTTTAAAAGAAAAAATGCTCTTAATACATTTACAATAACCACATTTGATAATAAAAACAAAGATTTGGATTTAACGTCATTTTTTAATAGTTTAAGAACTGACATTTTAAACGAATTAAACTTTCAATTAAATGACCAAGGATCATTGAAATGGTATATTAATGTAGAAGTTATTTTTAGTTGTATTTATGAAAATGGAGAGAAGGATTTTATTACTCAAAATTTTAGGTCAAAAAGTATAACAACTCTTTTAATAAATGATTTGAATAATGATCTTGAAAACGCTTTTAACAAGATGAAAAAGTGTTTTGATGAATTTAGTGAACAAGGATCAGGTTGGACATTAACCGAAATTTTCAAATTAGAACTTTGTATGACTAAATATGGTTCTTTTCAAATGTAATATCTGATTTTACTACATATATTAAAAATTGTTAGTTTAATCTTATAAAATTATTGTAAACTTTGTATTAAAATGATGCATGTAAAAATCTTATAATTTGAAAAATAAAAGTATGTGTACAAAAATTGTATTTTTAATTATTTATCTCATATAAAAATTTTATGTAAAAGTTTAAACTATTAATCGGATTTTAAAATAAATGCACTTATGTAAACATGTTTAAATAGAAAGTTTTATATTTATTTTATCAAAGTAATTTTTTATTTTTTATTTATTTATTTATTTATTTATTAATATAATTTTAAAACTACATATTTTTATAAAACGTTATTTCATAAATAAATTAATATTTTATAGTAAATATAATCTTAGCAATTTTAGAGATTGTATCAAAAAATCATGAACTTTCCAATTTTAACATTAACCATTTAACATATAGTCTAGGGAAATACTAACCTGCTTAAAAGTTTAACTTTTCTGCATGCTTGAAATTAGACATCAACAAATTATTTGTTTCGACATGTTGATAAACTAAAATATTTTTCGAGATTTTTTAATGGGATTGGGGGTATTTTTCATGATTTGGCTATTAAAATAACATATCTGCTAAGATTTGGCGAGATATTTTAATATATTTGGCAATAAATACTAATTTGGCATTAAACATAGAGTATAAATTCAGTCTCGTAGAAAATTTAATCAGTTGCTAACTTGTTTTCGTGGTTCATATAGCATTTTTAAAGTTTTACTTTGATTATATTTATAATGGATCTATCTGAGGAAGTGCAAGTTTCTGTTCATCAACAAGCCACTTCATCATGTTTTGAAGATGAGACTTTTCACTTAGAGGATGCAAAACCCTATATTTGTAATGTGTGTAAGAAAGCATTTAGTAGATCGTACGGTTATAAAAGACACTTAAAAACTCATGAAAAACCTCGCATAGGATATGGGTGTGAATACTGTATGGAAAATTTTACTCGTAAACGGGATTTTTTAAAGCATAATGCAAAAATTCATAAAAAGACTTTGCATAACCACAGTTGTGATGAATGTAGTGAAGTGTTTAGGACTAAACAAGATTTATTGAATCATAAAAAAATGCTACATCGAAAGGTTTTACCTGAATATCTATGTGTAGAATGCAACGAAAGTTTTCGATATAAGTATGAATTATTACGTCACAACAGAAAAAATCATCGTAAAGATTCTTCTGCTTACGTATGTACAAAATGCAATGAACGAAATACTCTCAACTTTGACAGTGAAAATATGAACTTAACGAATTTTTTGAATACTGCTTTTTTAACCAACACCTATTCTTTAGCCAAAAGCTTTCATGATGAAAATAACAATACATATTTTTTAATATTTTTAAATCATGAAAATATGAATACCGAACGCATAACACAAAATATTGACTCACCAACCAACAACTTTGAGAGTGCAAATGCGAACTTAACGAATTTTTCAGATAATCAAAATATTGTTTTCGGTTCATCAACCAGTGAAAATGTGATCTTATCAAATGTTTTGGATAATAATGAAAATGCATACAACGTTTTACCCACTGCTACTGGAAATATGAATACTGAATGTTTGACACAAAGTAATATTTATGACTCACCAACGAACAACTTTCAGAATATAAATGTGGACTTCACGAATTTTAATGTAGAGTGTATGAGTAATCAAAATAATTTTTCACCGGTGAGTGTTGATAACGACTTGTTGACATTTTTGGATAATTTTAATGTAGAATGTATAACTCAATGTAACCTTAACGATTCAACAACAATTTAGATTTTTATGAACCTGTTTTTATATTGACAATAATAATGTAAAATAAATTATTTTAATCAAAAATTGTGTTTTTATTATGAAATTACTTTCTACACACCATTTTATATTACAATAGATTCGTTAAGTCACGAAAAAAATCTAAACATGTATAAATATATTTTTGCTTTCTTATTAACTAAATCGTTTAATACATTTATATACAATAAGACTTGATGATTTTAATTCGTTTTAAAGAAATTCTTTCCCAACAAATTGGAATGGAACGAAGTGACTTATAAAAACCGTAAAATTAAGAACTCTAATATTGCTGATTTATTAAATATTTTCTACGAATAAGAAAGTGCCTATCAATGCACAGGGCGAATTGTCGCAAGCTCTTAATGATATGCCTAAAACCTTTATTAAAAACAAATTTTTGTTATCTTCTGTACCCAAATGTAACCCTATCTTCTGTACCCAAATGACGTAGTAAGCTAAACACAAACCCTACACTAATGTAGTATATGTGACGTACGTGCTAGATACGTGCTAGATACGTCATAGTAGACAATGTCATGTGACGTAGGTAGCTTACTACGTCATACTAGATAATGTCACGTGACATAGTAGATAAGAAAGCTTACCACGTGATCTTGATAAGAAATAGCGTTATCGCTCATTTCACACCATGCGAGTAGAAGAGAAGGAGGCAAATTAACAACTGTGTTGAGGTAAGTCCAGTTTTTATATCATTTATTTAAACATAAATAAAGAGACCAGTGTTTTATATTAAAAATTTAACCAATAGGTGGGGTTACATTTGGGTACAGAAGATAACAAAAATTTGTTTTTAATAAAGGTTTTAGGCATATCATTAAGAGCTTGCGACAATTCGCCCTGTGCATTGATAGGCACTTTCTTATTCGTAGAAAATATTTAATAAATCAGCAATATTAGAGTTCTTAATTTTACGGTTTTTATAAGTCACTTCGTTCCATTCCAATTTGTTGGGAAAGAATTTCTTTAAAACGAATTAAAATCATCAAGTCTTATTGTATATAAATGTATTAAACGATTTAGTTAATAAGAAAGCAAAAATATATTTATACATGTTTAGATTTTTTTCGTGACTTAACGAATCTATTGTAATATAAAATGGTGTGTAGAAAGTAATTTCATAATAAAAACACAATTTTTGATTAAAATAATTTATTTTACATTATTATTGTCAATATAAAAACAGGTTCATAAAAATCTAAATTGTTGTTGAATCGTTAAGGTTACATTGAGTTATACATTCTACATTAAAATTATCCAAAAATGTCAACAAGTCGTTATCAACACTCACCGGTGAAAAATTATTTTGATTACTCATACACTCTACATTAAAATTCGTGAAGTCCACATTTATATTCTGAAAGTTGTTCGTTGGTGAGTCATAAATATTACTTTGTGTCAAACATTCAGTATTCATATTTCCAGTAGCAGTGGGTAAAACGTTGTATGCATTTTCATTATTATCCAAAACATTTGATAAGATCACATTTTCACTGGTTGATGAACCGAAAACAATATTTTGATTATCTGAAAAATTCGTTAAGTTCGCATTTGCACTCTCAAAGTTGTTGGTTGGTGAGTCAATATTTTGTGTTATGCGTTCGGTATTCATATTTTCATGATTTAAAAATATTAAAAAATATGTATTGTTATTTTCATCATGAAAGCTTTTGGCTAAAGAATAGGTGTTGGTTAAAAAAGCAGTATTCAAAAAATTCGTTAAGTTCATATTTTCACTGTCAAAGTTGAGAGTATTTCGTTCATTGCATTTTGTACATACGTAAGCAGAAGAATCTTTACGATGATTTTTTCTGTTGTGACGTAATAATTCATACTTATATCGAAAACTTTCGTTGCATTCTACACATAGATATTCAGGTAAAACCTTTCGATGTAGCATTTTTTTATGATTCAATAAATCTTGTTTAGTCCTAAACACTTCACTACATTCATCACAACTGTGGTTATGCAAAGTCTTTTTATGAATTTTTGCATTATGCTTTAAAAAATCCCGTTTACGAGTAAAATTTTCCATACAGTATTCACACCCATATCCTATGCGAGGTTTTTCATGAGTTTTTAAGTGTCTTTTATAACCGTACGATCTACTAAATGCTTTCTTACACACATTACAAATATAGGGTTTTGCATCCTCTAAGTGAAAAGTCTCATCTTCAAAACATGATGAAGTGGCTTGTTGATGAACAGAAACTTGCACTTCCTCAGATAGATCCATTATAAATATAATCAAAGTAAAACTTTAAAAATGCTATATGAACCACGAAAACAAGTTAGCAACTGATTAAATTTTCTACGAGACTGAATTTATACTCTATGTTTAATGCCAAATTAGTATTTATTGCCAAATATATTAAAATATCTCGCCAAATCTTAGCAGATATGTTATTTTAATAGCCAAATCATGAAAAATACCCCCAATCCCATTAAAAAATCTCGAAAAATATTTTAGTTTATCAACATGTCGAAACAAATAATTTGTTGATGTCTAATTTCAAGCATGCAGAAAAGTTAAACTTTTAAGCAGGTTAGTATTTCCCTAGACTATATGTTAAATGGTTAATGTTAAAATTGGAAAGTTCATGATTTTTTGATACAATCTCTAAAATTGCTAAGATTATATTTACTATAAAATATTAATTTATTTATGAAATAACGTTTTATAAAAATATGTAGTTTTAAAATTATATTAATAAATAAATAAATAAATAAATAAAAAATAAAAAATTACTTTGATAAAATAAATATAAAACTTTCTATTTAAACATGTTTACATAAGTGCATTTATTTTAAAATCCGATTAATAGTTTAAACTTTTACATAAAATTTTTATATGAGATAAATAATTAAAAATACAATTTTTGTACACATACTTTTATTTTTCAAATTATAAGATTTTTACATGCATCATTTTAATACAAAGTTTACAATAATTTTATAAGATTAAACTAACAATTTTTAATATATGTAGTAAAATCAGATATTACATTTGAAAAGAACCATATTTAGTCATACAAAGTTCTAATTTGAAAATTTCGGTTAATGTCCAACCTGATCCTTGTTCACTAAATTCATCAAAACACTTTTTCATCTTGTTAAAAGCGTTTTCAAGATCATTATTCAAATCATTTATTAAAAGAGTTGTTATACTTTTTGACCTAAAATTTTGAGTAATAAAATCCTTCTCTCCATTTTCATAAATACAACTAAAAATAACTTCTACATTAATATACCATTTCAATGATCCTTGGTCATTTAATTGAAAGTTTAATTCGTTTAAAATGTCAGTTCTTAAACTATTAAAAAATGACGTTAAATCCAAATCTTTGTTTTTATTATCAAATGTGGTTATTGTAAATGTATTAAGAGCATTTTTTCTTTTAAAATGCATAATTTTCTCCTTAAGAAAATCTCGGTCAGAATTTGATATTCCCTTTAATGTTGCTTGCGATAAGGGTTTTCGATGATTTTCTCTAACATGCTCTAAAAGTTTATATTTCTGTCTAAATGTTTCTGCACATTGATCACAGGAATGCGCTGGTAAAGGTTTTCGATGATTTTTTCTAATATGCATCAGCAACTGATACTTGCGATTAAAGGATTCATCACATTGCCCACATCTATGTTCAATAGAAGTCTTTTCATGAATTTTTAAATGTCTCTTTAACTCATCTGACCTGGTAAATGCTTTCTGGCATACATTGCAAATAAAAGATTTTTCGTTGAGATGAATTTTCATGTGACGAAGCAAATCCCATTTTCGTTTAAATACCATACTGCAAGAAACACAGCTAAAAGTTTTTGGTACTTTCTTAGTATCCAAGCTTGATGACACCTCATTTGAAATAGGCATTTCTGCAGATAAATCCATCTCTCTCACTAAAAAGTAAAGTGTTATAAAAAAATACAAGTTGATAAATTAAACGTGCGCACTCCTCAAAAATACAGCAGCAACTGACAAAATTTTCTTTGCGAATGCATTTATACTGCAGGTTTACCACCAAATTTGTAATTATTGGCGAAATCACGCCAAATATAAGCTAAATTCATACACCAGGAAAAGCAGCCAAATTCTTTAGAACCCCTATTAATCACACCAAATATATATCATTTTAATACCCAAACTTTTTAATGTAATCTAGTTTATCAACATGGTAAAACAAATAATTTGTGCATCACAGATTTTAAAGCTTGTAGACTATTCGTTTGAAGTTTTTCATGTTTTTTTCCGAAACTTGTATACTTAATTTTACAATTATTAAAAATCCATGCTTCTGGTTGGTTCATGGTACTCCTAAATTATTTGAATATGATCAACACTTAATTCCACAAATCACTTAATTTTATAATCATTAAAAATCCATGTGGTTGAAAAAACATCAAAATTATTTGTACACAATCAACACTTAATTCCACAAAGTGCTTAATTTAATAATACTATTCATTAAAAATCCCTGGTTTTGATTGGTTCATGGAACCTCAAAAATATCTGTATATAAAAAACACTTAATTTTATAATACTATTCATTAAAATTCCGTGCTTCTGATTGGACGAAAAAAATCACGTGACCCCAAAAAGCCAGCATGTTCAATACTAGTGCACCTATTTCTATCTTAAATAGAGTGTATTCCTGTGGTTAAATTTTTTGAAAACTACTATCCCGTGAGAATATTTTGTTTCGCATCACAAAAAGTGCTATATACGCGCATAAAATATAACTATTAAACCTTAATGTATTTCAACATTTTTTGCATCATTTATAAGTATCGTTCCTCTAATAAGGTACATAACATCGCAAAAGTACTATATATGCACATAAAATATAACTGTGCAACTATTAAACCTTAATGTACTTCAACATTTTTGCAATATTTATAAGTATTGGACATCTAATAAGTCGCATATCATCACAAAAAGCACTAAATATGCACATAAAATATAACTATGCAGCTATGAAACCTTAATGTATTTCAACATTTTTGCAATATTTACAAGTATTGTTTATCTAATAAGCTACATAACATCACAAAAGTACTATATATGCACATAAAATATATCTAAGCAGCTATGAAACCTTCATGTACTTCAACATTTTTGCATCATTTATAACTATTGGACAACTAATAAGTCGCATATCATCACAAAAAGCACTAAATATGCACATAAAATATAACTATGCAGCTATGAAACCTTAATGTACTTCAATATTTTTGCAATATTTATAAGTATTGTTTATCTAATAAGCTACATAACATCGCAAAAGTACTATATATGCACATAAAATATATCTAAGCAAGTATTAAACCTTAATGTACTTCAACATTTTTGCAATATTTACAAGTATTACTTATTTAATAAGTTACATCCTAATTTCACTCAATATAATTAAGTTTGTAATATTAAATCTTAATCAATTTCGCAATGTACATATGCTTAACTTTAAAATTTCCGTTTTAATCTATTAAGATTAAAAAATAAATAATTAAATTTTTCTATGTGTGTGCGTGCATAAACTTAAATTACATTTATAATGCGAAATATTTTTTTTTTCCAATCACATTTTAAAATATTACATAACTAAAATACTAAAGGATGCATAAATATACAAATACATAAATATAAGATTAATAAGTGCATGGTTTGATTTTAGCTTATGATAAGTTAAATAAAATCTACTATAACTCTGTTGCGTGGTAAAATGGTATTGGTTGATAGAAGTTAATTTATAAAATAAAGTTCTTAAATCAATATTATTAAATAAATATATCAATGAAAAAATACTTCTAGATAGCTCATTATTTTCAAGAAGTATATTTTTTAATGAATTAAATAAATGGTAACTCTGTAGTATAGTATTTTCATTTTAAGGTGAATAATTTAAAAAAGTTTTTTAACTAGTTTAGTAGAACTATATAAGATAATCAAACAAAATGAGTTTATTGTAGTATGACGTAGTATCAACATGGTCGATAAGAAATAAGCTTATCACTCATTTGTTTCTTTGGAAGTGTAGAAAAGAAGCATATTTTTTAATGAATTAAATAAATGGTAACTCTGTAGTATAGTATTTTCACTTTAAGGTGCATATTTTTAAACAAAAACTACTTATCTAACAATTAAGTACATAAAAATATCTTCTTACATAATTTCTAATACAACTCATTATCTATTTAAAAGTATATAATCAAGATCTCATGTTTAAACATTTCCTGTAATGCAAAGATAAACACAAGTCTTAATCACTATTTCTACATATATCCGAAAATACACACTTACTACATTATTTAAATTGTCCTTCGCAAAATTTCTAAGACAACTCATTTAGAAGAATCTCTATTTATTTGAAATATAACTATTTTATTATAAAATGGAAGTTCAAAAAAAAATTCTTTCCGTTTTAATCTATTAAGATTAAAAAATAAATAATTAAATTTTTCTATGTGTGTGCGTGCATAAACTTAAATTACATTTATAATGCAAAAAATTTTAAAATATTACATAACTAAAATACTTAAGGATGCATAAATATACAAAATATGCAAATACATGAATATAAGATTAATAAGTACATGGTTTGATTTTAGCTTGTGACAAGTTAAATAAAATGTACTATAACTCTGTTGCGTGGTAAAATGTTATTGGTTGCACAAAATCTTAATTAATTTTTCTAATCCTTTATCACTATTTCTGTCTGAATATATTTTTTCTAACTCTCTACTTCAATATTATTATTATTATTATTATTATTATTTTTTTTTTTTTTCCAAGTTTAAAATTAATTTTAAAATTGATAATTAATGTAAATTCATATCTCTATGAGCACTAAAATATACAAAATCTTAGTTAATTTTTCTAATCCTTTATTACTAAATGAAATAAATACCTCTATTTCTGCCTGAATATATTTTTTCTAACTCTCTACTTCAATAATATTAATTTTTTTTTCTCTGTTTCAATAAATAATCGCCAGATGGCAGCACATATGGTAATATTTCAGATGAGAGAAAATTTCCTTAACTTGTAATCATTTTATTAAATTTTGTACGCATTTAAATTATACCACAATTTTTCCTTAAAAAATATTAGTGAAAACCATTCGCGAAAAATCGTATATTTTACATAATTAAAAATACTGTCTAAATATGTTCACGCAGATTAAAAAATCTGTTTGAACATATATAAGAAATTCTCTTTTGAGAATTTCACAGAAAAAAAAAGTAACTCTTTAGCAGAGTTCTAAAGATTAAATAAAAAAGAAATTTAATATATGTTCACATAGAAAAAAAAAAAAAAAAAAAAAAAAATGTTTGAACATATAACAGTAGAAAAATCACATATTTCCACTTATCAAACACCCTTGAACGAAAATTTTTAATCACTCAAACATAAGAAAAAATTTCTTAATATTTTATCCCAAATTATCATTAAAATAATAATTATGCACATAAAATCTACGAAAACAATTAAAATATTAATTATGCACTAAAAATCCTCACTAATATTAATACATTCATTTCTTAAATTGAAAAATAACTTACATTTAAAATAAATTTCATCGCAAAACGATACACTAAGTAATTAAAATTTACGCTATCAACACATGATGGTCGAGTGGATAGCGCGGCGGGTTCGCAACCCGCAGATAGCAGGTTCGATCCTAAGTGACGGCAAAGCATCATTTTTGAAAATAAACGAGTTCAATAATTCCTCAATAGATGTCAGCACTACAGAAAAAATAAGTTTGAGAAAAATCAATAATTAAAGTTCTCTTTAAATAATATTCATTATCATTCAAGATAAGATCTTAATTCTAACCCTCCTTATCTTTAACAAGGTCATGCGTCACCGAATGTTGATAAGATAACGGCGCGACAGCAGCACGGCTCGCCCGTGCAGTGGTGCAGCGGGCGTTCAACTGTCAATATTACACTACTGATGGTGCTATTACTACGATTTTCAGTGATTTGCCATCATATCTATCAAAGCCAAGTACATGAAAACAACGTCCTGTGGAAATATTTCGTTTTTGTTTAAGAGCTATTTAGATTTGTAAATAATTAAGTTGGAAAAAGTTACCAAATAATGACTAAAAAAATTTGAGAAGTATTGCAAAAGCCAAGGCAAAAAAATTACGTTTTATTACCTAATGATATTTGTGCTTTTATATTATTATTATGATTAATTTTTATGCAAATGATAGAAAAATCTTCTTTATGTACATGAAACATATTTATAATTTTCAATAAAATTATTTTTTTCTTGATTTTTGTCTTTTATGTCTTATTTTAATTTCTTAGTTTCTTATTTAAATAAGCAAATAAATCTATTTAAAATCTTGAGATTTAAAATCTTATTTAAAATGTTGGTATAAAGAATGTTGAAAGTATGTTATCAGGTAAGTGAGAGTTATTTTGGATGATCAAATACTTGTAAATTATTGCTATATATTAAAATTTATCTGTGCATAAAATTTACAGCGATGATTAAAAGAAAAAAAAAATTCTTATTATATACGGTAAAAGATGTTTTTAATGCAAATTCTATGTCCACCCTCACCTTAAAAAAAAAAAAAAAAAAAAAAAAAAAAAAAAAAAAAGGTGTATCATTAATATTTATGATTTTAAAACTTTAAATAACCGGAAATTTGGAGTTTGATGTCATTTATAATTTAGTACATTGTAACTTCTATACCTTATATATCGTTAATATTGTCTATATCAATACATTGTATCGTCGTACCTGTTTATAATTTTAATTTGGTGAAAAAATCCATTATTTAAAAAATATATGCATATATTCAGGTGGCTTAACCCTTTGTATCCCACGGGGTCTTTAAAGTCCTACCAAAAAAATTCCTCAATATAGCCTAAATTTACTACAGGCTTTCATTGGAACTTCAAAGTCCCTATAATTTAAACTTTCTCTATTGTTAAGCAAAAGTAAGCTAAATTTAATATGAGATGTTTCTCTTGCAGAAAAGAAATATAATAAAAAAGTTTCAAACTATTTTTCCAAAAATAAGATGATTTGGTATGTAAAGGGTTAAGTAAATTAAGTGTTTGAAACATTTTTTATTTTTTATTTTAATGTTTATAATTTGTATTTTAACTAATTACAACATGTATGTTTCCCAAAATTTTCATATTTTATTTATTGAAAAGTTGTGATTATTAATGGCATCAGTGGTTATATTAAACATAAATAAACACCGCTCAGTTGCTTTATTAGCTATATTAATTCGTACTCTGCTATTACTCCTATTTAAAAAAATATATATATATATATATATATATATTACCTTTGAAATAAATTTATGACTAAATATAAGATTTATTGTTTTATTGAGGGAAAAAATTGGGAATGAAATGGGTAATATTAAAAAAAGGAACTTAAAAAAAAAAGGTTTATATTTATTTTTGTAACCGCAGCGTATAAAACTAAAGCACCGAGGAGAAAAAAAATAAATTCTAAATATAATAAATTCTAAAAATAATTCTAAATCCATATATGAGGATGTGCATAAAAAATGGACTAAATCATGTGGCGCCACAATCCATTTGGAAGGTCTTGATAAGAAGGTGTTGGATAAATGCTTGCGTTAATAATAAATAAATGTAGGGAAGAATGTTTAAACTAGCGAATTCTTTGTTTCAGTGGTTTGTTAAATTTCCAGTATTCATAGCTGCTAACTTTTTTAATTGATTCCGGAATGTTGTTAGTAATGCCCTTTTTTCAAATCATATTCTTTGAGGCGTAATTTTCTTCATATTTAATTGTAATTACATGCTAAAGAAGATTATTCTAGAAAGAATATGGTATGAAGAAAAGGGCGAATGTTAACAACATTCCGGAATAATTTGAAGAAGTTGTCAGCTATGAGTATTTTTTTTTTTTTTTTAATTGATAGACAAGTAATATTTTCCAGAAAAGTTCTTTAAATGTATTTTCAAGGTTGAACACCTTAAAGGGGAGAAAAGAGTAAACAATTACAAAAGTAAAGAGGTTAAGACTAATAACAATGCTTTTACAAAAACCCCTGCAAACAAGCACGAATCTCTTATTCTTCATAAAATATGAAGGATTTTAACCAATTAAAATTTTGATTAATCTGCTTACTTGCCAACTCCACTGTTTTTACCAGTAGACTACCGTTTTTTTTAGCTATTTCTACTGGTCTACTGTTTTTAGGAACTTACAAGAAAAATTGTAAAATTGAGCAATTTTACTGGAAAATATATAGAGGAAAATATACAGAGAATACATATAATAATGAAATGAGGCTTATTAAATGTATGTGTAAAAATTACAATATTGATTTTAATTAACTCAAAACAAACTTAAATTTTTGGATTTTTTACTTCCATCACCCTACTACCGTAAGTAATGGAAGTACAGAGCTGACAACCTAATCCAGCAAATTGTTAGTACCGCCCCTTTTTCTACACCAGTCATTTCTTAGTTTTTTCTTCTTAATTCAACGTAAATACATTTGAAGAAAATTGCTTTAAAAATTAAGTGGTGTAGAAAAAGGGGCGGTACTAACAATTTGCCGGATTAGGTTGGCAGCTCTGGAAGTATTGTATTCGGTCCAAAAATTCGATATCGAGATTTCACCTGATTTACACGTTTTAAGGTCCTCTGAGTCCAAAAAAGTGGTTTTGGCAATTTGTAAGTGTGTGTGTGTGTGTGTGTGTGTGTGTGGAATCTCCAGGCTATCATATCTCCGAAACTAATAAAGATAGAACTACAAAACTTCAGAATTAAGACAGGTCTGGTGTACAGATGCATTTTCAAATGTTGATAAAAATTGAAAAACCGGAAGTGGGACATCAGAAACCAGAAGTGGGACCGTAAGTCCGTATCTCAAAACCGGCTCTAACGATTTTCTTCAAATTTGCTATATAAACATTCTATTAGAAGTCCTTTCGAATGATATAGTTGGTTAGTTCAGGAAAATCGATAGGCGTCCTGTATAAATAACTCAATTTCAGGTCTCGCAAGCGCGTTCCTTTAAAAATATCGTTACGGATTTTTTTCAAACTCGCCATTTTAACTCAATTTTCTCAAAAAAAAAAAAAAAAAAAAAGTCTGGTGTGAAACAACTACACGGCTTCCATTGCCCACTATTACACGTATTATATGCATTTTTTAGAAATAATGTGGTCAGCGAACACGTAAAATTGACCTAACGAAGTAGACACCAAACAAATTTCCTATAATGAAAGCTAATATATATATGTGTGCGTGTATGTGTGTGTGCATGCATGTATATATATATATATATATGTATATATATATATATATATATATATATATATATATATATACATATGTAAACATGTAAAACAGAACTTATATAGCGAGTTAAAAAATAAGGGGGGGGGAATGAGTTATTTTTTCAAACACCAATTTCCGAGATCTAAAACTGACCTACTTAATCAGGATGACTGTTATTTTTCCTGTAACAACCACTTAATACATGAGAAAGGATATCTAAAATGGATTTATGCAACAATTTTCAAGAAAATCGTTAGAGCCGTTTTTGAGATACCAACTTTTACCAAAACTTGGCGTACTCAATTATTGAACGGAAAACAATAATTACATACAAAAGCATATTTAAAAGTGAGTTACTATAGCGAGTTAGAAAATAATCCGTACAGCCCTTTTTAAAGGCACGACTTGCGAGACCTGAAATTAAGCTATTTATACAGGGTGCCTGTACACCAGAATTTCATCTGTACACCAGACCTGCCTCAATGCTAAAGTTTCGTAGTTTTATCTCTATTAGTTTAGGAGATATCATAACCAGAAGATTTCGTTCGTACATACATACATACACACTATTGCCAAAAACTACTGATTTGGACTCAGGAGACCTTAAAACGTGTAAATCAAGCGAAAACTCGACATTGAATTTTTGGACCGAATACAATACTTCCATTACCTACGGTAGTGGGGTAATGAAAGTAAAAATGCATATAATTCGTGAAATAGTGGGTAATGGAAGTCGTGTGGTTTTTCACACCAGATTTGTAAATAATGCTTTGTAATTAAATAGTATATTTACATAGTCATTGTGAGTGTATTTTCAGTCAGATAAGATAATTAAAAACTGAATTTTGATCCTCATTATCTTATAAAAATCTGGAGAACATTTTAATTTCTAAATGCAGTGAAAATTTAGTTTAACAATTCTATGAATAACAATTTAATTGTTATTTTCTTAATGAAGCAAAATCTGCTATAAATGTAAAAATTTGTGTTTAAGTAAATATCATAGACAATACTTTTTTTCCTAATTTTTAGGATTTGAAATTAATTCTTTAATACACATAATCTCAATATTTTATTTGTTTTCGTTTGAAAGATGAGTGATTTTTATTTAAAGAAAATTTTTATTTATGGAAAATATTTTGTAAATATTCATATATTTTTCTTTTTGTCTACTATATATTTATATAAATTCAGTCTCTATCGTTAAAAATGTCAATTTACAAAATCTCTACTGTTTTTTTTTTTTTTTCGATAAAATCTACTGATTTTTAAAACTGATATGTTGGCAAGTATGAATCTATCTCAAATATTATGAGACATGCTAGTCATTGTTTTTTTTTTTTTTCCCTAACTAATCTTCCTCCACAAATATTATGAGGCAGCTTAATCAAATAGAGACTCGTTTTCCTCTTCAGATATTACCAGACAGGTTAGTCAGGCAAATAATCTTGACTATCCTGCCTCTTCAAATATTCTTTGAAAATTGACTACCTTTCTTAGTCAGATACCTGAGATCTGTTGACTAACTTTCTTAATCAAGTGTAGATTCTGACTAACATGCCTTGTCTTTGAAACTGCGGTTGTTGACTAACCTTCCTGGTCAGATAATTATGATTGTCGACTAGCCTTCTTTGTCTGATAATATTAACCTCCCTAGTCTGGAGTAGTGTTTTGGTGACTAGTTCAGCAAGTACACTTTTTAGTTTTGGAGACTAGTTCAGCAAGTACACTTTTCAGTTTTGGTGACTAGTTCAGCAAGTACACTTTTCAGTTTTGGAGACTAGTTCAGCAAGTACACTTTTTGGCTAGTCAGCTATTTTGGTTAGTCAATTCTGTATTGTCAGTTGAGCATTTTGCCAGGTCACTGTGACCAATTTATTTTTCTGTGTGCAAAAGTGATGTATTAATGAGGTTTGACTGTAATTATATTTATCACAAAACAGTTTAGCTTAACCGAGTTGCTGCTAATCACAAATTTAAATTAAGATTTGTTCTATTCTGGTTTTTAAAACTAATTTTATGCCACTTAAATTATGCATTAATCTTGTTTTGTTGTCAACATTTTTAACTGTGGAAATTTTCCTATTTAATTATTATAACTGAAATATACTTGTGGTTAAAATTTGGTTTCAGAAACAGAAATGTCGAGGGAATAAATTAAAAGAATATGGACTTGGAAAGAAATAGATTAAAGTCATATATTGCCACCACCGTAGGGTAAAGCTTCTAAATTGTATCACCATTGCTCTATCAGAGCAGTTTAATCAATTTTTTGACATTATTTCAATTTTATGCTATATAAATAGCAATGTAATACACACATGTGATTCTTATTACGCGTCCTGTTAATTTTAGTGACTTAAGACTAATTGCACAAATGTGAGCTTACATATCTTTTGTACTTATCTTTTGTACTTACATATCTTTTGTACATATCTTTTGTACTTTTGTAAGATATTAATGTATGCAAAATTTATTCTAGTGCAATACTTGTCTTAGGACATTATAATTTGCATAAAAAGTGAAGTAAAAAAGAAAAGCCATGGAATTCACAAAAAACGTATAATATAATGAATTGGGGGCATAAAATGGCCGAATATAAAGAAAAAAAAAGAAATTGACTCTACTGTGAATAAAATAAGTGGGTGATTGTTTATTTTATTTAAAAAAAGAAAAAAATAATTTTGTCTAAATT
Organism: Salticus scenicus; assembly: GCA_963930645.1. Lineage (NCBI taxonomy): Eukaryota > Metazoa > Arthropoda > Arachnida > Araneae > Salticidae > Salticus > Salticus scenicus. The sequence goes on from OZ005657.1 coordinate 29,760,627, forward strand.
ATAGGCAAACCTGATTTGGTTGTCAAAAACCAGTTAGTAATTGAACAATGTTTTGTATATATTTTTTTACTACTAGTTGGATTTATGTTTTGAGTATATGTTTAACCACTATTTGGAATTCGGATGAATCATACAGTTCCTAGCCAAATTATTAGACCAAAGCAAAAACACAGATAGAAATACATTATATATTTATTAGAATGATCAACTAACTATGATGAGCACAGATACCGAAATTCGGCTATGTAATAATCAGTTCATATTTTTCTGTGAAAGTTCGAACAAAAATGTATATAGGGAACCGATAGAGAAAAATAAAATATTTTGAATACGCTGTGTCATTAAATCAATGAAATGATTTGGAACTTCTACAGTTAGTCTTGCTTATTATGTGCCAATTTTTACCTCAATTTTCATAGAATAGCACATATTTAAAAAGATATAAATGTTTTTTTTTTCTTTTTTTTTTTCTTCCTTTTCATTTTTCCATGTTGAAATTGATATATTTTTTTTTAATCAACGTTTGTCAATCTGGTTCAATGCTGGGTGCATCCATATAATGGTAAAACCTGTCTCCATAACATGGTACTTGCTTTCAGCCATACTTTGGAACTACGTTGAACCATGTTTTGGGAAAAGGTTGAACCATATTTTCAGAAAAGCAAGAACCATGTTTTGAGAAAATGTTGAACCATATTTTCAGAAAAGGAAGAACCAAGTTTTGGGAAAAAGTGTAACCATAATTTGGAACTACGTTGAATCATGTTTAGGGAAAAGGTAAAACCATAATTTGGAATTATGTTGAGCCATGTTTTGGGAAAAGGTAAAACTATAGCTTGAAATTACATTGAACCATGTTTTGGAAAAAGGTGTAGCCACAGTTTGGAACTATGTTGAACCTCTATTTGGAATTAGGATGAACCCTACAGTGCATAGCCAAATTATTATACCAAAGCAAAAAACAGATAAATGTATGGAAATTTATTAGAATGATCAATTAACTACAATGAGTACAGAAACGAAACTTTGGTTATGTAATATGTATGTATCAGTTCAGATTTTCAGTGAGTGTTCAGATAGAAATACATAAAAGTAGCCGATAAAAATTAGACAGTAACAAAATGTTTTGAAAACCCTATCATTAAATGAAAGAAACGATTTGAAACTTGTTGGTCTTGCTTATTGCGCACCAGGTTTTGCCTCAATTTTCGTAGAACTGGCACAAATATTTAGAAAGATTTTTTTTTTAACAAAAACAAAATTCAGTATTTCCCTGTTTCCAAGTTTAAAATGAAAGGTTTTTTTTTTTTTTTTTTTCCCCAAAAATTTACCAATTTGCGAAACATCTCTTATTATGCAAGTAAATTTTTAAAGTCAAGGAAATGCAGGCGAATAAAAAAAATCACAGATTGACAAACGTTGATTAAAAAAAAATATATCAATTTCAACATGGAAAAATGAAAAGGAAGAAAAAAAAAAAAAAAAAAAGAACATTTATATCTTTTTAAATATGTGCTATTCTATGAAAATTGAGGTAAAAATTGGCACATAATAAGCAAGACTAACTGTAGAAGTTCCAAATCATTTCATTGATTTAATGACACAGCGTATTCAAAATATTTTATTTTTCTCTATCGGTTCCCTATATACATTTTTGTTCGAACTTTCATAGAAAAATATGAACTGATTATTACATAGCCGAATTTCGGTATCTGTGCTCATCATAGTTAGTTGATCATTCTAATAAATATATAATGTATTTCTATCTGTGTTTTTGCTTTGGTCTAATAATTTGGCCAGGAACTGTATGATTCATCCGAATTCCAAATAGTGGTTAAACATATACTCAAAACATAAATTCAACTAGTAGTAAAAATATATATACAAAACATTGTTCAATTACTAACTGGTTTTTGACAACCAAATCAGGTTTTTGCCTTAAATTTAGACAAAATTATTTTTTTCTTTTTTTAAATAAAATAAACAATCACCCACTTATTTTATTCACAGTAGAGTCAATTTCTTTTTTTTTTCTTTATATTCGGCCATTTTATGCCCCCAATTCATTATATTATACGTTTTTTGTGAATTCCATGGCTTTTCTTTTTTACTTCACTTTTTATGCAAATTATAATGTCCTAAGACAAGTATTGCACTAGAATAAATTTTGCATACATTAATATCTTGGGAGTACAAAAGCTATGTAAGCTCACATTTGTGCAATTAGTCTTAAGTCACTAAAATTAACAGGAAGCGTAATAAGAATCACATGTGTGTATTACATTGCTATTTATATAGCATAAAATTGAAATAATGTCAAAAAATTGATTAAACTGCTCTGATAGAGCAATGGTGATACAATTTAGAAGCTTTACCCTACGGTGGTGGCAATATATGACTTTAATCTATTTCTTTCCAAGTCCATATTCTTTTAATTTATTCCCTCGACATTTCTGTTTCTGAAACCAAACTTTAACCACAAGTATATTTCAGTTATAATAAATAAACAGGAAAATTTCCACAGTTAAAAATGTTGACAACAAAACAAGATTAATGCATAATTTAAGAGGCATAAAATTAGTTTTAAAAACCAGAATAGAACAAATCTTAATTTAAATTTGTGATTAGCAGCAACTCGGTTAAGCTAAACTGTTTTGTGATAAATATAATTACAGTCAAACCTCATTAATACATCACTTTTGGGACTTCTGAAAAACTGTGTTAAGCGGTTTGACTTGTTATGCGGAGTTAAAGGAATTTTGGGACTAAGAAAAAGGGGGTGTCTTATGTGCAGAGTGATGTATTAACGAGGTTTGACTGTGCAACTATAAATAGAGTTAACTCTTACAAATTAGCATGTATTAAAATTTAAACTAGATTTCACCGTGTTAATTTAAATAGAACCATAATTATTTTTTTAAAGATCAATAACCAAATAAAAGTTCAATATCATAAACAGGGATCTTTTTGATATTCCCTGACTTTTTGAAGGTCATATTGGTGCTGAAATTTTTATTAAATATGGGTGTATATCAACCGATAGGTGGCACTGCTATAAATGTCTATAATTTTCCACATTGCTGTATCTCAACACCTATTACTTAAAATTACACTAAACAGTAGGTATATTTAAAACATTTGTTGTGAGAAGCTATGTTAATTAAATTTTTTGTGCATCTAATTAATAGGTGGTACGTGGTACTGTACTGTTATTTAAACTGATATAGGAAAAAAAAATTGTAATGGATGCAGCGTACTAGAATGATAAATTTTACATGAAATTTCATAAGTCTTAAATAAAGAGAACATATTTTAAGGATTAAAATAATTTTAAGCGCTGCTTAAAAAAATAAAAAAATAAATAAAATAAAATAAAATAAAATAAAATAAAATAAAATATTGCACATTCCCCTTTTACAATTCAGAACACATATATTTACAATATTTTCAGGATTTTAGTATAAATGCATATTAATCTAAATTGCCTAAATTGTTTTAACAGACATTGTACATTGACTAATCTGTTTATCCAAAAATTTTGCTTCATCTCTTAAATGTGCTTGATTATCATTATTATTATTTCCAATAAAATTGTTAATGCAGTTACTGATAGAAAATTTAATCAATGTAAACAGAAATTAAAATTTGCAATTAAAAGAAAATCAAATGGCTATAATTTTAACAACAACAACAACAATAATAAATAAAACCTAAACTAAAATTGGGAGTGTTAGGTTGCTTGCTCTCTTCACAAAATTTAAATTCATAAAGAAGCATTTCAAAAACATTTTGTTTAAGTAAATGATTAATTCAAATTTTTCGATGCCTACACTGTAAAAAAAAACTCGTCGAAAAAACGGAAAAAAATTGTCAGCCAGGACGCCAATCATAACCCGTTTTCTTCACAGAAAAAAAGCGTTTAAAAAAAAAATTGGGAAAATCTGTAAATATTTCCGTAAATACTTCTGTTAAAGCAACGTAATTCTTCTATTAAAACAATGTAATTCTTTTGTGAATTCAACGAACTATGACTGTTTTAAAAACAGAAAACCCATTTTTTAAAACTTTTTTTTTCTGTGAAGTAAACAGATCTCTTTTGTCTTTTAAACAGTGACGTTCTGTTATATTTGCAGAAAAAAATGTTACTTTAACAGAATTATTTTAAATTTCTTACAGAGAAAACATGTATTTTTTACAGAAAAAAGAGAGAGATTTTTCGAAAACTTACAGAGTATTTCTGCTAAAATAACAGCTCTTTCCTACAAACATAACAGAATTTCACTATTTAAAAAAAAAAAAAAAATCTGTTTGCGACACAGAAAAAATTGTTTTTAAAAATGAGTCATATTCTGTAATTTTACAGAGAAATCATGTATTTTTTACATAAATAGATATAGGTTTTTCCGTACATTTACAGAATATATTCATTAGTTTAACTGTTGTTATCTGTAAACATAACGTATAACAACGATTGTTTAAAAACAGAAAACCAGTTTTTAAAATAGATTTTTTCTGTGAAGAATACAATTTTTTACTGGCATCCTGGCTGACAGTTTTCTTTTTCTGTGTGTGGGAGCAAAGATTATGCATTCTTTTTAGGTCAACAAGCTGGCCTAAGTGGTATTTTTCAATAAAACTCACTTGAAAAAACTCAAGTTTTTTTTTTTTTCAAAATCCTTATTTTAAATTCCACTTTTATTTAACTTAAGCTGCTTATCACACGTACTCTCATACGATTAGCAGTATCAAATACTTTCTCCCGAAACCACCTGAAACAGGTTTTTCGAGAGACAAACGGTCGAAAACGCATCGTGTGATAAGTTTCCCTCTCCTACCTTTGTCAATGATGAACTTATGACTGACTAAATCTCCTATGCTAGATGTTAGCTCGTATTCAACCAATCGGAGTGTGAGAAAATCAGTGTGTGTTTAAAACATGAAATAGCAAGCGATTAGTAGCCAATTGTTAACGCCTATTTGAATTAATTTTAGTCTTCAAAATAACCCTACTACCTGATGCTCGATTATTCATAGAGGTATTAGTGTACAGTTCAGAGAGTAGGATCTTCCGTGTGATAGTTGCTTTACAATAAACATATAAATATACACCCAAGAGCCATTACATTATGACCACCCTGTTAATAACATGTAGGAGCACCTTTAGCCCTCAAAACTGCCATCACCCAAGTGTAGGACTGATTCTACAAGGTGCTGATAGGTAGTCTGATGCATCTGGTACCAAGCGTGCACCAACTGGTCCTGCAATTCCTGCACATTGCAAGGGGGTAGAGTGGCAGCACGAATTAGGTTTTCCAGGTGGGACCACAAATGCTCTATTGGATTAATGTCAGGTGAATTTGGAGGCCAAGACATGATTTGAAAGTCACTGGAATGTACCTCGAACCACTCCATGATGATTCGACCCTTATGACATGGTGCATTATCCTGTTGGTAAACACTATCCCCTGTCAGAAATACTGTTGTCATGAATAGGTGAACCTGGTCTGCAACGATGTTCACGTAGTGCACAGACGTCAGGGATTGTTCTATGTTGATTATGGGTTCTAATGTGCTCCATGAAAACATAGCTCACACCATAATACCCCCACCACCGGCTTATCTCCATCCAACTGTGCATGTGGGAGTGAGGGTTTCTTTTGGAAATTGGCGTATTCGCACACAATGTGATGGACCAGAAAACGAGATTCACCAGACTATGCGACTTTCATCCATTCTTCTAATGTCCAATTCCGATGTTTCTTGGCCCATTGCAGACGCAACTGGCGATGACGTTCCGTCAGTGCAGGGACATGAGTAGGCCCATACACAGCAATATACGCTGCACAATGTGTTGAGAAACACTGTCTAGGTCACGACTGTTGTAGCTGGTGGTGATTGCAGCTGTTGTAGCTCTTCGGTCACAGCGAACAATACGTAGCAATATCTGCTCTCCTCTGGAATCAATGCACCATGGACAACACACTGCTGGCCGGCGACTTGTCATTTCACCATCCATACAGTACTTTCGATATGTGTTCACAACAACTGAACATGAACAGCCCACTAAACATGCCGTTTCCGATTTTGATGTTCCCAGTTGCCGAGCCATAATGATTTGACCTTTATCGAAGTCTTATAAATCAGCTGCTTTCTCATTATGTTGCTAATCGCACTATATTTGGACAGACAATGCATAGCCGCTTTATATACTCCAACATCAGCTGCACACGCACAGTAGTTCTGTTCCTGGGTGAGCCCATTGTTACAGATGGAAGGTGGTCATAATGTAATGACTCTTCGGTGTATAACAAATATTATATACATTATTAGAACATGAACAAAGAATTTTGAGAAATATTGGAGGTTCTAAAACTACTCTGTAGAAAAAAAAAAATCCTGAAAAATCCCCCATAGAAAAAAATTATAATTATTTTTTTAAAACAGTGTAAAAAATTATATGTATAAAAGCAAAAGAAGAGTTGTTTGTTTATATAATAAAAACTGTGTGACTCAAGGAATGTAAAATATAAATAAAAATCAAATTTAAAAAATAATTCTGTAAACTTTAACACTGCAACACTATTAAGTAATGTAGAGGGACAATAATTAAAACTATTTCATGAGAATCTATTGACTACAAAAAATTTAATAAAGCAACACTAAATAATTATTAAAATCCAGTTTTTTGTTGTAAAGGGCATATAAGCAGAATTTTAGAATATTTAAATAACAGTTATTAATTATAAAAGACTCTGTATTTGGATACATATTAGTAATGAACATATATTATATAGTACATTAACATAGTATGTTAGTAATAAATTATACAACATTATATTTTTATCGTTTATGTTAAAAAAAATTTGGTGCATAGTAGTAAATTATTCAATATTATATTTTTATCATTTATGTTAAAGAAGTTCGGTGCATTAACATGATCAAGATTTAAAATGTAAAAATATTTAAAGTAAGAGAAATGTAAAAAAAAAATAGTGAAATTTTTACCTAGTAGTCATGTAATTACTATTGTGTTTCTTAGCAATAGGCACTACATTTAAAATTTCTTCCACATGATTTTTTTTTTTAAATATATATTCTTTAACTTAATGTGACAGGGAAAAAAATGGGAGTACCCTTTTTTTAATTGGGTTAATTATACATGCACTCCTTATTATTATTATTATTTTTTTTTTTTTTTTCAGTGGCATACTGTTAGAAATGTAAAAAGCCCATAAGCTCATACTTTTTAAAAATTAATTAGCTAAAGCTGTAGTTTATGCCTAAAAAGTTTCACAACTAAGTATAATAGAAACGAAGCAAAATGAAGTCAAACTCAAACTACAGTGCATCTCAAAGTCCCACAGGCAGATGATTTTTTTCAAATAACAGTAAAAAAAAATGAAGAGAAAGGAGATCCTAAAAATAATAAGCATATGGAATTAGAATATTAGTGTATCATAGCAAAGAAATTTAGTATAGTTTCATAGAATTTTTCTAAAAATATTAAAACACAAATTCTGTCTTAAAAATACAGACTTTTTGAGTTATTTGGTATTTAAATTCAAATTTTGGATCTATTCCTTTGAATTATCTTGAAAATCCTATTAGGCAAGCTTAGAATTAGAGTATAAAGAATGCATGGCTGAATTAGCACCAACACTCTGCTCTACTTGTTTTAATTTCTGACACAAACTTTATCTATTATTTAAAAATTAGACAAAAACTTTTTCTTACAGCCACACATTCTCCAACTTCTTGTCCTGAACATGTCTGATAAGAATTTTAAGATAATTAAAAGAAACTGATCCAAAATTTGAATTTAAATACCAAATACTCGAAAAGTTTTCATATTTTTGAGACAGCATTTTTTTTAAAATTCTGTAAAACTTATGCTATGTTTCTTTGTTATAATACACTTATATACCGATTCCATATACTTATTTTTTTTCATGATTATTACTTCAAGTTTTTTAACTGGTACTACTAAAATATCACCTGTCTCGATAATTTTCAAATGCACTGTATGCCAAAACATATTTACACTTAAACCCCAGAAGCAGAACTTCCTGTATTTATCTGCAGCAAAACAAAATTTGTCTGCAATCCAACATGCCAATATATATATATATATTAACTACATTTTATCAGCAATATATTCAGAATTTAAAAGCAACAAAAAAAAAAAAAAAAAAAAAACAAGCAATTAAAATTAAGATATTTATTCAAATTCATAAATACAGCATTTTTATTCAAATAAAATATATTGATTAACGCATGAATATTAACATCTGAATACATCAATTCAGATCGGGAAAAAAAAAACAATTAGCATATAAGTTTACATCAACATAGTACATCAAGTCACATAAAATACAAATTATCAACACAATCAATTATCCATTCTAACACAGATTTCTTCAAATTCAAAATTTTAGAGTTCATACATTCTTTCTTTTTTAGTTCTGGATTTACTTTCGCCCCTTGATTTGGGTTTATTCCTAGAAAACACCTGTAAAGAAATATTTTACTTTAGCAAGTTAAATAAGAATAACATATTAATTTTTTCCTATATGAATAAATAAAACTATTTTAAACAATAAATAACTGTATGCACCATTAAATTGAAATGACATTCTCAAATTTGATGTCTCATGCCATGTCTGATTTTGATGTTGTCTTGGATGCTTTAGAAAAAAAACTAAAATGATTACACTTATTGCAACACTACTCTCATCTAAACTTAAATCACTCAACCTCAGTTTGGTAGTATATTTAATGATAAAGGGCAAAACTGGAAAAATTCTTTAGTAGCCAGTGGCCAGTACTATCAATTTTATCACTAACCACTTTAAGTTAATAGCTATTTTTTATATCATGAGAGTAGCAATTTTAATATAAAATACTTTTTAAAATAATTTTATTTCAATAGAGTTAAAGTATTTCCTCTTTAAAAATATAGATACAAAAGCTTTAGATGACCTACATTACATAGCTGGCAACTTTGCAGCTTTAAAAATAGGAAGATTTCTACCCACAGAAAGCAAATAGGAATTTAATATATATAGAGAGAGAGATGTGAGGTGAGAATATTCTCTGAAGCTCCAAATTCAGAGAATACTCGAGAATATTCTTAAATACTTATGCCATGACAGAAAACATTCAGTAGCAAATAATAAATAATTATACAAATTTAATTTTTTTTAACGCCTATAGATTTGCATTTATAACAAAACCATCACTAAAATTTGACATTTAAAGAGAGTATTCTTTTCATAAAGATTTTCTAAAAAATTAAGAACGTGTTATACCTCATACATTTCAGTTTAAGTTTTGTGCCGAAAGTTAATGAGGCACCAATAAAAAATTGTAGAAAAATGAAAGTGTTTGGCATCACCCTGTAAAAAGTAAGGCTTGAAATGCAATCTGGCTGTAGCATGTGATTACGGGGCTCTTCTTTATTAGCTGTATAAATTTTTATGTCTCTACCACATGCAATCAGGGAGATAAAGGTTTTAAAAAATTGCAATTTTTTTTTTACTTTTTTAGCTATAACATACAAGGTATTAAACCTAGCGCAAAGCTATTTTCAGGAAACCCGATATGCAATATTAGACACAGCATACTGCAATCAAATTGAAGAAATATTAAAAATCTAATAAAATATCAAAGTATTTACTAAATAATTTTTAACTGCACATGTGTAAGATTTAGCAAAATTTTACTCGCATAATTTAATAGCCAAATGTATTGAGCTACTTACATAAAAACTCAAACAAGTATTACAAAACCCCAAACAGAACTTAAAAAATTCTGTGGCATTTAACGAACTGAATGTCAGCTGTTCCCCCCAAAAAATTGATAAGGTAAAAAAGTGAGTAAAACCCCTTATAGTTGAGTTTTTTTGGGGTAGAAAGAAACTGGATAGCAGTTTATTCTATGGCGTAGAACTTCTTGAGTTTACACAACACTTGTCTGGGGTTTTTACATGAGTAGTTCAATACGTTTGGTTATTAAAGTATGCAAATGAAATTTTGCAAAATGTCACACATGCATTGCTAAAAATTTTGTAAAAATTCTCATATCACATCAGATATTTAATATTTTTTTTATATTTTGATTGCAGTTTGCTGTGTCAAATATTGTATGCCAAGTTTCCTAAAAATAGCTTTGCTCTGGGTTACCTTGCATGTTATAGCAAAAAACGTGAAAATTGTTTTTCTATTTTTTAAAAGAAACCTTTATGTCTCCTTGATTACATGCGGTAGAGACATAAAAATTTTCATAGATAATAAAGAAGAGCCCCATAGCCGCATGCTGCAGCCAGATTGAATATCAAGCCATACTTTTACAGGGTAATGCCAAACACTTTCATTTTTCTCTAATTTTTTACTTGTTCCCCTTTTATTTTTGGCAGAAAACTTTAACAGAAACGTATGAGGTATAACATGCTCTTTACACTCCTAAAGTTTCTAGACTATCTGTTTAGTACTTTTTGAGATATTTTTAAAAAGTTTGAAATCGAAAGTGTCGGGTCATTTATGGTAAGGTAGTGTATGTTCTATTTAAATTAAAAACTAAAATAACAAATAGCTTAAAAATGATATTAATTTTATTTTGTAATTAACTTGTTACACAAAATTTAGAATCAAAGTTAATAGTTAGTTTCATCTTTTGATAACAGATCATTCAAGCTACCTTCTTTATACTGACAACCCATGCAGTTCTTTGTCATCGATATTACTTTGTTTAAATTCAACTGTTCCTGTTTTCATTTTAATAATTTATATTGTGCACCACACATGTCAATTTGTCACTTCTCTTTATAGAAAAACAATTTTTTTTTTTTTTTTTTTTTTTTTTTTTTTTACTGTGAACAGTTCCATATAAAAATGTTTATCCTTTAAATACATGTTGAATAAAACCTTTTTTATTTTATACAGATAAGTGTAAAACATTTTAAAGCAAAAACATTAAATAATTAGAAATATTTTTCAATAAATGTCCCCTTTAAAAATAAGTGTCTGTAATGAAATAAAAAAAACTAATTTAATGATTTGTCCCTTTATTACTTGAGATATCACTAGATTTTATCTTCAATAATTTATAAGATTTCACCTTTTAGCCTTGAAGAGGATTTATTTTATTATTATTTTTTTAATATATACAGCTAAATAGATTTAATTATTTAATTAATCTGATTATTTTATTAAAAGAATAATTTCATACATTTTTTAACTTATTGCACATAAATTAATACTTATACAGAGCACAAATTTAAAAATTATCCATTATTATAGCTTCAGTGAGAAAATTCTCGATTATTCTCTTCCAGGAGAATATTCTCGAGAATATTTCTCAAAAAGATTATTCTAGAGAATTTTACAACTCTCTCTCTATATATGTATGCATTTAATCCAGATCAAATTTTGAAGCACACATTTGTCAAATAAAGGGCAAACACATGGCGACTAAATAAAAAAAGATGGCGATTAAAAATTATCCATCGATCGCCACTAAAGTCGTCACTTCTTGTGATCATTAAAAGATTTTAAAAATCGAGCGACGATAGGCAATCAAAGCCTTGTGATTTCCAATCTTTTTCCATCCATGGCATAAATGTCAATGTTCATCTTGCTTTATTATATTCTACAACCTATAAAGAAGTAGAATTGTTCAATATATATCTCACTCATATAATTTTTTGACCCCTTCTTTCCCTCCCCCTAATGATCTGTGATCACACAGCTTATAAAAAGCTTTATAATTTCTAATCATTCTCCATTTGCCGCAAAAATGTAAATATCTATTTTAAACTTACTTTATTAGATTCTAGAATCTGTAAAGAAATAGAATTGTTTAATATCTCGTACTCATAATTCTTGTAATCCCCCCCCCCCCCCTCCAACGATTGGCAATCACATGCTCCACTGAAGCCTTGTGATTTACAATCTTTCTCCATCCATAATATAAATGTAAATATTTATTTTAAAATTTAATGTTTAGATTCTAGAACCTATAAAGAAGTATATAGATGTATCCCCCCCCCCAATACACACACAGACACATGTGTGCTCCATTTCAACTAACAGTTAATGATCAAATGTCCTGCAAAGCACAATCTTTTTCCATTATTATCTCCATAGTATTTAGTGTATATTTAACCCATTTAAGATATTTGACAAATGTGTGTATCAAAATTTGATTTGGCTTAAATGTGTATTTTTCAAAAAAATTTGTATTTGCTTTCTTTTGAGTAGAAATCTTCCTTTTTCCTTCCCATTTTAAAGTAGAAATCTCCCTATTTTTAAAGCTACTAATTTGGCAGCTAAGTAAATTATTTTTAATAAAGCAGCTAAGTTTCCATATCTATACTTTTTAAGAGGAAATATTTTAACTCTATTGAAATAAAATCATTTAAAAAAGTGTGTCTTTAGAAATAAGAAAAAATAATAAAACTACTAACTGTATTTACACATGACCATGTAAAAGGTTGTGATGATGATGAATCAGCTGATTCATTTACTAGAAAATATCCATGTGAACTGTGAATGATAACAGCTTATTTCACTTTTAAGTGAAAGCTTTTTTTTTTTTTTTTTCAATTTGTTTAAAAATAAATTGAAAAAAAAAAAAAAGTACTACTGAATTATCTGAAAAATAAAAACTTTTGCTGTTATTGTTACAGCCATAAGCAGATTTTAATTTAGGATGTGCAATTTAGAATTTTTAAAATGAGCGTAATTACAAATTACAATTTCAGTGTCCCTGTGTTAATTGTATTATTATATGTATTTCTTATTTTCATATTTTTCTTGTGGTGATTATACCGCAAAATGGTGACAATGCTTTTTGCAGTCTGAAAGAAATAGTCTTATGTGAAATGTGGCCACTAACTTAAAAAAGTGGCTACTAATGAAACTGTCAGTACCGGCCACTGGCCACTAATAAATTTTCCCAGTTTTGCCCTTTATTGTCAAATAGCTTCTTAAATGGGTAAATTATACACTGAATACTATGGAAAGATAATAATGGAAAAAGATTGTGCTTCGCAGGACATTTGATCATTCACCACTAGTAGAAAATGCAGTGGGATGGGAGGGAAGAAAAAATTACATGAATGGGAGATATTAAACAATTCTACCCCTTCATAAGTTCTAGAATAAGTTGAATCAGAGTTGGTTTTTTGACGTCAAAAACTGGTTTTTGACATGACAGGTGTCAAAAACTGGTTTAAACTGTCAAAAACTGGTTTAAACCGTCAAAAACTGTTGAAAACCATATGCAAAAATTGGAAACTAATGTAAAATAATTTTATACATATTTTTAAGTTGCAATGTACTAAGTTTATAAGTTAACATTCGTTCTCTCTCTCTCTATATATATATATTACAGAAAAAGAAATAAATGTTTATGTTAGGAAACTTAACAATCATCTTAAGGGGAGAGTGAATGTATATAAAATCTTTTTTATAAATTTCCCTAGAGCTACGAAAAATTACATATATAGTTGGCAAATTATAGTAATACAATTAAGCATATTAAAAATTCTTTACAACTAACTAAATTTCAAAAAATAAATAAATAAAACTTTTACATTTTTAAAAGATTTCTAAATGTTTTCTGTTAATTTTTTTTCCCTCCTCACTTTATAACATCATGATTTAAAAATACAAACTAAACACATTAAGTTATTACTTATTTTGTGAATTCAATGATAGGTTAATTTTTAAAATTATGTTGAATGTTGAAATTTCAATGAAAATTTTTAGCATTCAAATGTAATATATATATATTTTTTTTTAATTAAATCATAGCAATGAATCCACAAAGTAATAGCCAGAAACTTAGGTATAATCAAGATATAAAATTAAAAATTAATTTGACACGAGCATTTTTAAAAAGTAAAGGAAAATTTATTTATTTAAATACAGCTTGAGAAACTTTAATGTATTATTTAATATTGCATTTTGATGTATTTAACATTACATTTCAATGCATATAAATGCAAATTTTCGTACCTTTACGACATTAATTCACAAAAGAAAGATGTACTGTTAACTTAAAGTGCAGCAATAAGTAGTTCACCTTAGAGCACACAAATTTCTATATTTGAATTTTTGTATTTTGTGAAGGTAATAAATAATTTTTTGTACTTAAAACAGACATCATTGGCATTCATAGGAAACAGATAATACTCTCCTAAAAATTACTTTTAACCATAGGAATCCTACAAACTAATCACTTTTTTAAAAACTACTATTTTATTTCTCGAAATATGACTACTGCATTGTTAAAATACACTAAGAAGTGTAAAATTGGAGGTTTTTGACATAAGTTTTTGACAAAGGGTTTTTGACGTGACAGTTTAAACTGCGGTTTAAACCGTCAAAAACTGTCATGCGTCAAAAACCTGCCAACCCTGAGTTGAATAAAATGAAAATTCAATGAAATGAAAAATTTCCAAAAGTATATTCTCATTCAGGGCATCTACTGACTTGACAGAAAAAAATGCATGATCTATCGACGTATCCAACTTTTCTTTTTTAATAGATAGTTTCTTTTTTTTTTAACCAATGTAAAACCTTATTAACAAATATATATATATATATATATATAAATAAAGGGGGAAGAATATTTTTTAAGTTATCGTTTAACATTATTAGCAGTTAAAAAAAAAAACTTTAAATTTTATATAATAAAAAATATTTTTACCAATTTCAATATTTAAACTTAATTTGAAATTTAACTCCACTATTTGGTCGTCGAATATTAAGATATTCGGCCAAACCAAACATTCGGTGTTACTTGCCGAATACCAAAAAGTAACCGAATATTTGGTGCAACTCTAATTAATAACTAATTTATTTTCACAAATTATTTTTAAAATATATATTCTGTGTATCTGAAAATACAGAAAACTGTTAGTGAATTCATTATTAATTTCTAACAAAATTATAATATGAAAGATAATTATGCAAAATAATAATAATATTTACATGCTAATAATGCCTTAGAAATTAAGATGAATAATATATTAAATACAACAATCTCAAGTAATGTTACTGTTGCGTAAACTCCTGAATATTTGCTGTTTTCCATAATAGATATTGAAGTTATATTTTGTAACTAAAAGTGAATTAAGGAGTGATTAATTTTTAAATGAGACACAGGCATTTAATAAAAATAGAAAAGCAATATTTACTAAAAATAGCTTTTTCTTTTTTTTTGGTGGTGGATTTTCTTTTAAGTTCCAGGGTTCAATCCAGGTTTTAATTTTTGGGCCCTTTCTTTGTGAAATTTTTATTTATTGTGAAAAAAAAAAATATTTTTATGGAAAAAAAAAAAAAAAAAAAAAAAAAAAAAACTGTAAAACCTCCTATTTTAAGTAATTCTATATAGTGTTAAATATCAAGTTCATAGAATTTTGAAGAAATTGATTAAAAATAATACTGAAAACATGGAAACATTATTTCACAAAAAGGATCATTTTTATAAATTTGAATTTTGCAAAGGATCTCTTTTTATGATGTGGAATTTTGTAAACTGCTCTTTTTTATGATATGGAATTTTGTGAAGGGGTACAAAAGGGACCCAATTTTTCCCTAGATTGATCCCTGAGTTCCATTATTTAAATACATTTGGAATTCCTTTTACTAGAAAGTTTATTAACATATTACATATATACAGTGGTGTAGCTATGATGGGGCAGTCGTAAGTGGTGTCACCCCTTACATACATTAAGATCAATCTTAAAAATTATAAGAAATAAAACTTGAATTTTTTATATAAGTAAAACCATAATAAAAAAATAAGCAAACTGATGATAAATGAAAATTAATCCCAAAACACACAAGGGCCTTCTTCAGGGGAGCCCCCTCATGTAGGAAATGGAATATGAGAAGTTTCTCACGAAAGGTGAGCTATTTACCCAAAAAAGACACATTTCTAGCCCCCGACTTCTCAAAGATGAAAGCAAGACCATATAGCAAACGAATTGAATTAATAAAAAGCAATTAAATTCATAAATAAAGTACAAAAGTAAATACATCAATATAAAAATACAAAAATATAAGTAAATACAACGACAAACATAAATAGCAAGTAGATCCTCCTTGAAATTTTTGAAAAAATGTACGATGAATTTTGTCATGTAATTGAGTGTGAAAAAGTTTATTGGAAACCTTATTAAATTTTGTATATTTCAAAATGCTTTGTTTAGCAGTGTAGATTATCTTTTTTTATAAATTCACAGTATCCTGATGGAAACCAGTTACTCGAGTGCCTTCGCTAACATTTTTCTATTTATGCTTGAGAGAAAATTTAAAGATATTAAGTTTTATAGATATATTGATGATGTAATAGCAAAAAACTGTGCGAAATATACTGCTGAAATTTATCCCTCCGACCTTATCTTAAACTGTACTGACACTGAAGACAAAATTTCTTTCCTGGATTTAAAAATTCGAAAAATAGGTAAAAAAGTGGTTTATTGGTATTTATGATAAAAGGCACGATTTTAGCTTTAAAGTTTGTAATTTAACGAATTAGTTCTCCCATATTAGTCACAGAGTTTAAAACATTATGTTTACTCAAATTAACATAATTAAAATGATTTGCAATAACCATTTAGACCTAAATTTAGCTCTTGAAAATCTCAAAAATATTTTAGCTGTCAACCACTATCCTGTTTTCCTACTCGATAAATATTTCAATCTTCTTGAATACAATCTAACTTAAGGTTTTTTCTCTATCTTGGGTGACATTAAGAACTGGTAAGTGGTCCTACCAACTGAAGCAGGTTCAGTACTCTTTCTGATTTGGAGGGGGGGAAAGGGGGGAATGTTCAATCTTTAAAATATTTTCAATCTACTTGCTATTTAAGTTTGTTCTTGTATTTACTTATATTTTAGAATTTTTATATTGATGTAAACTTTTGTACTTGAATTTTATTGCTTTTTAATGCTTTGTATTCATTTGTTTGCTGTATGGTCTTGCTTTCATCTTTAAGAAGTCGGGGGTTAGAAAAGTTTTTTTTTTGGGGGGGGGGGGAAATAGCTTATGTTTCATCAGAAACTTCTCATATTCCATTCCCTACATTAAGGGGCTCCCCAGAAGAAGGCCCTTGTGTGTTTTGGGATTAATTTTCATTAATCATCAGTTTGCTTATTTATATATATACATATTCAAATGTCTCTATTAGATTAAAAAATGCAACATGAAATATATTATTCATAGAAAAGATAAATAAGAAATAAGAAAAATGAAGTAAAAAAAGTAATGAAACATAACTTTAAATTTTTTTAAATTATTGTCTACTTTTTATAATATTTCAGGGTTGGCTAGATTTTGCCCGACCCGAAAAAAACCCGAGTGGCTTTTTTCAATAAAACCCACTTGAAAAAAAACAAAAAAACAAGAGGTTTTTTTCAAAATCCTTGTTTAAAATTGTACTTCTGTCTACCTTACAATAAGCATGCAAATATAAACCAAATATTATATACATTATTAGAACATGAACCAGGATTGTTCGGTTTTCTCCATAGTGGAAATAACCGCTGGAAAAAACCTGGTTAAAACCATCCCGGACAAATTACCATTTTGTCCACTATTAATTATTTGCGAGTACTAAATTAAAAATTATCTTTATTCTTTCCATATATATATAAAACAATTCTTTAATTATATGTGTATAAGTGTGGGGCTCAAGAAATACAGTCACCTGATCGCCATCGGCGACCATTATTTTTTAACTGGCGATGTTTTCAACTTGAAAATTCAACCCTTTTTTTTTTTTGTGAAAGAATTGGTCTCAGAATTAGGCTCTGATTCTATTTTCGATGTTGGCTAACTCTTACTGTTTTCATTCCTGCTTCTCTCGCCACTTTGAGACACTTTATTGAATCAATACACCATTAGGGGATTTACACATCTCCCTGAATGTTACAGAACACGGTGTTAAATTATTGCACTGTTTTATGGAATTGGTTTACACTGCTCCTGTTTGCCTATGCTATTGGCCTGATGCTGAATCGTTGTGCCGGTGTAATGATGTATTAATGTTGATGGTGTATTGTTTTAAGGAAAATAATAAAACTGGTTTCATGATGTTAAATTTAAACAGGTGTTTCCTGATGTATCATTATAGTCTAATAAATAATTGATTTTTACGCATAGAATTTTGATTTCTACATTCAAGTAAATTTTAAAATTGAAAAGGAAAAAAAAAAAAAAAAAGAAAGAAAGAAAACGACGAGGATATTTTTTACGGACTACCAGAAATTTTTGTTGGCGACTATATTTTTACAAATTCCTGGAACTGTGTATATAATCAATTTAAATACTTCAAAATAGATATGAATGAAATAGACATGCAAAGTTAACAATATTCAATAAATAAATATATTTGTATTTTTCTAATGGTGGACTGGATGCAAACGTGATAGTTTATAGTTTCAATTTTAATTCCCCTCTCTTTCCCCACTGCTTTCAACTACATTGTCATTTCTTCTCCCATAAGTCATAAATACCTTTTAAAAATTTGTTATTAAGCATGATAAAATTGAATGGCTCACATATCTTTCATGGAATTTTTTACTTTCTGAAAATATACAGATAAGGAAAGTATTGTAATCATGACGAAAGCATAACTTTGTAATGTTGGTGTATCTACATGTTTTGAGGTCCCATGAGTTCATTTTTACTATTTTTACAATGATGTATGTATGTCTGAGTATGAGTGAATATAATATTGTCTAAATGCTTTGTTCAAATCAGCTAAAATTTAGTAAATATATTACTGGTTACTGTAGCACAAACTGTATGCATCTTGAAAAATCTTGCACTTATAGTTTTTTTTTTTTTTTTTTTTTTACTGGGACACAAAGATAAATTCTTTATTATTATAGCCTAGGGGCTCAAATAATTTAAAGTGTGATAGCATCTGAATTCCTTATTCGATTCAACTGAAACATTATACACATGTTATAAGTCACCGTCGAATGAATTGTGCAGATTTATTTTGAATCTCACAATTTATACTTTTATTACAGGGATACAATGAAAAATTTTGTAATATTATGGCCTATAGTCTGAAATTATTTAAAATGTGATAGCGTCTAAATGCCTCATTTGATTGAGCTTTAAATTTATATACATGTTATAGGTCTATGTCACACAAACTGTATACATTTTGGTGAATCTAGCACTATTAGTTATTTTACAAAGATACATAAAATTTTTTGGATATATTCCATTTTGTTAAACAATATACCAATTGGGAGAAAACAATCAAACACTGATTATAATTTTCTCATTTATTTATTTAATGACTTCTCTTACTTTATTTCATTTAAACAACAGTGAATTACTTAATGTTCAGAAATTCGAGTGGAGTCAATCGACATTTTTATTATTTCTTCTCTTAAAGCTTCTGCATGTTTACTAAATTGGTTTTATATGTATATATGCGCACATTTATATTATTATAGGCATTACTTTTGTAAAATAAATAAATAAAAAATAAATAACTTTTTTATTTGGAAGTAAAATTTTAGTTTTGTATTTTTTTATCTGGAATTTCTATTACCAATTAATAACTTTTTTTTTTTACAAAATTAAAATAAGAATATAAAATTATCAAATGATTATGTAAATTTGATTTTTTAAATTCTTGGATAAGAAAATGGCATGTTGGTATTGCAAATAAAATTTTATACAGAATTCAAAGCTTAACTTTGAAAGGACTTGCTGACATAAATTGATAAAAACATTAAATCTACATTTATGAGATTTTTTTTTTTTTTTTTTAATCTAGTATAGAAATCTATAATAATAAAAGAAAAGGTTTGTCTGTCCGTCTGTCTGTTCTTTTTATACGTTCAGCCCCTACTGAACGCAGAAGTACAAAAATTGACATACGGATGCTCAGGAGCCTTCCCGAGGGGCTCCTGAAAACAGAATTTAAAAATTTTAATTAGTTGTGGAGATATTAATTAAAATGTCCACTCATGTCTAATCTAAAAGCGATCTCAATGATTGAGAATTCACAGCTATTGCATAAAAAAAGATATTTTAACGGAGTTAAAAGCAGAAAAAGTGGAAAATAAATTAGAAATATTTGTCCGATCGTTACGATTTCGATACCAAATGAAAGGGGCATTTTTTCTGAATCTAAGTGTGCAAGTGACTTATCGGCACAACAATTAGATTTTTTAAAATTGACTAAAGTATGAATTTTTTGTGGCAACATCATTTCAAATGCCAGACTATCGTCTGCCATGAGAAAGGAAATGATTGTAACCAATCAAGATGTTTACAGTGGGGATAAAAATTGCAATTTTCAAATTTTTTCAAATTTTAATTCACGTTACATTTGAATTAATACTCAACGTAGACAGCATATTATAAAGCTACTGTTCAATTTTCATGAAAATATGTGGATAAACAAAAAAATTAGATTAAATTTTGTATTATATTTTACACTATTTTAAATTGAGATATGCCGTTGAAATTTCGTAATATTTGGTTTTAACGCACGATAATTCGATTCTGAATATTTTTGAAAGTGTCATTGTCAGATTTAAGGGGGGTGCTAGGGAGCTAAAGCACCCCCCCCCCCCCCCGAAAAAAAAAAAAAAAAATCTGACATTTACAATTGAATATTGCATTTGTAAATTTTTTATTGGTCTAGAATAACACTTTGAAAAATTTTAGCCCCCCCCCCCCCAAAAGTCAAGTTGTGGATCCACCACTGGAAAGTGTAGAATTATTAGGAAGGGCTTGAGGGGGCGGGGGCGAAGGGGCAAAAAAAAAAAAAAAAGAGTTACAGCATTCGAAATTGTTATTATTAGGTTTTAAGGAAAGATAAATCGACTGTGGATATTTTCAAGTGTAAAATTATTAGAAGGGACGGAAAGGGGGGGAGGGGCAAAAACATAGAAAAGGAACGGTTGTTTCGGAGAAAACAACGGAAAACCCAGAACGCCTTTATTCTTTTATATTTTGCAGAGTTTCGAATTCTGATACTCCTTTCACATTTCATACTATGGATTTTTAAAAGTATTTAGCCCGGAATTACGCAAGTTTCGGAGAAAACCACGAAAAAGTCAGACATAAATCGTTTTATAATAGTGTTTATATCATTTTTATATCTCAGCTTCTAGTTAGCATAATTTCAAAAGTAATATGTCATTTTGAAACTTATTTGATTTGAATTTCAAGAGTAGATGCCACAAATTTCTGTCTCTTTCCATTAACCGACTACCGTAAGTAATGGAATTCGAGATTTCACGTGATTTACACATTTTAAGGTCTCCTGATTAAGTTTTCTTTTGTATCTCAGCTACTAATTAAAATAATTTCATAAGTAATACATCATTAGAAAGCTTTTTTGATTTGGAATCGAACAGTGGAATACAGAAATGTGTACCGCCAGATGGCGCTGTAGTATTTTAAAACTTCAATATTTCAATTTCTAATTATGATTAAATTATTTTTAATACATCATTCGAAAGATATTTTAAAGTTCTTTTATATTATCGAAAGTTTTCACCAGATTTACACATTTTGTGATCTCCTGAATCAGTTTTCTTTTGTATCTCAGCTACTAATTAAAATAATTTCATGAGTAATACATCATTTGAAAGCTGTGTTGATCTGGAATGGAACAATAGATTACAGAAATTTCTACTGCCAGATGGCGCTGTAATATTTTTTAATTGCAATATTTCAAATTCTAATTATGATTAAATTATTTCTAATACATCATTCGAAAGATATTTTAAAGTTCTTTTATACTATCAAATGTGGAATTCGAGATTTCACCTGATTTACAATTTTAAGGTGTCCTGATCAGGTTTTCTTTTGCATCTCAGCTAATTGAGTAAAACCGTTCAAAATTGGTATATGTAAGTTAATTAGGAGGGGCTGGAAGGGTGGGGAAGGAATAGGCGTGCAGCGCGCACGAGACTACGATGCCGAAGGCAGTGGGGACCCAGTCCGACAATTTACCTGATGAGAAATGATTATTTTAATTTTCTTTTCTTTAGAATAAGAGTTTGATTTCAGAAGGAATATGTGTGCTCATCGCACATATATCTTAACATTTGCGTGCGCACAGGTCTGCGTGGCCGAAGGCAGTGTGGTCCCAGTGTGAGTTTTTACCCGATGCTAAATGATATATTTTTTAATTCCTTTTCTTAAGAATGAAAGTTTATGAGTAATAACATGGAATTTTGAGAAGTCATAAGGATGGTGAAGGAATATGTGCGTGCAGCGCACGGGTCTACGCTGCCAAAGGCAGTGGGGACCCGGTGCGACATTTTTCCCGATCAGAATTTTTTTTCTCTTTTTTTATCACATAATAAAAATTAATGCAATTTTGAGAATTCATTAGTTATTGTGATTCATTTAAAAATAGTGACTAGCGAAGCGGGCGTAGCCTGCTAGTGTTAAATAAATATGATATTTCCATGTTAAGTACAAAATGACAAAGAAATAACTTGAATTATTTTTAAGATTGTTATAATATATGATTATAATCAATCACGTTGATCGTGAAAAACTTTAATATTGAAAATGGTCAGTGTTGGGGGGTTAAGTTATTCTTTATTTTTAACTGTCAACATTATGTATGAAATCTTTTTCTGGCTACGGCTTCCTTTATTTGTTTTGTTTCTAAATAACTTTTTTTTTTCTCTCTCTCTTAATATCCAATATGGTAATGTTAATAATAGTCCACAACAGATTTACTTTGTTACATTTGCAAACTGTACATAACTAATATAATTATCATTTTCTTTGATTTTTTTTTTTTTTTTTTTTTTTTTTTTTTTATTGGTCATGATTAAAATGAAATTACACTTTTCATTAATTAAATTACTAGTTTCTAATAAAATATTTCTATTGCTAAAATTGCTAATTCAAAGTTAAAAGTACAATTTATTGCTTTAACAGAATATTTTTATGCAGCGAATATGTACAGTTGAATGGATTTTATTTTGTCCAGTTTCATGTGTTTTTTTCCAGTTTTGTCCAGGTTCCCGGACTTTTGACAAAAAAGTGGACAAAATAACAACCCTGACATGAACAAAGAATTTTCAGAAACATTAGAGATGCTCAAACTGCTGTATAGAAAAAAATCCTGAAAAATTCACCGCAAATATATATATATACATATATATAATTATCTTATTGAAACAAAATAAAAAATTATATTAAAAAAACAAAAGCAAGAAAAAATGGTTGTTTTTCAGTATAAAGAAAACTATAGGACTCAAGGAATGTAAAATATAAATAAATATAAATAAAATTTAAAAATTTCTGAAAACTTTATTTAACAGTGCAACACTCCTGTAATGTAGAGGGACAATAATTTAAAACGTTTTATGAAAATCGATTAACTACAAAAAGTTCAATAAAGCAACATGAAATCATTATTAAAATTCAATTTTTTGTTGTAAAAGGCAGATAAAATTTTTTTTAGAATATTTAAAGTACAATTATTTAATACTTAAAATTTCTTTATAACTTAATCATAAAAAGACTTTAGAAATTTTAAAATTAAAATTAAATCTTTAAAATTTCAATTTTAATGAATAAATAATTTTTTTTTACATTATGTTATTATGAATGATATATTTAATATTTAAAAAAAGAAACAATGAAAATATTCCTTAAAACTCTGATAAAATCCAAAAATACTCTGAAAAAAAAAAAACCCTTATTAAACCCGATAAAACCCTGTTTATCTGAAAAAAAAAAAAAAAAAAAACGGGATATTTTCCAACCCTGTAATATTTACATACACAAGCAACATAATAAGCAAAGTCCAACAAGTTATGGAAAGTCTTTTAATAGATACTCCCTTGTGCTTAATTAACACTTCTCAGATAAACTGGAGTGGAAGGTTGGTAATCAACCTTCCACTCCAGTTTATCTGAAATGAATTTTCAAGGTTAACATGAATAAAAAAATTTCTAAGTTAACATTAACACTCCTCATTGACTAGTGATCTAGATAACACAGCAATATTGGTCCACTCAGTATCACCTGAAATTGATGAGCTTCGGTAAAGATCACTTTTTTACAAATCTTATCCAGTATTGCCCATCTTAAATTTTGTAAAAAGTGGAATAACATATCAGCACAATAAAACATGTGTTTAAAAAAAAAAAAAAAACATTAGCTAGCAATCAACATTTAATAACATTGACTGATGGTGGAAAATGGGAAAAGGGGGATGGGGTTTAAAAAGTAGTTCATGAGTGAGAAATATTAAACACAATTCTTCTTCTTTATGGGTTATAGAATATCATAAAGTAAGTTTAAAATTAATATTGGCATTTTTGTTGTGGATAGATTCCAGAAAATTCCAGATTTTTAAAAAATGAAAACAGAATACTAGTAAATAAAATCATTAATTCTCATAACAATTTTTCTTATATAATAAAATGGTATTCAGCTGCTGGCAATGATATGTAGAGTCTCTGAGAGCTAGAAAACTTACACAGGCACCTTCTTAAGTAGATTATTCAACCCCCATACATGCAAAACAGTCATTAAAAATTATAATAATTTTCTTGTTTCATACATATTTAAAAATTATTAAATTCTATGTTTTGTTTATTAATGTATTTTTAAACTGAATAATTATTCATATGTTTCTTTGAATATTTTTGTTTACTCATAGCTTTTAATGTGCTAGTTTTATTTTACAAAACATTTGTAATTTAGAGACTGAAAATTTTCGGTAAATTTTCCGGAAAACCCACATTTCTAGCAGGGTTGTTATTTTGTCCACTTTTTTGTCAAAAGTCCGGGACGCCGGACAAAACTGGAAAAAAACACACTGGACAAAATAAAATCCATTGAACTGTACATGTTCAGTACGTAAAAGTATTCTGTTAAAACAATAAATTGCAGTTTTAACTTTAAATTAGCACTTTTAGCAATAGAAATATTTTATTAAAAATTAATAATTTAATTAATGAAAAGTATCATTTAATTTTAATCATGTTAAAAAAAAACATGAAGAAAATGCTAATTACATTGGTTATGTACAGTTTGTAGATGTAACAAAGTAAATCTGTTGTGGTGGACTATTATAATAATATCATACTGGATATTAAGAGAAAAAAAAAGTTATTTAATGCTATATCTAAATCTTTAAAAACAAAAGAAATAGACATGGCTGTTTAGACAGAAAAAGATTTCATGCATAATGTTGAGTTATCTTCAGTACATAATGTTGTTGACAATTAAAAAAAATAAAATAAAATAAAATAAGAGACTATTTTCAATATTAAAGTTTTTCACAAACGACATGATTGATTAATACAATACATAGACGATTATAATCTTAAAAATAATTTAAGTTGTTTCTTTGTTATTTTGTACTTAACATGGAAATATCTGATTTAACATTTCTATACTAGGTTTAAAAAAAAAAAATCTCATAAATGTAAATAGAATGTTTTTATGAATTTATGTCCGCAAGTCCTTTCAAAGCAAAGCTTTCATTTCTATATAACATTTCATTTGCAATACCAACATGCCACTTTTTTTTTTATCCAAGAATTTAAAAGATCAAATTTACATACTTAATCATTTGATAATTTTATATTCTTATTTTAATTTTGTAAAAAAAAAATATTACTTGGTAATAGAAATTCCAGATGAAAAATATACAAAATTAAATTTTACTTCCACATAGAAAACTTATTTTTCACAAAAGTAATGTCTTTAATAATGTAAATGTGACATATGTATATGACTGTATATATAGATGTATATATATATATATATATATATATATATATAATCAATTTGATAAATATGCAGAAGCTTTAAGAGAAATAATAAAAATGTTGAATGAGTCCAGTCGAATTTCGGAACATTAAGTAATTCACTGTTATTTAAATAAAATTAAGTAAGAGAAGTTATTAAATAAACAAACGAGAAAATTATAATAAGTGTTTGATTCCCAGATAGTATATTGTTTAATGGGATGGTATGTATCCAAATTCTTTTGTGCATCTCTGTAAAAGAACTAATAGTGTTAGCTTCACCAAAATGTATATAGTTTGTGTGGTATATAATCAGATGAGGCATTCAGGCGCCATTATGTTTTAAATAATTTTCAGACTATATATTATTACAGAATTTTTAGTTATTTCCCTGTAAAAAAAAAATTATAAATGCTAGATTCACCAAAATAAATCTATTCAATTCATTCAACAGTGACCTATAACATGTATATAAAGTTTCAGTTGAATTAAGGAATTTAGATGCTATCACACTTTAAATTATCTGAGCCCATAGGCTATAATGATAAAGAATTTATCTTTGTGTCCTGTTAAAGGAAAAAAATCTGTGCTGGATTCTCCAAGATGTATACAGTTTGTGCTACGATAACCTATAACATATATACTAATTTTTAGCTCATTTGAACAAAGCATTTAGACAATATTGTGTTCACTCTACTCAGACATACATACATAATTGTAAAAATAACAAAAATGAACTCATGGGATCTCAAAACATATAGATACCACTAACATCACAAAATAAAATTTTTGTCATGATTACTAGGGCTGGACGATGTCAGGAATTTAATATCATGATATATCGTCATCCTCATATCACGATATTCTGATATATCGATATCACGACAAATTCAAATAAAATATTATATAGTTATTAAAACATTATAGTAATTATTAAATTAGCTATTAAATAATTATAATTAATAAATAAGCAAAATTCTGTAAATTGGCATATTTATTAAAATATAGGCAGAGAAATACAGAAAATATTTTAACACCTTGACTGACAAGCTGCGAAATAACTCATAGTTAAACTACGACTAAACTCATAGCTTGGTAAACAATGAAATAAAATTTTC
The DNA here is from genome assembly GCA_963930645.1 of Salticus scenicus. Lineage (NCBI taxonomy): Eukaryota > Metazoa > Arthropoda > Arachnida > Araneae > Salticidae > Salticus > Salticus scenicus. Next base: position 29,787,529 of record OZ005657.1, read on the forward strand.
TAATGAAAAATTGTTTAATGCAACGATCATTTAGTATACCAGATATAAACGCTACTTTCTACAGGTGAACTATCAGAATCATTCATTTCACTGTATGTACGTATAGCTTCTTTGAAATGTACTCACTAAATTTTAATGGATGGCGCACTTTCAAATGAGAAAGTAAGTTTGTTGTACTCCCTCCTTTTGTACATACATATTTTTTGCAGATTTTATAAATTGCCACATCAGTGTTAATAACAGTACCATGCTCATTGGCAGGTATCCCAAAAGTGACCAAACCTGACTTTTAGTCTTTGATTTAGATACCAAAACCAAATGATAATATTCTAAAGAATCAATAGTATGCCTCTTTGTCATTTTAAAAATTGAAGATTTTAAATTAATAAATACCAAAAAAAAAAAAAAAGTATATATTTAAATATTGCTTATTTTAAAAGAATTTCAACAAAAACAGACCATAAAATACTGATTGGTTTGTAGAAATTTTCGATCGTTCATCTAGTTTTAATATATTCATTTATGATTCAATCATTAATTAGCATCATGAATTATGTATATCACTAAAAAATTTTTTTTTAAATAATTATATAGAACAAAGAATTCTGTTTATAAATTTCATTTATAGAATAAATTTAGACAAGATTAATTAATTAGCATTGGAAATATACCATTAATTAAATTATATACATGTAAACCTTTTCTTTTAAAAAATATTTTTAGAAGAAAAAAGAAAAACTATTGCAGATACAAAATGATAGATTTTTATTAATTTACTCTCTTTAATCTTTATATAAGATTCATTGTAACTCAATACTTATCATTCATTTATTTATTAATATCGAAAAATCGGCAATCTGAATCTTTCCACCAATTATAATAATCAAATTATGAGTCCAATCAAACAATAAAAATTTAACATGCTTGTTCCCCGCCGTCCTGTAATATTCAATCATGATCTTTGGCGATCGTCATCATCAGTAATATGAGTAAGCAAAGAGTATTTTCCCTTCTTGAGTGTTTATCAGCTATTCTGCACAATCGTGATGTTTCTGATTATATTCATGAATATTGCCCGCGCCGCTGTGAGTGAGTGAATGTGAGTCGCCGCTGTAATTTAGTGAGTGAATGTATGAGTTTATTTGATTAAGGAATCAGAAATCAATTATATGATTGCGATGATAAAGCGTATTGCCATTGCCGACTCGATTTACTCATGAGTAGTGGGGATGATTACGCACTTTGATATTTCGATTTCATTTATGAATGCGATATGGACATGATGTTGAGTTTTTAGTGAAATATTGTGAAATAAATCTTGAATGATTGAAAAGAAAGAATAGATTCTTTGATTGAAACAATATTAAAGTGTGACTATCGTTAAAAAAAAATTGATCTCTAAAGCAAGTTTTTTTTTTTTTCTGTTTTAGGAATGAGATTTGCTGCAGGCTTGCTTTATTAGAACAAATAATAATATTTTAACCCTCAATCAACTTTTTTCTTCAAAATATCAACGAAGAAAATTTGGATAATATAAAATCCCACATCTTCTCTTTACTAATGCTCAGAGCTTGCTTGAGCCGTTTTTTACTTTCTTCTATACTCAATACAAGAAAGTATGGGATTCATAAAAATTTTTGACTTACGGTTTTCTATGGATTTACACGTTTTGAGAGATCCAGAACACAGTTTGACCATTTTTAGAAAATGGGTGTGACAAAAATTTTGTGGTGAATATATATACAGTACTACTGCACCGAATTGAATATAAATTTATGATGTAAATGCACCTTAACATAAATTAGTGTTTATCCACTTTTGGTGCCGATTGGTCAACAGGTGGCGCTGCTATACAGCGATTTCCGCTGTTTCAGGAATTACAGCATGGAATTGCAATAAATTTATATGTAGATGCCCCTTAACATATGTTAGTGCCTATCAACTTTTGGTGTCAACCGCCCAACAGGTGGCACTGCTATACAGCGATTTCTGTTATTTCAGGGGAGGCTATATCTCAGTAATTACCGCACAGAATTGCATATAAATTTATATGCAGATGCACCTTGACATTTATTAGTTTCTGTCAACTTTTAATGCCAATCGCTCTAAAGATGGCGCTGCTATACAGCGATTTCCGCAGTATAAGTGAGGGCTGTATCTCAGGTTCTATTGCGTGTAATTGAACTAGATATATGAAAAGGCCATTATGATGATACAATTTGGGTGCATATCTGCCGATAGGTGGCGCTGCGGTACAGCAATATTCTGCAAAAACGGGAAGGTTGTCATTTTAAATTTAATAGGCACTACATTTTTTTTTTTTAAATCTTGTTTCTAATCCATTTAAGTTAAAATTGAAATTTCCCCCCAAAGTAATATATCTTTATTAAGGGCAATTTTAGCAGCAGGGTAATGAAAAAAATTTATTGCTTCTAAAACAGTGATATATGATATAATATAAAATCATTATCATTGCACAACAAACCTAAATATTTCATCAATGAATAAAAATACATGTAGTAAGTTCTGATAAATGGACATCAAAAATATTATTGTATTTTTTTTTTCCCTTTTTAGCATTCCATAAATTAATAAGAATTAATTCTACTTTTTTAGAACATTAGTAATTTTCTGTCATTTTTAATTTTTTCATAAAACATCCAAATTTACAAAAATTGGATAAAAACAGTAACAACAACCCCTCCGCTCCCCTTGAAAAAATAAATAAATAAATAAATAAAAATAAAAACTGTTCTCCTCACCATGAAATCTATGTATGTAAAACTTTAATTCATCTTTAATGCATGCAATTTCTATTTTTATTCATCCCTATTGTTAGGTAAAAGATGAAAATAAGAAATTATATTGTCTATACATAGCCGATATATCGTGACCTGTGGTTGATCAATATCGATTATCATGATTTGTGTTAGATATCGATATTTGGCGATATATCGATATATCATCCAGCCCTAATGATTACAATACTTTCCTTACCTATGTATTTTCAGAAAGTAAAAAATTCCATGAAAGATATGTGAACCATTCATTTCATCATGCTTAATAACAGATTTTTAAAAGGTATTTACGACTATGAGAAAGGAGATGACAATGTAGTTGAAAGCAGTAGGGGGGAAAAAGAGGAATTAAAATTGAAACTACATCACTTTTGCATCCAATCTACTCTTAGGAAAATAGATATGTTTATTTATTAAATATTGTTAACTTTGCATGTCTATTTCAATCATTCATGTCTATTTTGAAATATTTAGATTGATTATATTTACATACACAGGGTTCAGGAATTTGTAAAAAAAAAAAAAGGTCGCTAACAAAAAATTCTGGTAACCTGTAAAAAATATTCTCCACCTTTTTTTTTTTTTTTTTTTTCAGTTTCAAAATTTACTTGAATAATAGAAATTAAGATTCTATATATAAAAACCAATTTTTAATTAGGCTTGAATGATTTTTTTTTTCTTTCTTCTTTTTACATCAGGAAACACCTGTTTAAATTTAACATCATGAAACTGGTTTTATTATTTTCATTAAAACCAATACACTATCTACATTAATACATCATTACACAGGTACAATGATTCAGCACCAGGTCGATAGCATGCACAGATAGGAGCAGTGTAAACCAATTCCTTGAAACAGTGTAATAACTTAACACAAATCATGATACATGCACGGAGATGTGTAAATCCCCTAATTCAACACAGTGTGTCAAAAAGTGGTGAGAGAAGCAGGAATCAAAACAGCGAAAGTTAGCAAGATTCTGGGACTAATTCTTTCACCAAAATATATATATTAAAAAAATAAATAAATAAAGTTGAAAACATTATTGCTAGTTAAAAAATATTGGTTGCAAGTGATGACCAGGTGATTGTATTTTACAAGCTCTGCACATACACATATTGATAAAGAATTGTTTTATATATATGGAAAGAATAGAGATGATTTTTAATTTAGTACTCGCAAATAATTAATAGTGGACAAAACGGTATTTTGTCCGGGACGGTTTTAACCAGGTTTTTTCCACTATGGAAAAAAACGAACAACCCTGATTTCTAGTTTCAATCCCAGTGGCAGAAAGTTTTGTAGCTGTCTGCGACAGGCTTTTAAAATTTCATAATCTGTCTGCAAAATTTGTGTGTATCACAATCAGGGGTGAAAATGGCTTACACTCAAAAAGCCTGAAAGCTGATTTGGGGGGGGGGGGGCTTAACATCAGTGGTGATCTCGTGCAACAATACACGAATACAATTTTACTGCAGAACAATGTAGTATAAGCAATTGTGTGTATTCATTCAATTCATCTCATTCAATTAAATATTTTATAGCAATGTTTGACACAACACAATATAAATAATTAAAAATAATAAAAGTATTAGTTTTGATTCAGAAATTTTTTTAAGTGAATTGTTATTCTAAAGTTGCAGACAAATTTTTTTATCAGTACAGACTAAAACTATCCACAAGCCGTTTTTCTGTGTCCACGACTATGTCGCAGTGTTTCTGCCACTGGGGCTTCAATAAATGAAAATGAAATGACATTTTGGTACTACATCAAATGTTTAAAAAAAAGGTATTAAAGTGAAATTAAATGAAAAATTGCAAAGGATATGCAATATTAACAATTTTAAAGAAAAGTAAAAAATAAAAATATTACCTCAAAAGTTTCACTGGCCTCGCACACAGTCCTGCATCAGGTTAGGCACTCGACGGCTACCTGCAAATTTGTAAAATTTTATAAAACTAAAAAATTTAATCAGAAAAAACAAATGTAATACAACATCATGCATTTTGCATAAAATATTTAATTTAAAAATCAACCCTTTTTGCATTATAATGTAATTGCTGATTTTTAAGAGAGCAATATTGATTAATTAAACAGAAATTGTTGAGTTTGGTTTTGGCTTTTCAAATTGTAAACATAATTAAAAATTATTTTATGAGTGCCATTGTTTACACTAGAAAAATTAAATTACACTGCAATCTTACTTACATTTTAGAATATTTTATTATGAATGTTGATATAATTTTTAAAGTAATTCCATCTAAACTTTTAATTAAAAATCAATTAACTATGTTACAAAAAAAATATATGTACTATGAACATTTTTTCAAACATGTCAGAGAAAAAAAATGTAAAGTATCACAGGAAGAAAAAATTGATCCAATATTACAATACCATTTAATAAGTAAAAATCCCTTTATGAAATTTAAAAAGTATTTTTTCAAACATGTCAGATGTCAGAGAAAAAATGTAAAGTATCACAGGAAGAAAAAATTGATCCAATATTACATTACCATTCAATAAGTAAAAGTCCCTTTATGAAATTTAAAAAGTAAACAAAATTCAGAATCAACAGTGATAGCAACGATACCCAGTTTATTCAAAACAAATTTAGCGATATTGGAACAACTATAGTACTTTCCCACAGCTGAATTTGGCGATTATGGCTAATTCATAAATCTAAAAATCATATAGCATAAATGATAAAATCATAAGCTAAATTATAAATCAAAAATCCAAAATAAATAGCATGCAGGCTGCCATATAGCATATCACAAACAGTTCAGAACGACATCGTCATCGTTCAAATCGGCGCCAAAGAAAAATCGCTAAATTCAGCTGTGGGGAAATACTATAGTTGTACCGCGATATTCAACAACAAATATTATATTTATGAACTTACCTTCATAATTAAAATGGAAAAATATCCATGATTAACGAAGAACGAACAGGGCCGACAGAATCCATGTCTCTTTCAAATCAAAAACAGTGCTACGCTACGTTGCCACTAAAAAAAGAAATAGATTTGCCATGAAAAATCTTTGAGCTTCAGATTGAATGGGTTTTATACGCCGTAAGTAAATTTGATAAATAATAGCTTGATAAACCAATTAATATTTGTATGAAGGAAGGTATTTTTTTAATTCAAGGTCATTTCGCTTAAGCTCTATGACGTAGTAGATATTTTTCAGTCATTCATACGGTAGGCTGACGAGATCAAAGTACCTTTATAATAGAGAGCGTTAAAAATTGCGACAATTATCAATTTTTCATTCCTAATAAATAAGGACTAAAAATAAAGTATTATTGATTAATAATTTACTTTCTTAAAACTTACAAAAATGCCTTTAAAAAAAAAAAGTCCCCATTTGTCCCCAAAAAAATGTGAACATTTGGTTAGCTTATCATACACGGGGAACAAATGTCCCCATTTTCCGGGGAATGTCTCCAATTTCGAAGGAAAATAATTTATATAAGTAATGCTTTTATAATTTGTACTGGAATACATAAAAGACAGTTTTGTGATCACCATAACAAACTAATTTTATAATGTTTCAAAAGACTTTTTAAGTTTTTTTTTTTTTTTTTTTTTTTTTTTACTTTCTCCTACATTCAAAAGAATATTGGTAAAAAGTTTCAACTCTTGATTTTTGATGGATTCACATGCTTTGATAATCTCGAGCATGATTGCATGATATAACTGTATTTATACTTTCTTCTGTATACCTAAGAAGAAAATGATGGATTCGTGAAAGTTTTCAAATTTTGGTTTTCAATGGATTTGCATGTTTTGTGAGTTCCTTAACAAGATTTGACCATCTTTAGACAGGGTGACCAACCGTCCCCATTTTCTGGGGACTGTCCTCAATTTTGACCATCTGTCCCCAAAAACAAAAACAGCGATTGAAGACCACATTTTCTGTCGTTTATCCCCATGCAAATGTCCCCCAATTTTCAAAAAAATTCTTAAATTTTCAGAATTTTGTTACTTTTACTTTATTTGTTTTTTTTTTTTTTTTTTTCGTTTTAGAAGTCATGTGGTGAAAAAAAGTATTTTTCTACTCATATTAACTCTAAAAAACATTAAAAGCTTCTATAGTTGTTCTGCATCTGAAAATTTGATCACCCTATTTTTAGAGAATGTCTGTCTGTCTGACTGTGTGCTAGGGTGTAGCATAGGACAAAATTTCGTATAAATATGTATATTATGAGAATTATTTTTATGAAATGATTGTGAAATTAACAGGAATTATTGATTATCGTAGAAATAAACTAGGGAAAAAGTGTGTGCACGTTAGAACACCCCCCTGGTGGGAAATAGATCCCAGTTGGTGTAGATATTCATTATGGATATCTTTCAAAAGAACTCCCCAATACCTTTAAAATGGTCTGTGTTAATTAATTTAAAACCAAGTTATCGATTTTTTTCGAGTAATATAATCGAGTTGAATATTTGTCGAGTCATGGTCTTAGCCTTATGCAGTTTACATACTGTTAGTTGGTAATAAAAATTAGCAGCCAAACTAAAAAAAAAAATATGTATGAGAAAAGTAAGTGTGTGCTTCAATAGTTTTTCTGTCGACTGTAAATTTTGAGTTACTGGCGTCCTTTTCCCCTCCAAGTGGTGACAGGGAATAATACCGTCTGAGAGGTCGGGGAGGGGGGGGGGGATAAAAGAAATATATTTTTTGAAGGAATGCTTCACAACCTCTAAAAGGATGTTTAGCATGGCATTCTGTATGCACTGAAACGGAAGATACAGATTTTTAAATATTTGAACCATTTTCTTTTTCTGGACTTGGAAAAAATGAATCAATTTTGCAAACCTAATGCATATGCCCCCAAACCGATTTTCTTTGAATTTCCTTGAAGATTTTTAATTCTGTTTTTTATTTTAATTAAAAGGTCAATAAACTAGTATGATGTGGCCACCACATGACTTTCTTCTATATAATTTTACACTAAATTTATTCAATGCAAATTATTTATTAAATTATCAAATTATTTTCCATTATAAATGCAGACGGGTTTTATCTGACAGTATTATATTATCACTAAATGGCGAAAGATGTCAATTTTTTGCAAATCAGGAGAATTTTTTTTTTTTTTTTTTTGTTTGTTAAAAGATAAAAAAAAAATCGATAACTTTGTTTTAAATTATCACAGATCTACAGTTCAACCATTCGTTTTAAAGGTATTGACGAGATCTTTCGAAAGATACCCATATTGAAAATTTACTCCCCCCCCGGGGGGAAAGGGGAAAGCGACGCTCCCACATGCACAAAATTTTTTTCCTGGTTAAATACTATTACTATCAATTATTCATATTAATTTTACAAACACATGATTAAAAAAACTCTCATTATGTACATTTATACGAAATTTTGTCCTATACTGCCATGCTAAAAATTTAGAAAAAAAAATGCGATCACAGCGCCAACTGTTGAGCAATTGTTCCATAAATCTAATCAGCGCCAGTTTATGTCAGAGTCGAACTAAATACCAAGTTTGGTAAAATTTCGTTTATTGGCTCGTGAGATACAGCGTCCACAAAATTTATGATAAACACACACAGACAGACTGACTGACAGACAGACAGACATTTTCTAAAAACAGTCAAATCGTGTTCAGGACATCCCAAAACGTGTAAATTCATCGAAATTTTTCACGAATCCAATACTTTCTCTATATATACATATAGAAGAAAATAAAAATCATAAGAAATACGCACATACTATTTCCTTAATTATCACACTTAAATAAAAACAATGTAAACTACACCAGTTTTGTTTTTGATTTTAGTTACAAATTACCATTATTGAAATGAAATTCAAATAATTTCAATCCATGAAACCTATCGCATCAGAATTCTATTTCTAAAATGAATGTAATTGTTGCACTCATGAAAATATATATTGTCCTTGCAAGCATGATCTTATAACATGACTCTGCTACCCGATTCGATCGCAATGGTATGTAAAGTTTTGCTATTAGCGCATTCCGAATAATTTGTGTCAACAGGACGAAATTGAAAAGAATCTTTCTTTATGTCCCTGTTACCGTAAAAGGGTAAAAGAATCAACAATTCATTATATTCTAGTAAAATAGACAGTTTGTGCGACAGTAACTTATAACCAGGGGTCGATACTGATAATAGCTGATCCGTTTCAGTCTCCTTCACAAAATAGTGACATAAAATGGGCTCCTACACAAAATTCTACTTCAGAAATTATGTACCGCCAATTGTTCAAAAAGTTTTATTATTATTGTTATTAATATTAATATTAAAATTTTTTAAGCATTGGATTCGTAAAAATTTTCGACTTCCGGTTTTAGATGGATTTACATGTTTTGACAGGTCCAGAACATGATTTGACCATGTTTAGAAAATATCCGTCTGCCTGTGTGTGTGACAAAAATTTTGTGGCAACTGTATCTCAAGTATTACTGCACAGAATTGCATAAAAATTTATATGCAGCGGCATCTTGATATAAATTAGTGCCTTTCAACTTTTGGTGCTAATCGCTCAACAAATGGCGCTGCTATACGTCGATTTCCGCAGATTCAGCTATAGCTCAGGAACTAGTGAACAGAATTGCATATATGTAGATGCCCCTTGACATATCAACTTTTGGTGCCAATCGCGCAACGGGTGGCGTTGTTATACAGCGATTTATGCAATTTAAGGGAAGCTTTATCTTCAGTTCTATAACGTATAGTTAAACAAACCTTCATATATGAAAAGGCCATTATGAGACATTATGCTGATTAAATTAAGAGCATATCCGCCGACAAATGGGGCTGCAATATTGCAGATTTTTTTTTTTTTTTTTTTTTTTTTTTTTTAAACGAGAAGGATGTCATCTGCATGGTAAAAATTCACTTCCGGTTGACATTTAGTGTACTAGCACTATCTGAGATGAAAATCTTCTGCATTCATTATGGAAAAAAAAAAAAGATAATAATAAATGATTTGTATAAGAAAATATACAAGAAATTTCTTTGATGACCACATCATTCTAGCTTATTTCTAATAACAAGCGATTGTTATTATCAAGATAATGGAAATAAAATATTACTTTACTAACAATTAGTATGTTGTGGCCATCGCATGGCTTTCATCTATATTTTCCTATACAAATTCACTCAGAAAAGATAATTTATTAAAATAGTTATTTAAAAAAATTACCTTCCATGATAATGCAGACGATTTCCATATTAGAGAAGTAGTATAACACTAAATATATAAAAAAAAAAAGTCCATTTTATTCTCAATATATATATATATATATATGTATATATATATATATATATAAATCGTTAGAAGTAAAAAAAATCGGTAACTTTTTTTTCAATTATCACAGATCTATAGTTCAACCAGTCGTTTTAAAGGTATTGACGAGACCTTTCGAAAGATACCCATCTTGAAAATTAAATCCCCCCTGGGGAGAAGCAATGCCCCAACATGCACAAAATTGTTTTCCTAGTTAACTACTACTATTATCAATAATTCATATTAACTTTACAATCACAAGTTAAAAACAACTCTCATTATGTACATTTATACGAAATTTTGTCCTATATTGCCATATTAAAAATTTAGAAAAAATGCGATCACAGCGCCATCTGTTGAGCGATTGATCCCCAAATCTAATCAGCACAGTTTATGTCAGGGTCCAACTAAATACCAAGTTTGGTTAAATTTCGTTCATTGGTTCGTGAGATACAGCGTCCACAAAATTTGTGATACACACAGACAGACATTTTCTAAAAACTATCAAATCGTGTTCAGGACATCCCAAAACGTGTAAAGCCATCGAAAAAAGTAGTTCGAAAATTTTCACGATTCCAATACTTTCTCTATATTACATATAGAAGAAAGTAAAAATGTATTTAATGTCATCTCTTTCAGGGATTTACTTTTCCATTTTCAATTCCTAACTTATCAAAACAGCGGAAGACAGTAAAGTGATAGACAAACTGGCGGCTTTTGAAATAGACGCGGGTCAGTATTTTCAGATGAATCACTATAATTAATGAATCACTAACAGTAACTTTTAGTGTTTAGAAAAGAAATTAAAAAAAAAAAAAAAAAAAAAAAATCATTTCCGATTGGGTAAAAAGTCGCCCCGGGTCTCCACTACCTTTGGCAGTGCAGTCCCGTGCGCGCTGCGCGCGCACAAGTTAAGGGATACATGCGCGTGTATGTCATGCACTGCGCGTGTGTCCTTCCCTGACGTTTCGTGCCCCCTAAAAAAAATCATTTCTGATCGACTAAATACTCACACCGGGTCCCCACTGCCTTCGGCAGCGCAGACCCATGCGCGCTGAGCGCGTACGTGTGAAGGTATACGTGCGCTGCGCGAACATATTCCTTCTCAAATCAAATTTTTATTCTTAAGAAAAGAAAATTAAAAAAATCATTTCTCATCGGGTACAAAGTCGGACCGGGTCCCCACTGCCTTCGGCAGCGCAGTCCCGTGCGCGTATTCCTTCCCTGACCTTTCGTGCCCCCTAAAAAAATCATTTCTGATCGGGTAAAAACTCATATCGGGTCTGCGCTGCCGCGGGTCCCCATTGCCTTCGGCAGCGCAGACCCATGCGCGCTGCGCGCGCACGTGTGAAGGTATACAAGCGCTGCACGCACATATTCCTTCTCAAACCAAATTTTTATTCTTAAGAAAAGAAATTAAAAAAAAAAAAAAAAATCATTTCCCATCGGTTAAAAAGTTGAACCGGGTCCCCACTGCCTTCGGCAGCGCAGTTCCGTGCACGTTGCGAGCGCACAAGTTAGGGGATACGCGCGCGGTGCACGCCTTTTTCTTCCCCACCCTTTCAGCCCCTCCTACTTAACCTACATATACCAATTTTGAACGGTCTAATTCAATTAGCTGAGATGCAAAAGAAAACCTAATCAGGACACCTCAAAACGTGTAAATCTGGTGAAAACTTTCGATAATGTAAAAGAACTTTAAAATATATTTCGAATGATGTATTAAAAATAATTTAATCTTAAATGGAAATTGAAATTTAAAAAAATTACAGCGCCATCTGGCGGTAGAAATTTCTGTAATCTACTGTTCGATTCCAAATCAACAAAGCTCACAGATCTACTAAACTTGATAGAAAAGAAGTCTGAACCATGCGGGGTTGCACTTTCACGATTTTTTTTTTTTTTTTTTTTTTTTCGATTTTTTAAAAAATGCTTTTCTTTGTTTTTGCAGTTTCATTTTTACTTTCTTCGATATGTAATGTAGAGAAAGTATTGGATTCGTGAAAATTTTCGACCTCCGTTTTTTGATGGACTTACACGTTTTGAGATGTCCAGAATACGAAATAATAGTTTTTAGAAAATGTCTGTCTGTCTGTATCACTTTTTTGTGGACGCTGTATCTCACGAACCAATGAATGAAATTTAACCAAACTTGGTATTTAGTTGCACCCTGACACAAACTGGTGCTGATTAGGTTTGGGGATCAATTGCTCAACAGGTGGCGCTGAGATCGCATTTTATGCAAACTTTTAACCTGGCAGTATAGGACAAAATTTCGTAATAATGGGCATAATGAGAGTTATTTTATTTTAAACTTGTGATTGTAAAATTAATATGAATTATTGATAATAGTAGTAGTTAATTAGGAAAAAAAACTGAGCACGTTGGGGCATCGGTTCCCCCCCCTGGGGGGGAGTCCCCCCCGGGGTGCAAAGTTTCAAGATGGGTATCTTTCGAAAGGTCTCGTCAATACCTTTAAAACGAATGGTTGAACCATAAATCTGTGATAATTTAAAACAAAGTTATCGATTTTTTTTTTTACTTTTAACAAAGAAAAACTTAGAAAAAAAAATCGTATTTTTTTTTTTTTTTTTTTTTTTTTTTTTTTTTTAACGAAATTTAACCAAACTTGGTATTTAGTTGGTCCCTGACATAAATTGGTGCTGATTAAATTTGGGGATCAATCGCTCAACAGGTGGCGCTGTGATCTCATGTTTTCTAAATTTTTAACATGGCAGTATAGGACAAAATTTCGTATAAATGTACATAATGAGAGTTATTTTTAACTTGTGATTGTAAAATTAATGAGTTGTTGATAATAGTAATAGTTAACTAGAAAAAAATTTCTGTGCATATCGGTGTATCGCTCTCCCCCCTCCCCCCGGGGGGGAAGTACCCCCGGGGGGAGGGGTAAATTTTGAAGATGGGTATCTTTCGAAAGATCTCGTCAATACCTTTAAAATGAATGGTTGAACTATAAATCTGTGATAATTTAAAACAAAGTTATCGATTTTTTTTACTTTTAACAAAAAAAAAAAAAAAAAACTTAGAAAAAAAATCGTAATTTATTTATTTATTTATTTTTTTAAATATTGTTACTGATTGAATCACTTAGAAAAAAATCGATTTTTTTTTTTTTTTTTTTTAAATATTGTTACTGTTTGGTATATGTATAGGAAAATATAGAAGAAAGTCTTGTGGTGGCCACAACATACTAGTCTTAATTTGTATTCAAACTACTTATTTATTTACTTCAGTTTTTTTTTTTTTTTCCATCATCTGCATTGCTTAGCAGCGTTTATACTGGTACGTTTCGAAGAACAAAAATGAACTCAATCTGAGGATAAAATTTCCTGAACGAAGTGATCGTTATATATATATATATATATATTAAATAGACTGAAAAACAAAATTCAATCGTTGCTTTTTTGAAACACTTGTATATGCGCAGAGAAAAACCTCCCTATACAATGGAAATGTTTATGTGAAGAGTGCAGAAAAGAGCCTGAATTATTCAATTAAAGATATTTAACGAGAAAAATGTAATGTATTAGTTATGTACAATAATAGTAATAATAAATCTGGAGTGACTCCAATGGGCTTTCTGAACATTAAGTAATTAACGATTGTTTAACGGGCGAGAAATCGTTAAATAAGCAAAAGAGAAAATTATAATAGGGCGTATGGGTACTTTTCTTCATGTAGTATGAGTATGCTGTTTAATTTAACACTATTTCCTTCAAATAATTTGAGCCCATAGAACATAATGATAAATTTTCGTTGTGTCCCTGTAAAAACCTATAAGTACCTAAAACCTATAAACCTCTCACCAAAAATCTATAAAGTTCGTGTGATGGTTACTTATAACATGCATAAAAATTTTCAGACGAATCGGATAAGGCATTTAGACGCTATCACATTTTAAATAATTTGAGCCCATAAGCCACAGTGATAAAGTATTTTAATTCATGTCCCTGTTTGAAAAAAAAAAAAAAAAAAACTTTTAGTGCTAGATTCAACAGAATCTTTATGTTTCATGCTACGATGACCAACAGTACATATATAAATTTTCAGCTCAATCGGATAGGCATTTAGATTCTGATGATTTTAGCCCACAGGCCATAATTATAAAAAAATATTTTGTTGTGTTCCTGTAAAAAAAAATACGAGTATAAGTACCAGATTCACCAAGAGCTATACAGTTCGAGCAATAGTAACTTTTAACAAGTATATAAATTTTCAGCTCAATCTTATTAGGCATTTAGACGCTATGGCACTTCGAATAATTTGAGCTCATAGGTCATAATTATAAAGAATATTTTGTTGTGTCCCTGTAAAATTTCTATACTTGCTAGATTCTATACGTAGTAAATTTATACACTTCGTGCAACGGTGACCTATAGCATGATTGTATAAATTTTTAACTGAATAGAATAAAGCATACGCTCTCGCAGTTTAAAAATATTGGCCCATATAGATCATAATGATAAAGAATTTTTCTTTGTGTCCTGTAAAAAATCCATAAACGCTAGTTTTCCCACAATTCATACAGTTCATGTGACAGTGACTCATAACATGTGTATAATTTTTCAGCTCAATCGAATAAGGCATTTAGACGCTATCGCACTTTAAAAAATTTGGGCCCATAGACCATAATGATAAAGAGTTTTTCTTTGTGTCCCTGTAAAAAAAACTAGAAGTGTTCACCAAAATCAATAGGGTTCGTGCATGACCTACAATATACGTACTAACTTTAAGCTCATTCGAACAAAGCGTTTAGACGTTATCGTGTTCACTCACATACATACACACATCACGTAAAAATAGTAAATTTATGAATTCATGGGACCTCAAAACGTGTAGAAACACCAAAATTTCAAACTGGAATTTTTGACATAATTACAATACTTTCCTATAGAGTCCGGAAATCACAAATTACATAAACTTATGACCACTTATGTGTCTAAATAAAATATTATTTTCAACTTAGGACTGATTTGAAAACTAATTGAACAAAGAGTAGCGAGCAACAAAGCTGAATCATAATTTACTTCAGACTGAACAGAAAGGATTTTTTTAACGCATAGAAAGAAAGAACAACAACAAAAAAAAAGAGTTATTTGAATGAATCATCGGAAGTTTTCGGTGATTTAGCAGTAGTCTGGCACCAAGGGAAGTAAACAATCTATTAATTATAGTTGTACATGTGTTTTTTTCTACATTTACATTTTTAAAATTTACTATTTTGGTCCGAATCAAATCGTAATATAGTATTAAATATTAAGGTTATTAATTTTTTTAATTTTATTAAAATGTATGGCAAGGCAATCAAGCTTACAATTTCTAAAATGTAATTAATTTATATTAATATAATTATAAATTTATTTTAATTAAAATTAAAATGAATGAAAGGGGATAAAAAAATTACGACCCGCATCTAGATTTGACTAACACATAGTGAAAAAACTTAAGATGTTCATTAGATACTGAGATGTAGCCTTTTCTAAAATTGTAGTTCTTGAATGAAGAATAGCAGTGTATAGGGATTATAGGGTGTATCTTATAGGAATTACGCTATGGTGGATATTGAAATTAAAATAAATCAGTCCAAAAATATAATTAAAGGCATTCCGATGATTAAGGCGTGATCTATTGGGTTCCACAATAACCCTAATTTAATCTTCCTTAAAGTTATTAATATACATCTTTCTTTTAATTAATAAAAATTAATAGTATAGAATATCAACATTCTGACTGTAATCTATATATTCATGCAATTACTTTCTTTCTTTATTAGAACAACATTGAGTGATGATAATGGTACTAGTGGCCAATAAGTTTAAATTAGTCTGTGAGTCATAAACCATATACCAATAATCAGAGATAAAAAAGAAATCTGGTGTGAAACAACCACACGACTTTCATTACCCACTATTACACGTATTATATGCACTTTTTGGAGATAATGTGACCAGAAGACATAGAATTGACCGAATGAAATAGACAACTAAAAATTTTCCAGTAACAGAAAATGAATACACACGGAAAGACATATAAAACAGAGTTTACATAATTAAACACCAATTTCCGAGATTTAAAACTGATATATCTGATCAGGATGGCTATTAATTTTCCTGTAATAACCGCGTAAAGCATGAAAAAGAATATCTAAAATTAGTTTATGTAACAATTTTAAAATAAAATCGTTAGAGCCGTTTTTGAGACACCTACTTTTACCAAAACTTGGCATATTTAATTGTTGACAAGAAAACAACAATTGCATACAAAAGGATAGTTAAAAGAGGATTAATATTGCAAATCTGAAACAAAATTCCATACAGCCGTTTTGAACGGAACGTACTTACAGTACCTGAAATTCAGATATTTGTACAGGACGCCTATCAATTTTCCCGAACTAACCAACTATATCATTCGAAAGGGCATCTAATGGAATGTTCATACAATAAGTTTGAAGAAAATCGGTAGAGCCGTTTTTGAGGTATGGACTTCCGGTTTCGGATGACCCACTTCCGGTTTTCCAATTTTCACCAAAATTTAGAAAATTCATCTGTACACTAGACCTGTCTTAATTCTGAAGTTTCGTGGTTCTATCTTTATTAGTTTCAGAGATATAATAGTCAGAAGATCCCCCCCCCCCCCGCACACACACTGACCAAATGCCAAAAACCACTTTTTTGGACTCAGGAGACCTTAAAGCATGTAGATCAGGTGAAATCTCGATATCGAATTTTTGGACCGAATACAATATTTCCATTACCAACAGTAATAGAAGTAAAAAGAAAGAGAATAACTAGAATTAATAACAAACTCTACATATATATATATATTTTTAATTTTATATTTATTCCTGGTATTAAATTTCTAATCCAAGTACAGAAAAGAATTTTTTTATCTTAACTATGTTTATCCTTAAGTTGTTGTTGTTGTTGCCGTTTTACATATTTTGGAATCGCGTCGAGCCTGTTATTATCATTTTTTGTCCGGGCAGGGCCGGGTCGGGCTGGACCGTACACTGGTAAAAAATAAACGGGTCGGGCCGGATTTTTCGATTTCATATGCCGGGCCGGGCGTCAAAATTTCGGCCCGTGTGGACCTCAAACTTGAATAGAGGTGGACTTTTAAAGAAGTTTACTATAAGTAATATTTGAATTCCGATTTCGATTACATTTCATTAGAACTAACTGAGAAAAGAACAGTGCACTTATGTTTGTTTAGCATTATTTTTACTTCCATTACCCGACTACCGTAGGTAATTGGAAGTATTGTATTCGGTCCGAAAATTCGATATCGAGATTTCACCTGATTTACATGTTTTAAGGTCTCCTGAGTCCAAAAAAGTGGTCTTTGGCAATTGGTCAGTGTAAATGTGTGTGTGTGTTGGGGGGGGGGGGGATCTTCTGACTATTATATCTCCGATACTAATAAAGATAGAACAACGAAACTTCAGAATTGAGACAGGTCTGGTGTAAAGATGGATTTTCTAAATTTTGGGGGAAATTGAAAAACCGGAAGTGGGACATCGGAGACCGTATGTCCGTATTTCAAAAACGGCTCTAACGATTTTCTTCAAAATTGCTATATAAACATTCTATTAGATGTACTTTCGAATTATATAGTTGGTTAGTTCAGGAAAATTGATAGGCGTCCTGTACATATAGCTGAATTTCAGGTACTGTAAGTGCGTTCCTTTCAAAACGGCTGTATGGATTTTTTTCAAACTTGCAATATTATCCTCTTTTAAATATACTTTTGTATGTAATTGTTGTTTTCCGGTCAACAATTGAATATGCCAAGTTTTGGTAAAAGCCGGTATCTCAAAAACGGCTCTAACGATTTTTTGAAAATTACCCATTAACCCATTTTAGATATCCTTTCTCATGATTTACGTGGTTATTACAGGAAAATTAATAGTCACCCTGATCAGATAGATCAGTTTTAGATCTCGGAAATTGGTGCTAAAAAAAAAAAAAAAAAAAAAAAAAAAAAAAATCTACTTTTTTTTTTTTTTTTTTTTTTTAACTCGTTTATGTAAACTGTTTTATATGTCTTTACGCGTGTATTAACTTTCTCTTTCTGTAAAAGTTCCATTAGGTTAATTCTGTGTCTTCTGATCACATTATCTCCAAAAAGTGCATATAATACGTATAATAGTGGGTAATGGAAGTCGTGTGGTTGCTTCACACAAGACTTTTTTTTTTTTTTTCTGAAAAATATAAAAGGGGGAAAACAGAAAAGGGGACAAAAACAGAAAAAGGGATAAAAAACTGAAAAAATCAGTTTTTTGTTAAAAACAGCTCTTTTCTATTAAAAATACAGATATTTCTGTAAAAATTACAGAATTTTTTAATTCAGCATGCTAAAAAACAGAAAAGTGGGAAAAAACAGATAAAGGGTTAAATAAAACAGAAAAAAATTGTTTTTTCTCTAAAACAGCTCTTTTCTGTAAAAAATACAGAGTAGTCTTGTACAAACTACAGATTTTTTTTACAGTGTAAAACCTGTTATCAATATTGTATGAAATTATCGCATATGCACACACTTAGTTCAATAAAACATTGGTAGCTTAATATTATATATTTTTATATTAAACAGGAAATCGGCTGACAGCTAATGCTAAAGTTTAAAGCTTTACTCGATACCTTTTTTTTTTTTTTTTTTTTTTTTTAAATCAGTAGAAATTTACAAGAGTATTTATTAATTTAAAAAAGTGTACCAAAATTTTAAACCTAGATCAACACCTAAAAATTAAAGACTCAAATACAAAATTAAAGAAGAAAATAATAATAATAATAATAATAAAACACTCACTTCATTACTGAGGCTTCCTTAAGTAAATATTCAACTTGGAAATACTAGCAGGTACAAAACCCAAAGCCAAAGAATATTAAAACTTTGAGCTTTTAAGGATTGTACCTGCTTGCAAGTGGTAAGTAAAATATCAACTAAAATATCCTTTCAGGACTACAATGAAACTAAAAGTATTTTCAGGCTGTGTTTAATCCATTATGATTTCACAAAAAAATGACACATTACTTTTAACAGGATAGAGGATAACGACAACGGTCAACGACAACTGACAACTTCATTCAATTTTAAAATGGTGCGCGCCGTAACGCTTTTGAGGTTTGCCACAATATACTTGGCGATTTCTCAGATGGAGCGGGGGAAAACGTACCAATTTCCAGCAAAGCTATAAGCACTCTTTAGCTAGTTACGGTTTCCGTAGCCTTCCCTTCTTATCTATTAGAAATTCTTTGCCTGAAATATCTTTCTGAAACTACCTGAAACTTTCACAAAAGTTGACCGTAAGCACCAACAAGAACAAGTCGTCTCGTGATAAGTCACGTGAGCAGCGGAGCAGGCTTCTGAGCGAGCATGCGCAAAGCGGTGTTCTGGACTAAAGGTATTCCCATGGGTTGGTTCAACTTTGAACCATGTTGAAAGTTGAACCATGATCACATTTTTCGAGAAAGCAAGTGTTCCATTGTTTGGAATTTTCTCTTAGCTAGACCCATTCGCTGGTTCAACGTTGAACGGAAATTTTTAAGAGTGTATATGTCTGTATTTCTATTACAACAGTGTTTTTTTCCTCTTAGTGAAAACGGCAAAATTTCTAGAGATGTAGGCTACCGTAAAGAAAGAAAAAAAAAAAAAAAATCAGAACTAAAGTTCATCATATCATTAAAACATTTAATGATAATAATAATAATAATAATAGAATGAATGCGACAAGATTTTATCTGAATTTTTTTTCTAAATGTTCAGTGCATTTAAAAAATAACTTTTTATTATTAAGATTATCACCTGTCTTTCTAATGAATATATAATAATTAAAAAACTGCTAATTTGAAATTAATAATAACAAAAGTTTACAAAAACTCATAGACTTTTGTTGTTAAATCTGAAATTAATTACTTTACTAAACAATACTGTTACTGATTTCATTCGGGCATGGGAAACAACAAGTATAGTTGACTTTAAAAAGAATCCCAACGGCAGCCATTTTCATTTCAGCATTCATTATAGATAAATAACCTTGATATGAAGGTGACTTACAAAACCTGATAGAGCATGTTTCCTGCTCAGCCATGCAGAAACTTTCTGGGGAAATAAATATTTTTGCAACTAGCGTATACGCAATTTCCTGTATTTGTCTAGATCGTATTTAGATTACAGGAAAGGTATTTTTTCCCCCGTTCCCTTGTAGGACGCTATTTGAATTATATTTTGATTGCATGTAATCTAAAAGAGGATTTTTTTGTTTTGTCAGTAAATTTCTATGATAGATCAAGCATAACTTTTAAGTGAATACTTTGATTCTTATTCTTATTATTATTTGCTAATAGTACATCCGATTTAAAAACTTTCAGAGGAATATCATTATCTTGTTATTTTAATCTGCAATGCATCGTATAAATTACATTTTGATTACCTTTTAAAATAATAATAATAATAACAAAGATAAAATTCTATTCTAAACAGAAATTAATTTAGGATAAGATGCATCTGCGCCTACCCCCCCCCCCCCCCTTCGATATAAAGGTATATGTTAATACTATAAATTCGTGTAAAATTCCATTCCCAAACTTTTACTGATAAATATTACACCTTTTTGTATTTTATGTAAAATGTGTTTCAAGGCTCTTCGTTCTGTAGCATTTCGGTTGGTTGGTTGTATGGGTTTTACGTCGCATTAGTGCTGCGCAATGGGCAATTGGCGACAGTCAAGGACTCACCCTTAGAGGTGGTCCGGACACATGCCATCACAATTTTGATCCTCTACGGAAGGGCTCTCCCGCTTCGGTGACTCCCACTGCAGCATTTCGGATTATTTCGAAGCGAAAAATCAAAGTAAAGGTCCAGAATTGCTTCGATAAATTTCTGGCCGTCTTTTGAATTAAAATTTGTATTCAATTGCGTTCTTCGTCTTCGACCAAAGTTTTTGCAAAATAAAGTTTACTCAATTTCGCAGTCGATAAGATTAAAAAAAAAAAAATAATAATAAAAAAAAATTCATTTTATTTTATATTAATATTTAAATAAATAAAAAAATAAATAAAATAAAATACAGCTTACAAAATATAAAGTATACAGAAAATAAAAAAAACATATACAACCAAAGCACTTTTTTTTTTTTTTTTAATTAGCTATATTTTATTTTTTTAACCAAAAGATAATAATTATAAGATAAATTAATGGGCATTTGTGTTTCCCCCCTTCCCCTTTTCTTGTAATCAGTTATATTGTTTATTTTACATTAATGGCAAAAGTAAAATAAATTTTTTCATTTAGTCTATATTGTTTGAAAGAAGTAGACTTCGTCCGGAAGAAAACACTTTTTATAAATAAATTCTAGTTCTCTTTGCCAACGAGTTCTAGACACCCCTATTAATATTCTAGAGCATTTTATCACAGTCAACCTTATATTCTAGCTATATTACCGTGGTCAAATTTCTTTAAAAATCTCTGCAAATAAATGAGAACACAAGAGGCGAGTTTTAGTGACGATCATTCCAGTTTATAAATCAATTCTAGAAATCAAAGCAAAAATTTCTAGAAACACAAAGGATTCAAGATATAATGTATCGTTTTACAATATAAAAAAAGTATAGACTAGAAATTTACGATCATTTCGTCTATTCACAGTTTATTTGTTTATCTTATAAGCAGAGAAATCTATATTTCTAGTTTAGTTATTCAGAAAATGACTACGTAGTCGGTCTAGATGAAAATGGTATTTTTTTCCCTCAGTGTACATGAACGTTGCAAAAGTAAAATTTAGAAATTTAGTACAATTTGGAACATTAAGAAAGTTCTTGCTATTTGGTAGACACGTTACTTTCAAGGATATCTAATGAATCACGATCTGAGGCGTGTTCCTCCTTTCAGTCACGCAAAGCTACCAAGATGATCACCGTAAAGAAAGTGTTTCCAGCACACTTTTTTCTTCCATCTGATTTATTTTATTTTGTTTCTCTTCATCTGTGTCTTTCTATTGTTTTTTCTTTTTAATCTCTTCTTTTATTTTGAAAGACGTTTGGCCTACGTTTTTTAATATAATTTTCTATAAGCAGGAAAGATTGATGACAACATAATTACACAACACCGTTTCATTTTACCATTACCTTCCTCATCGAGCTTTCTTTCAGGCGCACACGATCCGACTGATCTTTGACGACTCCTTATAAATTTGAAATTTATTGATAGGTTTATTTTATTTTTTCTTGTTATTTATCAAAAGAAATAGGTCACTAATTATAATTAAATAGAATTAAATATTATGTATACAATATCTATCGCCCTTCAGCAAAAAATTGCAGCTTAAATAATGTGAATCTAATTGTGTTTTTGGAATATTACCTTACAGTTACGGATAATATTAGTACAAACTGTATCAATAAAATGAGTTTCATATTAATTCTTATCATTATTTACTTAAAACTGAAGCAAACATTACAAAAATATCTACTATTTTGATGTTGGACACGTAGGTGATACATCATCACCGATTTTTTTATTTGTAAAAAAACGATAAATTATTCGAGGAAACGTTCATTTTTTACTATAAATCACTCGAACGTATTCTTATTTCGGTTACATTAAGGAATATAGAAAGCCAAGAATAATTTTGTAATAATCAGGCTAGGCATAGTATTCTGGAGGTTAGTAGTAACAAATAATGGATTATATTTGTAATAGCGAAGAAGCATCAGAATTAATAGAAGACAAATGTTTCTGAGCAAATTCCCTACTACAACCCCCCCCCCCCCCCCAATCAAATCTAATTCTCATTTTTCAAAAGCATTTAAGAATTTTCATAAGGTACAAAAAAATATCTCCTTTTGCTATAGTGTTCATTTTAAAACTAGGGGAAAAAAGCTTGCACGGATCCCCCACTCCTTTTTTTTTTTTAAGATAATCGATTATTCTCTTTTTCTTTCGAGGGTTCCTTCTGATCCCAAAGCTTTGCCAACAGCCGCCATCTTGAAATTTTAGTTACGCCCACGAGTTCGGGGGAGGGGGGGGGGTTATCGCCAATAAAAATCGCCAAAAACGCCAAGGATGGACTCTTTATTTTAGTTGAATTGAAAGCATATTTAACAGAATAAAGTTAACTATTAATTTATTGAATTGAATTATTACATTGAATTAAACGACAATTTTCACAGGCAGATTCTGTGTAGAATCTGTCTCATGTTTTTAAAATTGACATAGAAATAAAAAGTAAATTTTGTTATAACGAAACCGAATTAATGTAAAAAGTTAAAAACATGGTTTATAACTTAAAAATTTATAATTTTCTGCAAAAAAAGAAAAAAAAAAAAAGAAAAGAAAAAAGAAAAAAAGAAAACTAAATTAAAGTAAATGTTTTTGGAAATATTCTCTGCAGTTTTTAGTAAAAGCTTATTCTCTAATAATTTTCTATTTTAGAGTGAATACTGAAAGATTATTTACGCCCATGTATGAAGGATTTCGTTTTGCTTTATTTGTTTATTTACTTAACCAACTATAAATTGCAATATGATAAAATAGTAATTTGTGAAATAGTACATTAAAATATACTACGTACCAATAAGCATTTGGAAACTTTCGAATTTAGACGTTTTGTCAAATATCTAGAAAGGTTCTTCAGGAATCACCTCGCAACTTTGGTAATGTAAAAAACATGTTATACCTCATATATTTCAGCAAAAGTTATGTCCTGAAGAGGAAAGTGGATCAGTAAAAAATTCAACAAAAAACAAGATGTTTTGGATCACCCTGTAAAAAGTACTGCTTTTAAATGCGTTTTGGCTGTAGCATGTGATTATGTAAATTATTTTCATTATCTGTATAAATTTTTATGAAGCTACCACATATATGCATGGAGTTATAACTTTTTTTTTTTTTTTTTTTTTTTATTAATTACAAAAAAAAAAAAAAAACCTTTTTTAATTATAACATGTAGGGTACCAGACCCAGTACAAAAACATTTTTAGAAGATTTCGCATACTACATTAGACATATCATACTGCAATCAGATTGCAAAAATGTTAATCTTACAAAAGATCAACATTTTTGCTAAATATTTTTGAACTACGCATGCGCCAGCTTAAAAAAAATAAATCATTTGCTTAATTTAACAATCAAAAGTATTGAGTAACTTATATGAAAACCTCAAACAAATGTCAGATAAATTAAAAAACTTGTGAAAGCTAAATTGAACAAAATTTCAGTTCTCTCAAAATAAAAACTAAATTATAAAGGTTTTTACTCACATTTTAATCCCGTCAATTACCGATGGCAATAGAGTGATAGCTGATTGTAAATAAATATTGATAAAACCCCCCTATCATCTTTCCTTTTTTTTTTTTTTTTTTTTTTTTGGGGGGGGGGGGGGTGAGAGCAGAGCCTGATTAAGGGGGAAGCACACATTATCTCCGCTCTCACCGGAATATTTTTACAATTATTACTTTCTTCTATATGTAATATAGAGAAAGTATTGGATTCGTAAAAATTTTCGACCTCGGGTTTTTGATGGATTTACACGTTTTGAGAGCTGTAGAACACGATTTGACCATTTTTAGAAAATGTCTGTCTGTCTGTCTGTCTGTGTGTGTGTGTGTGTGTGTGTGTGACAAAATTTTGTGGCAACTGTATCTCAAGAACTACTGCACAGAATTTCATACAAATTGGTATGTAGTTTCATCTTGACATAAATTAGTGCCTATCAACTTTTGGTAAAAATTGTCTTACAGGTTGCGTTGCCATCCCGCTTTTTCTAAATTTTTAACATGGTGATATAGGACAAAATTTTGTATAAATATGCATAAAGAGAATTATTTTTTAGTAATCATTATGAAATTTACAAGAATTATTTATAATAGAGATAGTCAACTGGGAAAAAAAATTTGTATGCGTAGGAGCTTCGCCACACCCCCTGGGGTGGAAGTCCCCCCTCGTGGGGAGTAAATTTTCATGATGAGTATCTTTCAAAAGAGCTCGACAGTACCTTTAAAACGAATGGTTGAACCATAGATCTGCGATAATTTAAAACAAAGTTATCGATTTTTTTTACTTTTAATGAAAAAAAAACTTAGAAAAAAATCGTTTTTTTTTTTTTTTTTTTTTTTTTTTTTTTAACGAAATTTAACGAGACTTGGTATTTAGTTGGCCCCTGACATAAACTGAGGCTGATTAGATTTGGGGATCAACCGTTCAACAGGTGGCGCTCTGATCGTATTTTTTCTAAATTTATAACATGGCAGTATAGGAAAAAACTTCGTATAAATGTACATAATGAGAGTTATTCTTAACCTGTGATTGTGAAATTAATATGAATTATTGATAATAGTAGTAGTTAATTAGGAAAAAAATTTGGGGCATCGCTTCCCCCCCTAGGGGGAAGTACCCCCCTCCCAGTGGGGGGTGTAAATTTTCAAGATCGGTATCTTTCGAAAGGTCTCGTCAATACCTTTAAAACGAATGATTGAACTATAAATATGTGGTAATTTAAAACAAAGTTATCGATTTTTTTTACTTAAAAAAAAAAAAAAATCTTTGAAAAAAATCGTTTTTTTTTTTTTTTTTTTTTTTTTTAAATATTATTACTGCGTGAATTTGTATAGGAAAATATAGAAGAAAGTCTTGTGGTGGCCACAACATACTAGTTTTTTACTTCATGTCATAGAAATTCCTAATAATTGAATAAAATATTCCTTTTTAATTTAGGCGTGAGTACGATTTTAACTCTTATTTACCCTTTAAAAATATCATGTATTCAAAATTTCAATTTTTTATAATAACTTCAGTGTAGATATAGGTAAGTAAAGTTTCGCTTACCTGTAAATCTTCTTACATAAAGAAAATGTTTATCTTACAGCTGTTTTTCCTTTCTGTGCTCTCCACTGCTTCATTACATCTCGAATTTGGTGCTTCGTATTCTGAAAATAAATCTACAAGCATTTTCAAGTTATTCACTAGTTATTAAGTACTGAGTAAAAATTAATTGTGAATGTGAATTCTCTTGATTATTTATTAAAATATGCTGTTTTCATAGAGCGAGCCAAAGGCTGGTTCTTCTTATTCAAATCACATACATATGCACAACTGAACAACTTTTACAGAGGCGAAAGATATAAAAGAGGATACATCTACATTGACAAAACCGCAGGGTGTGATAAAAATGCGGAACATTAAGTTTGATACATCTACACGCATACTAAAAATTAGAGTCTTTTAAATGAAGAGTTCTAGATTAATTATTAAATATGAATTTCGGAGTCTATAATATTCTAACATCCCCACTTAGACTCTGAAAGTCTAGTTTATTTTAATAGTTCACTTCTATGTTTGATGAATATAGTTTTGGGCAGAGCCTTCGTGAGGATGTCAGCGATCATAGTTTCTGAACTTTTATAACCATTTCAATTCTCTTTTCTTTAATGTTCTCACGAAGCAAATGATATCGCAGATCAATATGCTTCGTTTTATGATGATGTTTATCGCTTTCTGCCAATTTGATGCAGGACATATTATCCTCATACAAATTTATTGGTTCCTCTTGGTGAAGATCTAGTTCGTGCAATAAATTCTTTATATAAATTAGTTCTTGTGTGGCATTTGCTGCCGATACATATTCTGCCTCAGCGGAGGACATAGCTACACAATTCTGTTTTCTTGAGCTCCGTTGGATGGGATTGCGTCCGAGCATAAATAAATTTCCTGCGATTGATCTTCTATCGGATGCATCATTTGCCCAATTTGAATCTGCATATGCCCTCAGGATAGGCTCCTCTTTATTGCTAAATGTTAATTTGAGGTTAATTGTTGTTTTTAGATAGCGTATGACTCTCTTAACCGCCTCCCAATCCTTTGATCTGGGACACTCATTCCTTCGGCTTAGAATCCCCACTGCAGCGCTAATATCCGGTCGCGATACCGTGGCTATATAGAGTAGCGCACCGATAGCTTGTCGGTATTGGGTGTTGTGCGGTAGAAGGTTTTCATTATCGACTAGCTTTATGTAGCCTGGCTCCGTGGGAGTATCTGTCGGTTTCGCATTTTCAAGCCCAAATTTGGTAATTAGTTCCATTATTTTGTTCGCTTGGTCGAGCGTTATCGTGCCTTTACTGGGTCTTTCTAAATTTATACCTAGATAATACTTAGCTTCGCCTAAGTCTGTCAACGGATATTCTCCCTTTAATTTGTCTATTAACATGTTTATAAATTTAATTTCACCCGCAATTAATAAGTCGTCAACATATACTAGAACATATGTTGTTGAATTATTTTGTTTTCTTTTATAAAGACATTTATCGTACTGGCTTTGATTGAAACTAATTTGCATAATGTATCATTTAATTTCTGATTCCAAGCCCTCGCGGCCTGCTTTAAGCCATAGATGGCCTTTTTCAACTTACAAACCTTATGCTCTTCGCCTGGTGCAGCATAACCCTCTGGTTGCTGCATATATACATCCTCCTGTAATTCCCCATGTAAGAAAGCCGTCTTAATGTCACCATGTCTTAAACTTAAATTTTTGTACAGGGACATTGCTAGAAAACTTCTTATGGTTGTGTGTGATGCAACAGGTGCAAAGGTTTCATCATAATCAATGCCATATTTTTGGGGAAATCCTTTGGCGACCAACCTTGCTTTATATTTTTCCACTAGTCCCTGACTATTGAATTTTGCCTTAAATGCCCATTTACTACCTATTACTTTAGTTCCTGGCAAGGCTTCTACTAATTCCCATGTGTCGTTTTCCTTAAGTGAGTTTATTTCCCCTAACGTGGCTTTAATCCAATTTTCTTTCTCTAAGGGATTTTTCATACTCATTATATCGTTCCAACATTTCGGTTCTTCAATTCTTTTATTGTTTACTATGAACGTAAGTCTATCAGGTGGTACCCCTCTATTAGATCTTTGCGATCTTCGCGGTATGTCTTGTGAATTATCTGATAAACTGCTATCATCTGTGTTTTCTGCTTCCGAATCTATTATCTGCAGTTTTGGTGATAATTTTATGTTATCAGGTCTTTCATCATTATTTTTTAATGTTTCATTATTTAATATTTCTTTATTTTCATGTTCTACAATTTTTACAGTACGACTTATAATTATGTTTTTACCATTCGTACAGATTCTATACCCTTTACTTCTATTATCATACCCTACAAATATACCTTGCTGGGCAGTATCATCTAATTTTCCCCTGTGTATCTTTTGTACATAAGCATAGGCACGACAACCGAAAGGTTTTAATTTTGATAGGTCAGGTTTTCGACCCGTCCATAATTCATAGGGTGTCGATTCACACGCGGAAGTCGGGAGTCTATTCTGTAAGTAAACAGCGGTATTAATTGCCTCACCCCAGAAAGAATTCGGTAAATTTCCATCTTTTAATAAGCAGCGTGCCATCTCAACCAAAGTTCGATTTTTACGCTCAGAAATTCTGAGGAGCCGAATAGGGGACTGTTAATTGATGGTCTATGCCTAATTTTCCTAAATATTCATCGAATTCTTTTCCGGTGTATTCCCCTCCATTATCTGAGCGAATTGCCTGCAAAGTTCTCCCGAACTTATTTGAAGTCATTGCTATGTATTGTTTCAATTTTGATAAAACTTCGTCCTTATTTCTTAATAGGTATATAACGGTAAATCGACTAAAATCATCTATAAATGTCAAAAAATAATACTTTCCACCGACCGTGGGGGTTTTCATCGGCCCGCATAAATCGCTGTGAACCAACTCTAAAACTTTTGTTGCCCTAAATTGAGCCTTTTTGGGATAAGGATTGTCGGTTAATTTAGATAATATGCATGTTTCGCATACATTATCGTGTTTACAATCATCTAGTTTTATCCCGGTTGCCATGTTTTTGTTTACTGACTGTTTTATGTGATTAATATTTCTATGACCCAATTTAACATGCCATTTGTCCATTTGCAGTTTTTATTTTCGCATGTTTTCACAATGTTTATGGTGTGTGTTGTATCAGAATTTATTTTACATTCATATAAATTATTGTTGATATACCCTTCAATACATGTTTCGCCTTCATGCATTATTTTGCATGATCTATCTTTAAATACTGCCACACACCCATTTTCTCTTGCCCCTTTCACAGATATGAGATTTGTTTCAATATCCGGTACATACAAGACATTTTTTAATAGTATGGTGTTTTGTGTATTATTCGAATTTATGGTATGTAATTTTACAGATCCATGTCCAAGCGATTTTATTTCTTGCCCATTCGCGATTGTTACGCATGAAGAGCTATTTTATAGGATAAAATTAATAAAATTTACTTTTATCGTTGCTTACATGTGTCGAACAGCCTGAATCAATATACCAATTATATGATTTCATACCCATATATAATGTAAAAACTTTATCTGATTTCTTTTTATCAGTTGCCGAAATCTGTATCTTGTCTGCGTTATCTCTATCGTGAGAGCATATTGCAGATCTAAAGGGCTGTTTGTTACTATTGTATCTGGTGTTTTGTTTGGATCTCGCATTATTTTTCCTTTTAAGAATCCAGCACTCATCGATGTTATGATTATTTAGTTTACAAAATTTACAAAATTTTGTATTTTCATTTTTTGTTTTAGTTATCACCTTCAATGCTGAAATATTGTTTTCTTTTTTATTTTCTTCTCTTCTTAAATGTTCGTCGATTAATTTTGATCGGATAAACTCCGGAGAAAGATCCGTTTCATCTCTACTCTCCAAAGAAGTAATTAATACATCATAAGATGGGGGTAGAGAACATAGCATTAAGGCTGACAGATGGTGATCATCAATCTTTTCTCCGATTGCTATAAGTTTATCTCGCGTTTGATATATTTTCGTAATATGTTCTGTCATGTCACCTCCTTCAGCTAATTTAATTGAGTACAATTTACGAAGAAGAAAGAGTTTGCTTGAGAGCGATGACCTTTCATGTATTTTTTTAAGAGTTTCCCAGCATTGGCGAGCAGTGGAGAGATTCTTTATGTAAATAATCTGATCATTATCAACTAATAAATTGATAATTGCACGCGCTTTACGGTCTTTTGACCTCCATGCGTCTGTAATGGGTGTGGGAGGTTCATCAGTGATAACAATAAATAGATCATCTTTTTGAAGCAAATTTTCAATTTTAAACTTCCATATATCGTAATTATTTGCATTTAGCGACTCAATGTTAGTTTCCTTAAATAAGTTCATGGTGTTTATTTATTTTATTTCACCAAGAATAGTTTATTTGAAAAACAGTTTGTTTTAATATTTGTTAATATATAAGTATATAAATATCAACTATTTCTTTTTATAGTTCTATTTTGAGATCAGTCTCATAATCTAATAATTGAATAAAATATTCCTTTTTAATTTAGGCATGAGTACGATTTTAACTCTTATTTACCCTTTAAAAATATCATGTATTCAAAATTTCAATTTTTTATAATAACTTCAGTGTAGATATAGGTAAGTAAAGTTTCGCTTACCTGTAAATCTTCTTACATAAAGAAAATGTTTATCTTACAGCTGTTTTCCTTTCTGTGCTCTCCACTGCTTCATTACATCTCGAATTTGGTGCTTCGTATTCTGAAAATAAATCTACAAGCATTTTCAAGTTATTCACTAGTTATTAAGTATTGAATAAAAATTAATTGTGAATGTGAATTCTCTTGATTAATTATTAAAATATGCTGTTTTCATAGAGCGAGCCAAAGGCTCGTTCTTCTTATTCAAATCACATACATATGCACAACTGAACAACTTTTACAGAGGCGAAAGATATAAAAGAGGATACATCTACAATGACAAAACCGCAGGGTGTGATAAAAATGCGGAACATTAAGTTTGATACATCTACACGCATACTAAAAATTAGAGTCTTTTAAATGAAGAGTTCTAGATTAATTATTAAATATGAATTTCGGAGTCTATAATATTCTAACAATTCCACGCTTTAACGAGGAAATATTTTTTATAAAAAATGAACGGTGTAAAACAATCCAATTTATTCACCGTTATTAGACACCAGAATTCTTTTAAAATAATTTTTAATGAGAATTTTCTGTTTATTATAGGAGGAAAGTATTTGTTAAAAAATAACAATGTAAGTATAAATAATGTGTGCTTCCCCATTAATCAGGCTCTGAGTGAGAGAGAGAGAGGGGGGGGGGGGGAGGGAACTGAATTTCTGTTCATTCTATATCTCATAACTTTTTGAATTTACACGATATTTGTTTGGGGGTTTTCATATAAATTGTTCAATACTTTTGGCTATTTATTATTATTATTTATATTTATATTATTTATGTTATTATTATTTATATTTATATTACTTTTGACTATTTATTATAGATATTAAGTCCTATCAAACAAGCGTTCAAACTTTGTAGTTTTTAGTCTTAGTAAATGGTGTAAGAAAATTTAACAGAACAATTTATTTTTAAAATTCGATAATCTGAAAGACAAACGAAATATTATAATATAATTAATTTTATAATACATAGCAATATATAACAGTTAATTTTAGCAATTTACTTCCACATCTGGCTGCACCGGTGGCCGAGAGGTGCTACTGTTTAAGTTAGGAGTCGGTTTCGAATCGAGATCGTGACAGATGCATACTTGCCAACCATCTCATTATGAACCGTACAATTTTTAGTACCCGCCTTTTTTTTTCACACCAATAATTTTTTAGAGTAATTTTAGTCTTATTTAATTGTAACAACATTTGGAGAGAATTACTTTAAAAATATAGTGGTGTCAGAAAAGGGGCGTTTTTTACGGGGGCGTTAACAATTGTACGGTTATTAATGAGATGGTTGGCAAGTATGCAGATGGGTTTAGCTGTTTATAGTTTTCCTTTGTCTTCTCCGAAAGTGGCATTAATACAGGCTAGAACCTCCAAGAAAAACTACCACAGAATGCACTATATCCTGGCCCAGATCATGTATGTATAATGCTATTTTTGACAATTTTTTTTTTTTTATACAGTTGGCATTATTAATGAAAAAATAAATAAATAAATAAATAAAATAAATAAAAATAATAATAACAATAATGATAATAATACTTTGTCTCATTGTATTATTGCACTGCAAAAAATATTGAGGAATAAAATATCTGTTAAACATTTTATTTTTCCTATTATCAAAACATAAAATTTGTGGTTTACCAAAATTTGCTATTGGTTTACTAAATGTTGAAATATTTAAGAATAACTAAAAATTTCAAGTTTAATAATGCTAAATTATTTTTTGAAATGTATATATAAATGCATATAAATATAGGTATTAGAATTTTAAAAGGAATTCATTGGAAAGAAATATAACAACCGTTTTAGTTCTTGGAACCAACTTTTATATGAATAATAAATAACTTATTTCAGCGAATTGAAGAATCCTCTTATATCTTAGCGAAAACTCTGTTTTAGTTCTTGGAACGAACTTTTATATAAATATTAAATAATTTATTTCAGCGAATTAAAGAATCCTCTTACATCTTAGCGAAAACTAAATATTTCACATTATTAAATAGACAATTTATCGCCAAGATGGATTACATTGGCCAAACCAGAAAACCATGACATCTACTGAAAATGTGTTGTAAACCTCACCAATCCAGACACAATAGGCGTATCCAAAAGATGCTTTTATAAATACAATTGGTTCATTTTAGTCATGTGATAGGAGACGCCACACCTTTCTTTCCAAAGACTTTCTCTTCACTCTCTCAATGCCAGTTTCTGAAATTTCGTTGAAGGCGAAAGCGCTGGAAAAAAAAAAGCGCTGAAGGTGAGCGCACTTCCGAGATGTGAATATTGTGTCTGTGTATTTCTGCAAGATTTTGTTCAAATCTATTGACTATTCATGCGGCCTTCATTTTTATTCGCTTAGAAATCCATTTTCTCCTCCCCCTGTTCGTTTCAGTCCAGAGGACATATGTCACCGACTCCAAGAGATGACGATTTGAAGACCATGGATTGGTGAAATGGTGAGTTTAAATATGTATGTTCTCTTTCACTTTAATAAGTACTATTCCTGTAAAATATGTGAAATTCAAATTTTAGTACAGCTTCTAATTTTTAGACATGTCTGATCAAATATATTTAAAGAAATATTTCAATATTTTACAAATCAGTTATGTGTATGTGTATGCATGTTCTAAATAACATTTAATATTGAGTAAAAAATTCGAAATTAGATTTCAAAGTTATAATTTCAATTGCATTTACTGACATAATATCGGGATATGTATATATATATATATATATATATAAATATTTATATACGGTAAAGCACCGTTTATACGTCTTTCATGGGACTGACGTAAAAGGATGCATAAAAGAAAAGACGTATAATCGAAATTTTAATAATAACACTTTGATTATTACAAATTTAATGAGGTTAGTAAATGCATATTATACATTTTTTTTTTTTTTTTTTTTTAAGGCAATAATAATAATAATAAAGAAAAAGTTTTATTGTAAAAAGTGAGAAAAATCATACTATTAATGCAAGACTGGGTACTAAATTGAGTATTATAATTACATTTCTTAAGAACTATATGCACACATTTTGAATATTAATTATATATATTGCGTATCTTTAGTAATAAGCATACGATTTATGTCCAGACAGATAGTTATTTAATAACATTAAAAATCTTTAATATTCGTCTGATTTGGTGGTTGTATATATAAGTATTAAAAATTCTACTGTGAATTCAATTGATTCTTTGATCAGTATTCTTCGATCTTTCCTGTGTTCCTCCATTTAAGATGCTTTCTAGGAAAAACTCGTCTTATTTAGAATGGAAAATAATGACAGGTCGAGAAATTTTGCGAACTTTAGTGAAGTGGAAAAGACGTATAACCGATATTAGCGGAATCTAAACGAGCAATTTTTGAAATAAAATGGTAGGAATGAATCGGGACTTTACTAAAATATGATGCATAAATGTAAAAGACATATAAACGACAGACGTATAAACGGTGCTTTACTGTATATATATATATATATATGTGTGTGTGTGTGTGTGTGTGTAAATTGGTTGATTGTGATTGACAACAACGCGTCGGTAATCGAACATTGTTTCCTAAGGCGTACGTCAACAACACCGAAAAAAAAATTTCTTGGAAAAAATAAATTTATTACTTTCTTCTATATGTATATATAGAGAAAGTATTGGATTCGTGAATATTTTCGAACGCCGGTTTTCGATGGATTTACACGTTTTGGGATGTCCTGAACACGATTTGATAGTTTTTAGAAAATGACTGTCTGTCTGTGTGTATCACGATTTTTGTGGACACTGTATCTCCCGAACCAATGAACCAAATTTAACCAAACTTGGTATGTAGTTGGACCCTGACATAAACTGGTGCTGATTAGATTTGGGGATCAGTCGCTCAACAGGCGGCGCTGTGATCGCATTTTTTCTAAACTTTTAACATGGCAGTATAGGATAAAATTTCGTATAAATGTACATAATGAGAGTTATTTTAAACTTGTGATTGTAAAAGTAATATGAATTATTGATAATGGTAGTAGTTAACTAGGAAAAAAATTCTGTGCATGTGGGGGCATCGCTCCCCCCCCCCCCAGGAGGGGGGGGGATTTTCAACATGCGTATCTTTCGAAAGGTCTTGTCAATACCTTTAAAACGAATGGTTGAACTATAAATGTGTGATAATTTAACGCAAAATTATCGATTTTTTTTTTAATACTTTTAACGATTTTTTTTTTTTTTTTTTTTTTTTTTTTTATATATTGAGAATAAAATGGACTTTTTTTTAAAAAAAAATATTTAGTGTTATACTACTTCTCTAATGTTGAAATCGTCTGCATTATCATGGAAGATAATTTTTTTTAAATAATAATTTTAATAAATTATTTTTACTGAGTGAATTTGTATAGGAAAATATAGAAGAAAGTCATGTGGTGGCCACAACATACTAGTTTTGTTGACTGATTTTTTAGATTGTGTTTTTGGTTATACCCCCGTTTCGCCTACACGGAAATTTCCTACCCCCTTTCGTTGACAAATTCCCCAAAGAAGGGAAAATCGACATTATCGGTTCAACCGGGGCCTTCGGAGAAGTCATCATTTCTCCCTTTTTCCACCGGGCCGGCTCCTAGAATTGATGACGTCACAAACGAGATCTGGTATTAGGAAAGCATCTGATGCAGTACCAACGCAAAAACCATTAAATAATAATTCATTAATTTCGTTTTTCCATCGAATTATGAAATTAAACTTTATTTACATGACAATAAAAAATTATAAGCAAAATACTACCCATTAATAAGACTAATTTCAATTATTCTTCAAAAAATATTTTTGTATTAAATGTTAATATGTAGTATATAGATGTTTTTTGAAACTAAAATTCCTAAATAAAAGACTAGAACTAAAATAACAGAAAATACTTGAAATTTCTAAGTTCTTTTTAAAGAATCAATGATTATTTCTTTGAAGGGTAAAAAAATTTTTAATAACATATTTGTTTCTATTTCAAGTAACTATCAAATAACTGAAACGTTAAACATATTAAGTATCTATAATTATGCAAAGAAATTCAAGAAAATGAAAATACATATGCACGTTTTAATCTTAAACATTTTTTGTTAAAATGAGAAAATGTTATAATTTTTCTACAAAAGTAAAAAAAAAAAAAAAAAAAAAAAGGGTTTGAAAAATTTAACATGATTTATTAAAATTTTATTTTTTATGGAAATATTAATGAATCTTATTAGAATGCTCAACATTGTTATTAACGTTTCTAAAAATGACAAAGTTGTAAAAATATTTAAAATAACAGATAAAAATTGAAAATCGTTGGTTCATTTCTTGCAGTGTTTAACAGAAATAAATTTTTTACTTACAATTCTTATTTATTTATCTAAAAAAATTTCAGTTATTTATGTCAATTTAAAGGCAACGAAAAAAAATAATCATAGAATCTTCAAGAAATATTTTATTTTTTGGACGGAAAGAACTACAATAAATAAAATAACAATAATTTCAAACACATATAATTAAATTAGCTAATTAGACCATATCAATATTTTTTAAAATTATTTTTGATTAATTAAAATACAAAATATAACTGAAATACTATGAAACAATGAACAAAAAATTAAACACACCAAAATATATGTATGGAATGTGAATCTGATATTAATATATATGTACATTTAAATATAATAAATAGATTTTTTAATAGTTCTTACAAATTATTTTCTGTTTGTAATTTAACTACTTCCTGAAAATTAATTATGAAATATAAGTTTTTTTTTTTTTTTTTTTTTTTTTTAAATTATTATTATTATTTACTTGAATAAATTATTTGTATTGATGTATTTTCATGAAAGCAACACATAATGAAAATAACCATGATTTAAAAAAAAAAACAAGTGAAAGTCCGTGTGAATCTATCTAAGAAGTTCTGGCCCGTATTCACACGATTTTCGGAGAAAACCTCGGAAAACTTCGAACGGGTAGGTCGAAAAGCGCGTCCAGGGATCGAACCCAGTATTTCCTGTCATTCAGTTTTGAAAGAAGAAGCTTTTGGTCGGTGGTGGAGGGAGTTGAAAAAATAGAGTTTAATATTGCTATAATTAATTGGTTAAACTTAAAATAAAACCTAATGAAAACCAAATATAATGTTTAAATTACAAAATTAAAAATTGCACAGAAAAAAAATAAATTAAATTAATAAATAAATATAATAATAATAAATAAAATAAAAAATTAAGATTAGGAATTGGCTAATATAGTTAGTTTTCTTTTGGTGCCACTCATTTTTTTGTATCATTTCTAACTTTCGTATAATTATTTAGGAGAATATTAGATATTCCTGAAAGGCACTGTTTAATTATATTATATAAATCATTTCCACACTTACATTTGCATGAAAAATCAATACCTAATATTTCTGATTTTTCCAGTGTTAATTGCATAATTATATTTTTTGGATTTTGCAGTTTTAAAAAAGAATCTTCATATTTTATATTAATCAGTTTTTGAAAAATTTAAATGCATTTACTATAATAATAATTAAAATATCATGAGGCCATTTGAGCTGACCTCTATCAATGACCATCAAGTATTTATAAACATCTTCAGGACAGTCTACATCTAATATTTTATCTTTAACTGACAAAGTAATGCAATCATGACATTTTAGTTTATTAGATACTTTGTGTGCAATGTAACCGCCTATGAATATTAATACGGATAAAATTTCATTACTTATTTCTATATCGTCATTACTATTAAAAGTGTCATAAAATATTTTTGGAATTTCAATCTCTTCATTTTTTTCGTCTGCAAATATGTACTTGAGATCTTTTATTTGAAACTTTCCATTTTTTTTTCGGAATACATGCTAATTAAACTTAGTATTTTTAATTTGGATTCGGATTCCATTACCTGCATGCAAAACGATATCTGTCTTCAATATGAAATCTATATTTTGTCCTGTTTGAAAGGAAAAAACATTAAGATTTTAAAATAAGGTAATTCCGGGAGAGATGCCCCACTTAAGGAAAGGAAGCTACACACAGAAAAATGAAAAATCGAAACTTGTCAAGAGACGTGCCATCTTTGTGACAATAAACGTTTAACAAGTACATTGACAAATTTGCACAAAAGTACGCAAAATTTTAAACAATCAAAACACTACCTGACAATCCCATCTAGTCATGAGGCACAAAAGTCGTTTTATTTTACCATGTATCTTTAATGTGTTTCGTCTGATGATCCGTTTTGGCTCTAAAACTTGTCAGATGACTAACTTTCCAGGTACAGTTTTCATTTTCCTCAAATTTGACCAGGTTAGTCAAATGAGAGAATAAAAAAAAAATATTCCTATTTTGTCAATTGACTAAGAAAAATTTGTTTGGCTAGTCCAAAAGCTCAGCATTATTATTTTTTTTCCCTTTAATTTCTTTTTTATTTGTTTATTTATTTTTTGTCTCCTTCTGACAACTTGAGTTAGTCAACCGAAATCGAAAAATAAAGAATAAACTCATCGCATTTGGCGGGATAGTGCAATTGCCGTTGGAGTGACTTTCATTTTAGAAAGAGAACAAGAGATTTTTTAGTAATCAGAATCAGCGAATCGAGTTTAAAGCCAAAAGTAAGTGCTAAATACTTTATTTTATTGTAAGCTTTGTTAGAATAGTAAATTGTAAATTTGTAGAATTCTAAAGCTTCGGCAATCTTCTAACAATATGAATCGTATTTAGAATTTGTTCTAATTTATAAAGTTGTTTAAAATGTATAAAATTTAAAACACGTTATTTTAAATCTAGTTTTACGTATCGTTGCATTATAAAAAAAATAAGTATATTTAATTTGTCTAAGCTATAGTTGTTTACATACACTTTTAACATTAAGCTCATATTAATATTTTTGTACACAGAATAGTAATGATTTATTTTTCCCTAAAGATGGTTCAGAAGGTATTTGGATTTCCAAAGGACGTCAATTTAAGAAAGATATAGAAAAATGCTATCCATGGTGATTTTGAAAGAACTCCGAATTTTAAGGTATGTTTTTTAAATTATCGTTTGCAACATTATATCTATCTTAGAACAATAAAAAATAATATTAATACTTTTTTTTATATTTAAACTTTTTAATGAGATAAATTAAAAAAATTTAAAGGTTTCTCGTTTATCTGTTATTTTATTTATTTATTTTTTTTTTAATTCCTGTGATAAATAATTTTTTTAATTTAAATAATTTTGGCAAATGGTTGATAATAGTATGTAATAAAAAAAAAAAAAAGACTTTTTATCATTAAATGTTTGATACCAATTTTTTTTCAAAACAACTTTTAGCAAAAATAATATGAATTTAATATTGCATACTATATTCTGTTCTCAATTTAAAGTCAAATTGTTCTTGTATACAATATTAATTATTAGCGATAAATAATAAATATCTTGGTAAATATATATATATATATATATATATATATTCAACTTCATGTTACTTGTTTCATTCAAATGATTGATGATTGTAATAAAAGGTTGATATTTTTAATTATTATTATTTTTTTTTTTTTCAATACAAATTTAATCAAAAATAATATGAGTTTAAATTATTAGATACTGTATTCTCGATTCAAAATCAAATTGTTCATGCGCAGCATATTAAGTATTCGTGATAAACAAAGGATATCTTGTTAAAAATATGTACTTAATTTCATGTTATTTGTTTCATTCTTAACACATTTAAATTTAAAAACTATTTGATATTTCAATTTAAACAACATTTTTTTCTTTTAACTATGCTCTATAAATTAAGTAGTCGATTGCAAACATTTAGTCAGGGCCTGATTACCCAAAAGGCTCGGGAAGCACAAGCTTCCCCTCAAAAATTTAACAGGGGGCCTCAAAATGACTAAAAACAGGGTCTTGAATTTTCTATTTTAGATTTTCACACTGAGATTGAATTTTTTCTGAGAAAGTTCACCTAAAGCAAAGTAAAATAACCACTATTTTGGGAAAATTCTATTATTTAACGTCAAAAATTTGAATGTTCTTAATTAATAAGTTATACGATTTTAAAGTTGTGGGTGGAAACCACCTAGATATATGAATGAAAAAATATATATATTATATATATTATATATATATATATATACACACACACATAAACACACAAAACTTTTTTATCAATTGCATTTTTATATTACAATAATATGTAATAGGAAAACAAGATTTCCCGAAATCAAAGGGAGCCCCGAAATGATACTAAGCTTCCCCTAGCTTCAAAGCTTAATCGGGCCCTGCATTTAGTTGTATACGCTATTTCCACAATAACTTAAAATTCATTTTGATTTTCTTCTACATGTATAAGAATGAAGTAGTGGATTTTTGAAAATTTTCTTTTTCTGGCTTTTGGTGCATTTACAAATTTGAGATTTCCTTAAACTCGATTAAACCATTGTTAGGAGATGTCTGTCTGTGTATAATCAAAATTTTATGTTTTGGGTGCTGTATCTCACAAAATAATGAACAGAATTGTACAAAAGTTTATATTTGGATGCACTTTCACATAAATTCGTGCTGAATAGCTTTTGGTACATATCATCTAAGAAGTGGCGCTACTATACTGCAATTTTCCAAAATTAAGGAAAGACTATATCTTAGCTTCTATTGTGTAGAACTTCACATAACTTAATGTTCAAATAGTCGATTGTGAAAGACTATGTTTATTCAACTTAGGTGCATATCGGTCATCAGGTAATGCCAGTATGTTGCAATTTTCCACATTTAAGAAAATACTGTAACTGAGATTCTGTGATATATAAATGCACTAAACTTGATATGTGCAACAGCCATTATGAACTATTATGCTGATTTAATTTGGACGCATATCGGCCGACAGGTGACGTTGGCATGGTGCAATTTTCTCTGTTTATAGGAGAGCCATACCTCAGCTTCTATGATATGTATGTGCACCGAATTTGATATGTAAGGTGTATGTTATACATCAAAAACTATGCCAAACTAGCTTTTTAAAAACTATGCCGAATCAATTTGGGTGTACATCAGATGCCGTACTATTACTCTTTGTAAATTTCCAGATAGTTATAGTATCACAGCATCTATTTGTTAAATTAGTTTGTAAAATCTTTATTTGTGAGAAGCTGTGTTAATTACTTTGTGTATTGTAACAGATATATGGTGCTATTATATTAAATAATAATAGAAGAAAATTTTGTAATGGCTACAGCATATACTAATTTTAGATATAGTGGGTTAAATATATGTTAGTAATTTGCAACAGGTAATTATGAATGATTTACTTATAAATTGTCAAATATAGTTCCCCCAGAAATTTTTTTTAATTCATTAATACGTAACATTTTTCCCCCACTATAGTATCAAGACACGGTAAAGGTGTATAAACTTTATCATTGATGGTATAAATAACTTAAACATTTCCATTTTAACAATAAAACTTTTTTTATAATTTACAACAAGTAATTTAAAATAATTTATTTAAGTGGGCATGAATGTTATAATACTTACAAAACTTTAAATTAACACCATAAAAATAAAATATCTCGCACCAATTGTTTCGGGTCGAAAGAGCACACGACCCTTCGTCAGGCACCCAAAGTAGGCACGAGTACAGCTGTTTATCTTCGATAGCGCATATTCGATCTACGACTGCAATTCACAGCTATCGTACTGCTCACCTTTCAAAATATTTTTTACAATAATAAATCTAAATTTATAGGCATACTTATAACTCTAACTAATTTAAACATTAAACACATGCTAGACATGTATCGGAGCTCCCTATTCGTATCCAGAAAAATAGATCCGTATTTGTATGGATCTGTTTTCTTTTCTTCAACGAAACTAATATGTATCTTTTGTAGAAATTGTATGAAAATTAGAAAAGTATTATAAATCTTTTTTGACTGTTATTAATATCTAAATTAAATAAATACAGTATAACCTCGTATTTACATCCTGGAAATTGAAAAGATTTCGCAATTTACATTTTTTTTTTTTTTTTTTAATCTTTATTCTATATTCAATAGAAGAAAGTACTAGATTCGTAAAAATTTTCGACTTCCGTTTTTCGATGAATTTGCACGTATTGAAAGTTCCAGAACACGATTTGACTATTTTTAGAAAATATTAGATATGCCTCAATTTGTGTGAGAGAGACAAAAATTTTGTGGCGACTGCAACTCTGTAACTACTGCACATTATTGCATATAAATTTATATGTAAATGCACCTTGACATAAATTAGTGCCTATCAACTTTTGGTTCCCATCCATCAAGAAATGGCACTGATATACAGCGATTTCTAGAGACCATGACCATATATTAGGAAACTATATTATACAGGATCTCTAGCGATTTCAACAATTTAAGGGAATGCTATGTCTCATAAACTACTGCAGAGAATTGCATATAAATTCATATGTAGATGCACCTTGACATATCCTAGTCCTTATCAGCTTTTTATGTCAATTTCTCAAAAGATGGCGCTGCTATACAGTGATTTTCACAATTCAAAGGAAGGCTATATCTCAGGAACTACTACACATAAATTTATATGTAGATCCACCTCGAGATAAATTATTGTCCATCCACTTTTGGTATCAATAATTCAATAGGTGACGGTGCTATATATCGATTTCCATAATTTAAGGAAAAGAGATATCTCAAGTCCTATTGCGTATAATAATAATAATAATAATAATAAATGATATGTGAAAAGAACATTATCAGACATTATGCTAATTCAATTTGGATGCATATCGGCCAATAGGTGGCGCTGCTGTACTGCAATTTTCCCCGAGAACGGAAAAGCTATATCTCAACTTCTATGGTGTATAACTGTACAAAATTTGATATATGAGGTAACCATTATGAAAACGCATTTTTTAATGCATTATTTATAAAGAATAAAGCTTTCTTTCTTTGTATTTTCAATGCAATTTTTCTCTAAGATGAAAATCGTCTGCATTCAGTATGGTAGGTAATTTAAATAAATAAGATCTTTAATAAATTATTTGTACTGAGCGAATTTGTATTAGAAAATATAAAAAGAAAGTCTTGTGGTGGCTACAACATACTTTTTGTTGTTGTTGTTGTTGTTTTAAATACCTTTATTTTTAATAAAATTCAATCCTCGCTTTTATGTGAACGAAATTTTGAATTTTCCTCCATTCATACTTGTATATACAGCAAATATAGAGGAAATACTTGTCGTGATTTCATTTAAAGCTATTATGTTGTGACCACCGCAAAAATTTCTTCTATATTTTCCTATAGGAAAATTCATTCGCCCACTAAAAATGTTTTCTTAAAACTATTATTTATTAAAATTATCTACCATAATGAATGCAGATAATTTCATTTTAGAAAAAACTAACACTAATAATAAGAAAAGAAAGACAGTTTAATTCTCTATAAATAAAGTCTTAATAAATGCTTCTTCATAATGGTTACCTCATATATCAGGTTTTGTACAGTTATATGACACAGAAGTTGAGATATAGCCATATCCTGTTCTCAGAGAAAATTGCTGTATAGCAGCGCCACTTATTGGCTGATATGCATCCAAATTGAATCTGCGTAATGTCATATAATGGCTACGTTGATACGTGTCAAGTTTTGTTTGATTATACACAACATAACCTTAGATACAGCCTTCCCTGAAAACGCGAAAGTCGACGTATAGCAGCACCACCTGTTGAGCAGTTGACAAAAAATATTGGTGGGCACTAACTTACGTCAAAGTTTATCTGCATATAAATTTATATGCAAATTCGATTAGTAGTTTCTGAGATATAGCCTTTCCTGAATTTGTGAAAATCGCAGTCTAGCAGCGTCACTTGTTGAGCAAATGATACCAAAAGTTGATAGGCACTAACTTAGGCCAAGGTACATCTGCATATAAATTTATATGCAGTTATCTGCAGTAGTTCCTGAGATAATTCCCACAAAATTTTTGTCACACACACACACAGACACATATTTTTCTAAGAATGGTCAAATCGTGTTCTGGAGCCCTCAAAACGTGTAAATCCATTGAAAAGCGAAGTTGAAAATTTTTACGATTGCAAAAGTAAAAAGAAATATAAAATAAACACATTTAGGAAACGGATTCCATCAAGGCTGATAATAATAATATTCTTTATTTTATCGTCTTCTCTAGAACAAATAAAAGCAAAGCAGATGTTTAATTGAGAATCATATATATCCGTGCAACCCAAATTATTATAGTAAATAAACATTCCCGTCGAAAAAATGAAATAAATAAAGATACTTTTTTTTTTTTTTTTCAGAATATAAGCATTAAACAATGAACTACTATCACTGACCTTGATTTTTTTAGTAAGTGTTTAATCATTATTATTAGTCTTTTTTTTTTTCAGATTTTTAACGCAATACAATTAGTAATTACATCTTTTTTTTTTTTTTTTTTTTTTTTTTCTTGTATGTTCAATGGAAGAAAGTATTGGATTCGTAAAAATTTTCGGCTTCCGGATTTCGACGGATTTACAAGTTTTGAAAGGTTAGACCACGATTTGACCATTTTTAGTAAATGTCTGTCC
Source organism: Salticus scenicus (assembly GCA_963930645.1). Classification (NCBI taxonomy): domain Eukaryota; kingdom Metazoa; phylum Arthropoda; class Arachnida; order Araneae; family Salticidae; genus Salticus; species Salticus scenicus. The sequence goes on from OZ005657.1 coordinate 29,831,720, forward strand.
GTCTGTGTGTGTATGTAGTATGTGTGACAAAAATTTTGTGGCAACTGTATCTACGGAACTACTGTTTAGAATTACATATAAATTTATATGTAGATGCACCTTGACCTAAATTAGTGCCTATCAACTTTTGGTGTCAATCGCTCGAAAGGTGGCGCTGCTATGCAGCGATAGCATTTATAATATGGTTGTCAACTTTCAAGTATGCTAAACAATAGTGTTCTAACAGGGATATATTCATTAAAAAAATAATAATTCAATTAAAAGAAATCAATAAAACCAGATTGATTTTTTAAAAAAATCTCGTGCTTGCTTTTCTAAAGTAACTATACGAATTATAAGGTATGGTGTTATATGACAATATATATATATATCATCATTACCAATTTCAGCCTCTATCAATCCACTGCAGGATGAAGGCCTCTGCTAGGCGATTCCAAACTGCCCTGTTTTCGCGCACATACATACATATATCTATATATATAAAATCGTTCTTCCTGACTGACTGACTGAGGGAGTGAGTGAGGGGGTGATTCATCATCGCCCAGACCAAACCCCTGGACCTACAAGCATGAAATTTTATGACAATGTTCTTTCTATGACGTAGGCATCCACTAAGAAGTGGTTTTACAAAATTCGCCCTCCGAAGGGGGGGGGTAAAACGTGATTTCACAAAATCTTTCATATCTCAAACAAAAAAACAGATATCCGTAAAATTTTTGCTTTAAGATATAGCTAATACAAACGTCTAAAAATCAATTTTTGGAATTTTCGAAATTCGGTCCCCGCGGGGGGGGGGGGGGGGGCAAAACGTGATTTCACATGCGTAAAACGTGATTTCGCATAATCCTATATATCTAAAACAAAAAAATAGATATACATGAAATTTTTGCTCTAAAATATAGCTAATACAAATATCTAAAAACTAATTTCTGGAATTTTAGAAATTCAGCACCCAGGTGGGGCAGTAAGGAGGGGGGCTATGAGGCAAAAACAAATAGAAATACAGTTAGGCCGTTCAAAATTGGTACAGATAGGATTTAAAGGCCTACAAGTCGAATGAGGATATTTTCGAAAATGTAAAGTTATTAGAAAGGGCGAGAAGGGGGGAGGGGAGAAAGGGGGAGGCAAAAAAATAAAAATAGAGATAGATCGTTTAAAATTGGTACATAGAGGTTTTCGATACTTACAAATCAATTGCGGATATTTTTGAATTTGTAAAATTATTAGGAGGGGGGGGTGAGGCGGTAAGGGAGGCTATGGGCAAAAACAAATAGAAATACAGTTAGGCCGTTAAAAATTGGTACAGATAGGTTTTAGAGGCCTGAAAGTCGAATGGGGATAATTTCGAAAGTGTAAAGTTATTAGGAAGGCCGGGAAGGTGGGGGGGGCGGAGAGGCAAAAAAAATAAAATAGAGTTAGATAATTCAGAATTGTTACATAGAGGTTTTCGATACCTACAAATCGATTGCGGATATTTTCGAATTTTTAAAGTTATTGGGAGGGTTAAAAAAATAAAAATAGAGATAGATCGTTCAAAACTGGTGCATAGAGATTTTTGATACTTACAAATCGATTGCGGATATTTTCGAATTTGTAAATTTATTAGGAGGGGTGGAGAGGTAAGGGGGGCTATGGGCAAAAACAAATAGAAATACAGCTAGGCCGTTCAAAATTGGTACAGATAGGTTTTTGATACTTACAAATCGATTGCGGATATTTTCGAAATTGTAAAATTATTAGGATAGACGGGAGGGGGGGCGAAGGGGGAAAATAACAGAAATAAGAGTTGGAGTATTTTGGGAATTTTTTCCGAAGGCAGTGAGAACACGGTGCGACATTTTTCCTAATCAGATTTTGTTTCTCTTTTTTTTTTTTTTTTTTTCACGTGATAAAAATTAATGCAATTTTGAGAATTCAGTAATTATAGTGATTCATTTAAAAATAGGGACCAGCGAAGCGGGCGTTGCCTGCTAGTATATATATAATAATTTATGCATAGATTAAGAAAGGTTTTGATAGAATATTTCGTCTCCTCATTGATTTATTTGATTTCCAATGAAGCCATCTATGATATATGCAACTTCTTAACTGAATGCAACCTATGCAATGAGGTGAAATTTACACCTCATATAGCGTATTTCTTAGTAATGTCCTGATGTCTTTTTTTTTTTTTTTTTTAAGGTTTGTGAGCTCTATTTTAAACCTGGTGGAATTATACAAACAATAACATATTTTGATGAAAAAGAAGGAAAGTTATATGAAGTCCCAAGAAATAAACCAATTGTTAAAGGTGGTGCTATTCCTACAATTTTCAGTGGCTTGCCATCATGGAGAGCTATTATGCATAAAAAAATTACGTTTTATTACCTAATTATATTTGTGCTTTCATATTATTATTATGACTAACTTTTATGTAAATTATGGAGCAATCTTCTTCATGAATATGAATTATTTATAATTTTCAATAAAATTATTTTTATCTTGATTTTTGTCTTTTATGTATTATTTCAATTACATAGTTTCAATGAAGGAGAAATCTTATTTAAATAAATTCTTCATTATGTTATCAGGTAAGTGAGAGTTATTTTGGATGATCAAATACTTATAAATTATTGTTATGTATTAAAATTTCTCTGGGCATAAAATTTACAGAGATGATTAAAAATAAAAATTCTTATTATATATGTTAAAGTGTTTTTAATGCAAATTTTATGTCCACCCTCACCTTGAAAAAAAAAAATTATATCATTAATATTTATGATTTTAAAACTTTAAATAACCTGAAATTTGGAGTTCGATGTTATTTATAGTTTAGTACATTGTATCGTCTATACTGTACATATTGTTTATATTGTCTGTATCAATTGTTAAAGCACATTGTATCGTCGTACTTATCTGTAATTTTAATCAGGTGGAAAAAATCCATTATTTAAAAAAATATATACATATATTCAGGTGGCTTAAATATTGAAAAAAAGGAACTTAAAAAAAAAAAGTTTACATTTATTTTTGTAACCACAGCGTATAAACCGAAAGCACCGATGAGATAAAATATATATATTTCTAAATCCATATATGAGGATGTGCATAAAAAGTGGACTAAATCATGTGGCGCCACAATCCTCTTGGAATGCCTTGATAAAAAAGTGTTGGATAAATGCGTGCGTTAATGATAAATAAATATAGGGAAGAATGATTAAACTAGCAAATTCTTTGTTTCAGTAGTTTGTTAAATTTCCAGTATTCATAACTGCTAACTTTTTTAATTGATTCTGGAATGTTGTTAGTATATCGCCCTATATTCGCCCATATTCTTTGAGGAGTAATTGTCTTCATATTTAATTGTAATTACATGCTAAAGAAAATTATTCTATTAAGAATGTGGTATGAAGAAAAGGGCAAATGTTAACAACATTCCGGAATAAATTGAAAAAGTTGGCAGCTATGAGTATTTTATTCCAGTTGATGGACAAGTAATATTTTTCAGAAAAGTTTTTAAATGTTTTTTCAAGGTTGAACACCTTAAAAGGGGGGGGGGGGGAATTAAACAATTACAGAAGTAAAGAGGTTAAGACTAATAACAATGCTTTTGCAAAAACCTCTGCAGACAAATATGAACCTCTTATTCCTCATAAAATATGAAGGATTTTAACCAATTAAATTTTTTATTAATCTACATACTTGCCAACTCTACTGTGTTTACCAGTAGACTACTGTTTTTTGGTTATTTCTACTGGCCTACTGTTTTTTGTTAAAAATTTACTATTTTTAGGAACTTACAAGAAAAATGTAAAATTGAACAATTTTCTTGTAAAATATATAGACGGAAAATAAGCAGAGAATAAATATAATAATGAAATGGGATTTATTAAATGTATGTGTAAAAATTACAATACTGATTTTAATTATATCAAAATATACCTAAATTTTAGGGGGGTTTTACTTTCATCACCCTACTACCATAGGTAATGGAAGTATTGTATTCGGTCCAAAAATTCGATATCGATATTTCACCTGATTTACACGTTTTACGGTCCCCTGAGTCCAAAAATGTGGTTTTTGGCAATTGGTCAGTGTGTGTGTATATGTGTGGAATCTTCTGGCTATCATATCTCCGAAACTAATAAAGATAAAACTACAAAACTTCAGAATCGAGACAGGTCTGGTGTACAGATGAATTTTCCAAATGTTGGTAAAAATTGAAAAACCGGAAGTGGGACATCGGAAACTAGAAGTGGGACCGTAAATCCGTATTTCAAAAACGGCTCTATCGATTTTCTTCAAATTTGCTATATAAACATTCTATTAGATGTCCTTTCGAATGATATAGTTGGTTTAGGATAATTGAAAGGAGTATAAATAGCTCAATTTCAGGTCTCGCAAGCGCATTCCTTTAAAAACGGCTGCACGGAATTTTTTGAAACTCGCCATATTAACTCCCTTTTAAATATCCTTTTGTATGTAATTATTGCTTGCCAGTCAATAATTGCGTTTTGATAAAAGTTGTTATCTAAAAAACGGCTCTAACGATTTTCTTGAAAATTGTTACATATAAATCAATTTTAGATATCCTTTCTCATGCATTACGTGGTTATTACAGGAAAATTAACAGTCATCTTGCTTAGGTAGGCCAGTTTTAGATCTCGGAAATTGGTGTTTCAAAAAAATAACTACCTATATATATATATACTACTATATATATATATATATATTTTTTTTTTTTTAACCTCGCTATATGTAAGCTTCGTTTCATATGTCTTTACATGTGTATAAAATTTTTCTTACTGGAAAAATTTTAGGTTTCTACTTCTTTAAGTCACTTTTATATCTTGTGATCACTTTATCTAAAAAAAAAAATCTGGTGTGAAACAACCACACGACTTCCACTACCCACTATTACCAGGGCCCGACTTAGACTACCTGGAGCCCCGGGGCAAACCTATTCTGGAGGGCCCCCTTGCAGTGGCATAAGAGCTCTTTAGATTGCAGAATTTCTGCATACGCCTGTAGGGGGGCCCCTTCCAGAAGGGGGGCCCAGGGCATTTGCCCCGTATGCCCTGCCGTTAGTCAGGGCCTGACTATTACACGTATTATATGCATGTTTTAGAAATAATGTGGTCAGCGAAGACATAAAATTGACCTAGCGAAGTATACACAAAAGAAATTTCCTGTAGGAGAAAGCTAATATATATATGTATGTGTGTGTGTGTAAAACAGAATTTACATAGCGAGTTAAAAAATAATAGAGTTATTTTTTCAAACACCAATTTCCGAGATCTAAAACTGACCTACCTAATCAGGATGACTGTCATTTTTCCTGTAATAACCATGTAATACATGAGAAAGAATATCTAAAATGGATTTATGTAACAATTTCAAAGAAAATCGTTAGAGCCGTTTTTGAGATACCAACTTTTACCAAAACTTAGCATACTCAGTTGTTGACTGCAAAACAATAATTACATACAAAAGCATATATAAAAGAGATTGAATATGGTGAGTTTGAAGATATTCAGTACAGCCGTTTTTAAAGGAGACCTGAAATTAAGCTATTTATATAGGGCGCCTATCAATTTTCCTGAACTAACCAACTATATCATTCGAAAGGACATTTAATAGAGTGTTTATATGGCAACTTTGAAGAAAATCGTTGGAGGCATTTTTCAGATACTGACTTACGTTCCCAATTCCGGTTTCCGATGTCTCCCTTCCGGATTTCCAATTTTCACCAAAATTTAGAAAATTCATCTGTACACCAAACCTGCCTCAATTCTGAAGTTTCGTAGTTCTATCTTTATTAGTTTAGGAGATATGATAACCAGAAAATTTCACACATACATACACCACTGACCAATTGCCAAAAACTACTGTTTTGGACTCGGGAGACCTTAAAACGTGTAAATCAAGTGAAAACTCGAATTTGAATTTTTAGATCGAATACAATATTTCCATTACCTACGGTAGTCTGGTAATAGAAGTATACCTGGGATCTGTTGACTAACTTTCTTAATCAAGTGTAAAATATGACTAACTTGCCTTGTCTGGCAACTGCGGTTGTTGACTAACCTTCCTGGTCAGATAATTATGATTGTCGACTAGCCTTCTTTGTCTGATAATATTAACCTTCCTAGTCTGGAATAGTGTTTTGGTGACTAGTTCAGCAAGTACACTTTTCAGTTTTTTGACTATTTCAGCAAGTGCACTTTTCAGTTTTGGAGACTAGTTCAGCTAGTACACTTTTCAGTTTTGGTGACTAGTTCAGCCAGTACACTTTTCAGTTTTGGTGACTAGTTCAGCCAGTACACCTTTCAGTTTTGGTGACTAGTTCAGCAAGTACACTTTTCAGTTTTGGTGACTAGTTCAGCAAGTACACTTTTTAGTTTTTGAGACTAGTTCAACAGGTACACTTTTCAGATTTGGTGACTAGTTCAGCAAGTACACTTTTTGGCTAGTCAGCAATTTTGGTTAGTCAATTCTGTATTGTCAGTTGAGCATTTTGTCAGGTCACTGTGACCAACTTATTTTTCTGTGTGTATAAAATAAATTGGGTAGTAACAATGACAACGAAAATTTGTGGTAAATACATAATAGATATTGTTTATTACTACTAAGTAGTTTTTTTGTACCATATTGTAAATTTTCTTAAAAAAAAAAAAAAAAATTGCGGCAGCACTACATTTTGCCTGTTAGATTATTTTGAATAAAATATTCACCTATTAAGTATGCGTGAGTAAGTTTTTACCTCTTATTCAAACTTTACCTTGAGATATTTATTTTTCAATATTATATCACTTGTCAAATAGACATTAGGTAAGTAAAATTTCGCTTACCTGTAAATCTTCTTACTGGAAAATCTGTTTTTATATTATCTTACTTGACTGGTGATTGTCTGCATTCTCCAGTTTTTTTATTCTGGGACTCAGTACTCATTCTGTAATGAAATCTATAACATTTTATATTAATCTTTGGTGAATTGTATTCATGTAAAAATTAATCAATAATTGATTTCTTGAATATTTATTGTAGTATTATTTTTATGGAGCGAGCTCGAAGCTCGCTCTTACTCGAAGAAGCACTTACATTCGTAAAACTAAACAGTTTCACAGAGGCGAAAAAAGATACATCAGATTCATCTACATTTAACCCGCAGGGTGTGGCGAGAACGCGGAAACAATTGAGTTTAATACATCTACATATCACGTACTGAAAATGAGAGTTCTTTAAATGAAAAAGTTTCTAGGTTAATATTAAATATGAATTTCGGAGTCTATAATGTTCTAACATCCCCACTTAGACTCTGAAAGTCTTTTTTTTTAGTTCAATAGTTTGTTTCTATGTTTAACAAAGATAGTTCTGGGTAAAGCCTTTGTGAGGATGTCTGCAATCATAGTTTCTGTAGATTTATAAACCATCTGGATTTTTTTCTCTTTAATGTTTTCACGAAGCAAATGATATCGTATATCTATATGCTTCGTTTTATGATGGTACTTGTCACTTTCTGCTAATTTAATGCAGGACATATTATCCTCATACAAAGTTATTGGTTCCTCTTGATTTAAATCTAGTTCGTGCAATAAATTCTTAATGTATATTATTTCTTGTGCAGCGTTCGCTGCGGACACATATTCAGCTTCAGCGGAGGACATAGCGATGCAATTTTGTTTCTTTGAGCTCCATTGAATGGGATTTCTTCCGACCATGAACAGGTTTCCTGCGATTGATCTTCTATCGGATGCATCATTTGCCCAATCTGAATCTGCATATGCCCTCAGGATAGGTTCTTCTTTATTGCTAAATGTTAATTTTAAGTTTATTGTTGTTTTTAGATAGCGTATGACTCTCTTAACCGCCTCCCAATCCTTTGATCTGGGACACTCATTCCTTCTGCTTAGAATCCCCACTGCAGCGCTAATGTCCGGTCGCGATACCGTGGCTATGTAGAGTAGCGCTCCGATAGCTTGTCGGTATTGGGTGTTGTGCGGTAGAAGGTTTTCGTTATCGACTAACTTTATGTAGCCTGGCTCCATGGGAGTATCTGTCGGTTTCGCATTTTCAAGCCCAAATTTGGTTATTAGTTCCATTATTTTGTTTGTTTGGTCGAGCGTTATCGTATCTTTACTGGGTCTTTCTAAATTTATACCTAAATAATACTTAGCTTCGCCTAAGTCTGTCAACGGATATTCTTCTTTCAATTTGTCTATTAACATGTTTATAATTTTATTTTCACCCGCAATTAATAAATCGTCAACATAGACTAGAACATACGTTGTTGAATTATTTTGTTTTCTTTTATAAAGACATTTATCGTACTGGCTTTGATTGAAACCTAATTTGCATAATGTATCATTTAATTTCTGATTCCAAGCCCTCGCGGCCTGCTTTAACCCATAGATGGCCTTTTTCAACTTACAAACCTTATGCTCTTCGCCTGGTGCAGCATAACCCTCTGGTTGCTGCATATATACATCCTCCTGTAATTCCCCATGTAAGAAAGCCGTCTTAATGTCAACATGTCTTAAACTTAAATTTTTGTACAGGGACATTGCTAGAAAACTTCTTATGGTTGTGTGTGATGCAACAGGTGCAAAGGTTTCATCATAATCAACGCCATATTTTTGGGAAAATCCCTTGGCTACCAACCTCGCTTTATATTTTTCCACTAGTCCCTGATTATTGAATTTTGCCTTAAATGCCCATTTACTACCAATTACTTTAGTTCCTGGTGAGGCTTCTACTAATTCCCATGTTTCGTTTTCATTAAGTGAGTTTATTTCCTCTAACGTGGCTTTAATCCAATTTTCTTTCTCTATGGGATTTTTCATTTTCATTATATCGTCCCAACATTTCGGTTCTTCAATTCTTTTATTGTTTACTGTGAACGTAAATCTATCAGGTGGTACCCCCCTATTAGATCTTTGCGATCTTCGCGGTAAGTCTTGTGAATTATCTGACAAACTGCTATCATCTGTGTTTTCTGCTTCCGAGTCTATTATCTGCAGTTTTGGTGATAATTTTATGTTATCAGGCCTTTCATCATTATTTTTTAATGTTTCATTATTTATTATTTCTTTATTTTCATGTTCTACAAATTTTACAGTACGACTTATAATTATGTTTTTACCATTCGTACAAATTCTATACCCTTTACTCCTATTATCATACCCTACAAATATACCTTGCTGGGCGGTATCATCTAATTTTCCCCTGTGTACCTTTTGTACATAAGCATAGGCACGACAACCGAAAGGTTTTAATTTTGACAGGTCAGGTTTTCGACCCGTCCATAATTCGTAGGGTGTTGATTCACACGCGGAAGTCGGGAGTCTATTCTGTAAGTAAACAGCCGTATTAATTGCCTCACCCCAGAAAGAATTCGGTAAATTTCCATCTTTTAATAAGCAACGTGCCATCTCAACCAAAGTTCGATTTTTACGCTCAGAAACGCCATTCTGAGGAGCCGAATAGGGGACTGTGAATTGATGGTCTATTCCTAATTTTCCTAAATATTCATCAAATTCTTTTCCGGTGTATTCCCCTCCATTGTCTGAGCGGATTGCCTGCAAAGTTCTCCCGAATTTATTTGTAGTCATTGCTATGTATTGTTTTAATTTTGATAAAACTTCGTCCTTACTTCTTAATAAGTATATAACGGTAAATCGACTCAAGTCATCTATAAATGTCAAAAAAATAATACTTTCCACCGACCGTGGGGGTTTTCATCGGTCCGCATAAATCGCTGTGAACCAACTCTAAAACTTTTGTTGCCCTAAATTGAGCCTTTTTGGGATAAGGATTGTCAGTTAACTTAGATAATATGCAAGTTTCGCATACACTATCATGTTTGCAATCATCTAGTTTAATCCCTGTTGCCATGTTTTTGTTTACTAACTGTTTTATATGATTAACATTTCTATGACCCAATTTAACATGCCATTTGTCTATGCAGTTTTTGTTTTCGCACGTTTTCACAATGTTTATGGTGTGTGTTGTATCTGAATTTATTTTACATTCATATAAATTATTATTGATATACCCTTCAATACATGTTTCGCCTTCATGCATTATTTTGCATGATCTATCTTTAAATACTGCTATACACCCATTTTCTGTTGCCCCTTTCACAGATATGAGATTTGTCTCAATATCCGGTACATACAAGACATTTTTTAACAGTATGGTGTTTTGTGTATTATTTGAATTTATGGTATGTAATTTTACAGATCCATGTCCAAACGATTTTATTTCCTGCCCATTCGCGATCGTCACGCAGGAGGAGCTAGGATAGAATTCATAAAATTTACTTTTATCGTTACTTACATGTGTCGAACACCCTGAATCAATATACCACTTATCTGATTTCATACCCATATATAATGTAAATACCTTATTTGATTTATTTTTATCAGTTGCCGAAGTCTGTGTTTTGTCTGCGTTATCTCTATCATGAGAGCACATTGCAGTTCTAAAGGGCTGTCTGTTTTTGTTATATCTATTATTTTGTTTGGATCTCGAGTTATTTTTTCTCTTTAGAATCCAGCATTCGTCGATATCGTGATTATTTCTTTTACAGAACTTACAGAATTTCACGTTTTCATTTTTTGTTTTAGTTATTTTCAAAGCTGAAATATTGTTTTCGTGTTTATTTTCTTCTCTCTTTAAATATTCGTCGATCAGTTTGGATCGGATAAACTCGGGAGAAAGGTCTGCTTCATCTCTACTTTCCAAAGAAGTAATTAATACATCATAAGATTGCGGCAGAGAACAAAGCATTAATGCTGATAGATGCTGATCGCTTATTTGTTCACCAATTGCTATCAGCTTGTCGCGCGTTTGGTATATTTTAGTGATATGCTCTGTCATATTACCTCCTTCACTTAATTTAATGGAATATAACTTGCGAAGGAGAAATAGTTTACTTGAGAGCGATGACCTCTCATGTATTGGTTATTGGCGTTGGAGGCTCATCACTTATAACTATGAATAAATCATCTTTTTGTAACAAACTTTCAACTCTAAATTTCCATATGTCATAATTATTTGCATTTAGTGCTTCAATATTGGCATCTTTAAATAAGTTCATTTTGTTTATTTAATTTATTTCTCCAAAATAGTCTGTTTGAAAAATACAACAGTTTGTTTCAATTCGTTAATATATAGGTATATAAGTAGACAGTTATTATTATTATTATTTTTTTTTTTTTAAAGATAGTTATCAGTGTTCGTAATTTATTTTTCACCAAGAATAGTTTATTTGAAATATAAACAAATATAAACAGTTTTTTTTTTTTTTTTTGTGATATTTCTCAATGTAAAGTATATAAATGTCAACTGTTTTTTTTTTTTTTGTTTGTTTCAGCAAGAATAGTTTCTTTGAAAAAACAGTTTATCGAATCATACTCATAATCTGTTAGATTATTTTGAATAAAATATTCACCTATTAAGTATGCGTGAGTAAGTTTTTACCTCTTATTCAAACTTTACCTTGAGATATTTATTTTTCAATATTATATCACTTGTCAAATAGACATTAGGTAAGTAAAATTTCGCTTACCTGTAAATCTTCTTACTGGAAAATCTGTTTTTATATTATCTTACTTGACTGGTGATTGTCTGCATTCTCCAGTTTTTTTATTCTGGGACTCAGTACTCATTCTGTAATGAAATCTATAACATTTTATATTAATCTTTGGTGAATTGTATTCATGTAAAAATTAATCAATAATTGATTTCTTGAATATTTATTGTAGTATTATTTTTATGGAGCGAGCTCGAAGCTCGCTCTTACTCGAAGAAGCACTTACATTCGTAAAACTAAACAGTTTCACAGAGGCGAAAAAAGATACATCAGATTCATCTACATTTAACCCGCAGGGTGTGGCGAGAACGCGGAAACAATTGAGTTTAATACATCTACATATCACGTACTGAAAATGAGAGTTCTTTAAATGAAAAAGTTTCTAGGTTAATATTAAATATGAATTTCGGAGTCTATAATGTTCTAACATTGCCATCTCTCCTGAAGTTGCGGGTGAGATGCCCCACTCACATGGGAGAGATGCCCTACCTGTAAAAAACATAATAAAAGGTTTTAACATTGGTCAATAGTGATCAATAGTGGTCAATGGTCCCCAAAGAGCTTGTTTTGGTATTATCTGTTTTTCTTCGACGACGAACTGTCCGAGAAGGAATTCCATAGTACCTACACACAGAAAAATAAGTTGGTCACAGTGACCTGGCAAAATGCTCAACTGACAATACAGAATTGACTAACCAAAATCGCTGACTAGCCAAAAAGTGTACTTGCTGAACTAGTCTCCAAAACTGAAAAGTGTACTTGCTGAACTAGTCTTCAAAACTAAAAAGTGTACTTGCTGAACTAGTCACCAAATCTGAAAAGTGTACTTGTTGAACTAGTCTCTAAAACTAAAAAGTGTACTTGCTGAACTAGTCACCAAAACTGAAAAGTGTACTTGCTGAACTAGTCATCAAAACACTACTCCAGACTAGGAAGGTTAATATTATCAAACAAAGATGGCTAGTCCACAATCAAAACTATCTGACCAGTAAGATTAGTCATCAACCACTTTACCAGACAAGGCAAGTTAGTCAGAATCTACACTTGATTCAGAAGGTTAGTCAGCAGCCACCAGGTATCTGACTAAGCAAGCGAGTCAGTTTTTAATGAATATTTGAAGAGGCAAGTTAATCAAGACTATTTGCCTGACTAGCATGTCTGATAACATATGAAGAGGGAAACTAGTCTTTATTTGACAAAGCTGTCTAATAATACTTGAAGAGGAAGATTAATCCAATATATATGTACAGTTGAACCTCGAAAATCCGGAATCGGCGGGACCGCGGTGATTCCGGATTTTAAAGATTTATTAAAAATTAATTTTTACGACATAATTACATAAAAAATGCAATTTTTACGCTAGTGAAAATAAACGACGATCGAATTAGAGAATTAAATTACAAAATAGAAATACAATAGATTTAATTTAGAATTAAAATATAAACACATTAAACTAAAAATGTTATAGACAATAAACTATTTATTTATTAAAAAATACTCAAATAAAACTATAAAAAACAAAGTAATTTGTGTTTTTTTTTTTTTTTTTTTTTTTTTTTTTTTTTTTTAACATTTCAGCAATTTAAAGCTGATTTTTTGCAATTTAAAGGTAATGTGATTTTTTTTTTTTAATTATTATTCCGTTTTTAACTTACCTATTTTCAAAAAATAAATTCTTTAATTAACAATCAAGTAGTATAAAAATATGTAAAATTATGACTATGTATTCAGTGTTCAATAAAAAAGATTTTTTGGATTCCACAAGAAATGTGGAAATAAGGTACATCAAAATCTTATTTTAAAAATAAAAAGTACAACCGGAAAAATGTCCGGATTTTAGAGATTTCCGGGTTTTCAAGATTCAACTGCATATATATATATATATGACTAACCTGTCTCATAATATTTGAGCCAGATTAATCTAAATTTTTATTAAAATCCCCCATATTTCATGATGAAGAGATTCCATGCTTGTTTGCAGGGGGCCTTTTAAAAAGCATTGTTATCAGACTTAACCTGATTAGTTTTGTAATTTTTAAAAGTTTCTTCCTTCCCCCACCTCCCTTCATGGTGTTCAACCTCAAAAAAGCATTTTAAAAACTTTTCTGAAAAACTACTTGTTCATTATTTGGAATAAAATAAATATAGCTGCCAACTTTTTCAATTTATTCTGCAATGTTTTTAACATTTACCCTTTTTTTTTTTTTTTTTTTTTTTTTTTTATTACTACATATTATTTCTATATTATTATTTTTTTTAAGCATGCAATTACAATTAAATGTGAAGAAAATTACTCGTACAAAATAAATTTAAAAAGTTTGCAGCTATGAATAGTGGAAAATTAACAAACATATGGTACATCGGTAAAAGAACTCTACCCAAGTGAAGACTGCAATGGCTATATTTATCTAAAGGTATCTAAAGCTCAATTTAGTGTTAGTGAAAAAAATTTCCAAAGCTTAAATAAATGTTCTGAAATTATTGCACCCAATGGTATGTTTTAACTGAAAATTTGGCTTATAAAAAAGCATAACTAGAATATGCAGTTGCAATCAGCCTGTCATATCCTGACAAGCTATCTTTCATCGAGATATGTGTGTCAAAAATAATACCAGAAACGGCTTCAAACAAACAAAGTAAATCTTTAATAATAATAGTTTAAAGCTTCACAATTGCTTTTTATAGTTTATATGGTAATTTAAATACTGGTATAGTAAATAGCCCATCTCTTCACAATTTCTTTGTAAACACTTAATAAGCAAATTTTAAATCAATGAAAATTTCAGTGGACCACTAAATGTATAAAGTATTTGTTTTTAGTCCAAAATTTTTTTTTCGTGTATTTAATATGCTGTGAAACACTTTTTTTTTTGTGTACACAAGTATTAAAATTGCTACGATTTCATTCTAAATACACAAATACTTTACAACATGTTTTGTGAAGAACATCAGGATTTTTAGCTCAATAATTAAAATTGAGACTAGTAATAAAGTCAAAAATAGTCTTTGCTATTTTTTTTTTGTTCGTCAGCAATTTTAATACTTTTTGTTTTCTCAGAATTTGCATTTTTTGATGCTAATCACGAGACTGAATAGATAGAAATTATTAGCTTTGTTATATTTACAAAAAGTTTTACCCTATTGGCTTGTAAAATTTCTTTGCGGTGATAATCTTTATTCATAGGGCAATAAAAATACTGTTCTTTGTTAAATACTTCAAGTTGTTTCAATATTCCTTACAGAAACAATTTTCTGAATGTGCAACTTACTTAACTAAATTTTACTATATTTCACCCTAAAACAATGCAATCTTTGTTTCTTCCCCCTTATTTAATTATTATTTCTACTATTTAATTCATACATGATTGCAATTAGTTCTGCGCCAAGATAGAGTTGTAAAAAATAATTTATGCATATACGAAGAATTTTGCACATCTTGAAAAAAAAAAAAAATATTTTGAACACAAAAGGCAGTTAAATAGCAAGCAGCACTATTTCAAGAAATATTTCAGAACTATTGTAGAAAGCTGTATGTGTTGCACCATTAGGTTCTTTATTATATTTGATGATTCCAGTTTAGTAGATTATTTGTACCATTAATGATTGATAATTTTAATCTTAAAATCTTAAGATGTGAAACTATAGTCCTCAGCTAATTTTTGGAGAATGTAAGTTACTGAATACTCAGACTTAATTTTAAGATGAAGAAATAAAAACGTTCAATATTTTATCCCTTCAAACATGATAGACTTAATTAATTTTTGTTGTTATTGTTACTTATGCCACTTGGAACTCCGAGCCCAGATACATTGTTTCCAAACTTTGCGACTTTTTAATTCAATAGTCACCAATAATTTTGAGAAGTGATATTTGATATACATAATAGACGATTCTTGAATTCGGTTCGTCTTTTATGTATATCAAATATCACTTTTCAAAATTTTTGGTGACTATTGAATAAAAAAGTCGCATAGTCTGGCAACACTGCCCGGGTATTGTAACAACAAGGATTTAAGGTAGCATAAAAACACTTTCTGTTTAGATCCTAGAACTGTAAAGAGATTAATAGTTTCGGGAAACAGCTTGCAGAACAGATTTTTAAAGAAATATGTTTAATGAAGTCACTCTATTTATATATTTATTTTCAGAGTTTATGCACAAAAAATAGAAGTTCATCAACAGGCTACTCTCTCTGTCTCACAATTTTTTTGTTTCTAATCTTCAGATTCCCAGAACTATCATTATCGAAATTTTTATAATCTGAGTTTTTTGATTCGGAAAATTCACAATTAAATTGGTACTCAGTTTTTAAAAAAATATTATTTAAAATTTTTATATTTCATTTTACAGCAGACTACTAAAAAAACTCATTAATTTTTTTACTTATTTAATTTTAATTTAAAAAAATTAATTTTTTAGAAAAAAACAGTACCAATTTAAAGGTTGTGAACTGTTAAAATGTGCAACCAAACTTAAAAAATACATTAAATAATGAGTAATTCTACCCATAAATTTCTCTAATAACATATCTTCTGGAAACGATAGGGATCGAGTCCTTTTAAGAATCAGTCTAATAGATTTTTCAGAAGTGATGCAATAAACACATTGAAAAAAATAAAAAATATATAAATTTTAATTAAATATATTTACATGTTGAAGTACTAATTCAAAAGTAGTAACTATATCAGTACTTGTTCAAAACTATTTATTTTCTGAATTTAACAGGGCTGATTGCAGGGTTGGGCCCCAGTTTTTTATAATAATAAAAACATTTGAAAATATCCACAATTTTGCCCACTTTGGGTTTTTTTTTTTAAATTTTATACGAAAAAAAAAAAAAAAAAAAAAAAATACTAAGCAATTGAAACACATTTTTTTTTTTCATTTATATATAACGAAACAATTTACATAAAAAATGAGTTTTATTTTGAGTTATAATTTTTACAAACAGAAGATTTACCATTATATTTACATTTAGATACTGCAAAAGTGCAACAACTAAAAAGTTTGGACTTGTGCACAATACAGATTTATCACAATAAAATGCAAAAATATATATTTTGTAAATAAAGACACAAAAATGTACAACTGTTAATTTACAATAAACTAATTAGTTAATTAGTGCATACAATGAAGGCAGGAAAAAGAAAAGAATCATCAACTTTTGCATGTTTGTTAAACATACATTTAAAAAAAAAAAAAAAAAAAAAAAACAGAAATTTTAATGAAATAATTACATATTTCACACGCACACATTAAAACAAAAAAAAAAAAAAAAATTCAGGTAGAAAAAATTATCCCTAACTTCAGCATTTATAATAAACGTAATTCCTTTTTTTTTCTTTTTAAGAGTAGTGAAATAAACCCAAAATCCCCCAATCAAAAAAATTTGCTACCAAAAGAGCAAGTTTTATTTTACACTATAATAATCTTTTATTTGTGGAACCAACTTTGAAAATACAGTATAGAATTCGTAATCCAGAATGCTCCCAAAACCAGAATGTAAAATACCAACTACCAAAATTTTTAATTATCATAAAATTTAAGAATAAAAGTTATACAATAGCAGCGGTCAGAATTATACTATATTTAATGCAACGGTGTTACTCTGAGGAAATATGGTGAGCACATAATTGTACAAATAATTACTGAAAATTTTGCAAATTTAGATTGGGAAATGAATTTTTATGGTATTTTTTAATAGTTATTAAACACTAATAACAGAAAAATATTTTGTAGAAGATGTTGTTGCAGAGGGCAACATTGTTTCCAGACATGTTAAAATTAATATTGCTGTCCCTGCATGTATGGCCCTTCATGACATTTTTAATATGCACTACTATCAAAAAACGGGCACCATTGCAGCATTCGAACTTCTATATGGTTTTCCAAACAGATTTTGCTGCAGGAAGAGACCATACAGAAAAATCATGCAGTTTTTAAATCAGGAGTGATTGTGTGCAGAATTTTTTGTCTATATATTTTCTGATATCAAGATTTTTTTCAGTTTATTTTTCAGTGACTGTTAAGAAAGAAATCTGTTATTTTGTTGAAATTTAAGTCCCCCCCCCCCCCTTAAATTTAGTAGTATTCTTTTATATTTACAAATATGTATAACCAAAATTTATTGGGAGGGGGGGGGAGGGGTTACAAACTATTTTAACTTCCCAAAGCTGATTATTTTGCTGAAAAATCAAAAATTACTGCTTTAATTCTTTTAATTTTTATTTTGCTGCAAATTCCCAAAATAACATAATTATTTTGCTGTTAATTGTAACAGAATTTTATACTACAATATAGGATCCATTATCCAGAAAGCTTGGGACCTGGGATATTCTGGATAAGGGGTTTTTTCATAATTCGGAACACTTTAATATATGTATAAAAATGGTAAAAAATAATTCCATAAATAGTAGTGATAAACATGAATAAACACTTTCATATAAACACTTTACCTATATATTTGTTCATTTAATAAATTATTTCTACAAAATAAAAAACATTCTTAATTAGAATTTTAAACTATAAATAATAGTAATAATAAATGAAAATAAATAAACATATATAAAGTTTAATTTTGGACCTGAGAATAAAATCCTTTCACTTGGATTTTGCAAACATTTCTATGATTTTTTTTTTTTTTTTTCCCTCATGATTTTTTTTTTTTTTTTTTTTTTTTGGTCTGATACTAATTGTTTATAAATGTTTCAAAATTGTTATAACAATTGGGATTTCATGCATGTAACTTGGGTTGAAGAATAAAATTCATCTGCTATTGGCCACTTTAAGAAGTATGTGGTTCATCTGTGCATCCACTATAAATAACCATATGCGGTACCGCAACACCTTCTCTCTAGTAAAAAAGAAAAAACAAAGTATTAATAATTATGATAACTCATTTTTATGCCAATATTTATATATATATATATATATATATATATATATATATATATATATCGGGGGTCGATCCAGGCAAAAATTAGGACCCTGCTGCCCCTTCACAAAATTCAAATCCATAAAATGGGCCCCTTCACAAAATTCAAATCCATAAAATGGGTCCCTTCACAAAATTCAAATTCAGAAAATGGGTTCCTTCACAAAATTTAGATTTATAAAAGTAATACTTTTGTAAAATTTTTTCCATGTTTACAGTATTATTTTTAATGAGTGTCTATACTTGTTTAATAAAATGCTACTAACTTGATATTAAACATTAGACAGAGTAACTGCTAAGATGAAAGGTTTCTAGCGACAATTCCCTTTTTTTTTTTTTTTTTACAAAAACATTTTGGTTTTTCACAAAAATGGGCCCCAAAAATTAAAACCTGGATCAACCCCTGTATATAAAAACTTATCAGTTTTACAGCAGTGATATTGAGATATATGTACTGTGAATTCAAGTTAATACATTTTTGTTAACTTTTCCAACCCTCAAAATATGTAAACAATTCGTGATAAAAGTCTCCCCAAGTGCTAGCTTGTACCTTTTGGTGCGAAGCAAAAAGTTGACGAAATTTCTCTGGAGTTAATTTAAATCGCCTCAGCAACAATTCCTTAAGGGCCCTCTTCACTCACCGCTGCCGGAAGCCGAAGCTAATGTTATTAATGGAAAATTTTTCTTTACAAATAACTTATTAACTAATACATATTTTAAAATTCTGTTTTCACATTCAAAAAATTTCCAGCTGTTAAATTGACGGACCTTTTTTAAAAAATTATTTTTTTAATTTTTTACATTTTATTTTGAAGCTGCAAAGTACGAATTTTCAATATGTGAATTTTTTTCATTTTGCAATTTCAAAATAAAATATGAAAAATTAAAAAATACATTTTTAAAAAAGATCTGTCAATTAAACAGTTGGGAATTTTCTGAATGTGAAAACAGAATTTAAAAATATGTATTAGTTAGTAAGTTATTTGAAAAGAATATTTCCCCATAGAATAACATTAGCTCGGGCTTCCGGTGACGGTAAGTGAAGAGGGCCGTTAACATATTTATATTTGTATACCTTATCTTCCGGTTCTCGCGCAATTAATTAATTTATTTCATAAGGTAAAAGTGCAAGAAGATGCGTAATCCACTCTTCTTCAGGTAAAGAAACACGACGGGCTTGTCTTTCGAAAAGAATTAAATAAAGATTTATATCTTCTTTCATGTAATACTTTTGCATGAAATTTCGGAATTCTTTACTTGGATTTCTCGTTTCGCTATCTTCAACCCTAGTTTGTCTATTTCTCAACCCTAGTTCGGTCTCGACTTCATTCTTTCAAGTTCAAATTGAATTGCTCCTTTTCTGTTCTTCAATTACTTCTTTCCTAGCATTCATAATTGTATTTAACCTTTCTTTACAAAATTTCTCATCGTAGTCTTTGCCTTTGAGAATAGCATTTTTAAAATAAATTATTCTGAAATCTGGCTGAGCCGCTATACCTAGGTCGTCAGCTAATATTTTTAAATCCTCTTTAATAGCCCTCGCTAAATATACCATTTTAAAATATTTTTTTGAGAAAAATTATTATTTAAACGAGAAAAAAATAATTTAAGTTACTATTATTAATTTTCTTTTAATATCTGTATTAAGCCAAATTATTAAAGGAAATTAATTATACCTTCCCTAAAATCGATATCAATAATATACACCGACTGCTTAAACGAAAAATTCTAAATAAATCAAATTACTAGAAAAATAAACTAAACTACCTCTGCGTAACATAATTGAGTATGAAAACACAAATAAATAAATGCGTTTAACTCTTAAACATAAAACAGCATTGATTTAAAAAAAAAAAAAAAAAAAAGTATTTTAAAATATATCTCATACACACGCATATAGATTCATAATAATCAGTTTATATATATATTTTAAACGAGAACAATATTTAATTTATGCTTCGCATACCTTAGTAATTCTTTACTGAAAAAGAAAATATTATATCTATAACAGAATGATTAAAAATGTGTTAGGAATAGGAAATTATTTTAATCATCAAAAGCAAAAAAAAAAAAAAAATAATAATAATCTGGTGTGTCACTCGCACGACTTTCGCTTACCCTGAAATTTAATACTATAAATACAGGTTGCAGAATAAAAGGTAAGATAACGAGAACTGTTATGTAAACCTGTGTTAAACAATTCATATTAGGCTTCTGAAAAGTTTTATATAATTAGTTCTGTGTGAGGGGGGGCTACCGTCCCCCTCAACCCCCCCGTTTCATTAATGCACCTACATTTATATAGAATTTAATTCGGTTATTAAAAAATAATTCTGTTTTTAAAAATAATTTATTAAAATTATTATTTAAAAAAAATATATTTTATGATAATGCAGACGATTTCCATATTAGAGAAGTAGTATAACACCAAATATATAAAAAAAAAAAAAAAGTCCATTTTATTCTCAATAAAAAAAATAAAAAAAAATTTTTTTTTTTTCGTTAAAAGTAAAAAAAAAAAAAAAAATCGATAACTTTGTTTTAAATTATCGGAGATCGATGGTTCAACCATTCGTTTTAAAGGTATTGCTATTGGCGAGCTCTTTTGAAAGATACCCATCATGAAAATTCACTCCCCTCGATGGGGGACCCCCCCCCCCAGAGGGGGGGTAGGCTCTTACATACACAATTTTTTTTTCCCAGTTAACTGTCTCTATTACAAAAAATATATATTCGTTTCATTTGGTTTAGTGCAGTCTATAGACGTTAAACTCACTTGCAATTTCCCCCATAGAGACGTAATGTATTAGAATTCTCTTGATTGTCCCTGTACACGAACCAGTTGCTTGATCTTAACGAAAAGCCTACTGTAGCATCCCTATATAATACACATTTAGAATACCAAGTTTGAACTTTCTGCCATAATTTGTTTTAGATATGCTGATAACAGACAGACACACACACAGACCATTTGCTAAAAACATGACATTCGTGTTCAGGGGACCTCAAAACAATATGTGTGATACATATATGATATAAACAATATACTATAGATATAAACAATATGTGTGTAAATATAACAAAATCTCGTGTTCGAAAATTTGACCCAAAAATAATACTTTCTCTTCCTTATGGGTAAGAGAAAGTAAAAATCGGCAATGCAATCGATAAAAAATAAAGAACAAATAAATACATGTCTCTCTCTCAAGAAAATTTCACCAAACAGATTTCAAGACAGAAAAATAAATAAATAAATAAATGCTTTACTGTAAAGTAATAAGTTGTAAAGTAATAAGTATATATTTAAGATAAACAAGAATAAAATTTAGGATATGATAACAGAAATAATCATTCTCTTCTTTTTTCCCTTACTCGTAGCAGTACACTCAGGCGATCGTCAGATTAATTATTTGGGAGAACACAGAAACATATACAAAATAAACGTCAGTTACTTTAAATCGAAAGTATTTTTTGCTATTTTAAGGAAACATAATTTCTGTTATTAAAATAATACTTTTCCAAGGATATGTTTTAAATTATAATTAATAAGGATAAATAATCTTATACTCTTTTAAAATGAAAGTATATTTGAATAGAATTAATTATTAAGAACAAAATTACTCATTTAATACTAGAATAAATATTCCATAAGAAATTTCAACTCCTAAAAACAATTCAAAATTTTTAGAAAACACTTGATTCTATATAAAATATTCAATAATTTTTAAAAAAAGAACAATTTTTTTTATTTTTTCCGAAGGTCAAGTGTATGTGCACTTAAAAAATAAATGAACGACGATAATTTAGTTCAAAGATTTAACCTCAGAAAACAAGTATATTTACTTTAAAACATTCAGATAAAAATTCTTAAATATTCTAAACTTGAGAATATATTATAGTTAAGTTTTATCAGAAATATGACAAAGACAAAATAAATAAACACAATATTTATTAGTTTATAATTTTCCTTATCCTACTATTAAAAACAATAAATAACTTACTTATACAGATACCGAAGAAATTAAAAAGAAATGTTCTTGAAAGTGTTCTAAACACAGCTCAGAACCAGGGTGGCTCCTAAATCAAGTCAGAATCCGAGAGATTCTATTAAAGATGCTGAGCAAGGACGATTTCCACAGCGGGAGAACACATTCGCTTTTCAAGCATGGCTGGTAAAACAAAAATAATAAAATCGAAATTGGCCGACCAGTTCATCGTGGCCAGATCCCCCAAATTATCTATGCGACGGTGGCGTCTAGGGATATGAATGATAAACGAGCCATTATTTTCGAAGACTGACATACATTTATTTAAACAATCACGAACGCACACACATATTAAATTTACATTTTACATTTTAAACAATAGCAATGATGCGACGCCAACACGCTTCGAACGAACAGCAAACACAAGGTTCTGCAAACAGAACTCTTTAGCAAAGCAAGCAACTTATTGGTCACGAGCATGGTCACGAGTCACATGACCCTTTTTCCTTTTACATCGTTGCCATTCACTCAGAAGAAATGTAATAAAACACATTTACATGAATATTCTAATAGATAAATATCCTACATATATATATATATATATATAAACAAGTATGTTGTGGCTACCATAAGACTTTCTTCTTTGTTTTCTAATACAAATTCATTCACTACAAATAATTTATTAAAACTATTATTTATTAAAATTATCTACCATAATGAATACAGGCGATTTTCATCTAAAACTGACACAAAATATACAAAGACAGTTTTATTCTCTATAAATATTATGTTATAAAATGAGTTTTCATAATGGCTATCTCAACTATCAAGTTTTGTACAATTATACACCATAGAAGTCGAGATACAACTTTCCCGTTCTCGGGGAAAATGGCAGTATAGCAGCGCCACCTATTGGCCGATATGCATCCAAATTGAATCAGCATAATGTTTCATAACTGTCTTTTCACGTATCAAATTTTGTTTTATTATACCCAATAGAACCGGAGATATCCCTTTCACTTAAACTGTGAAAATTTCTGTATAGCAGCGCCACATGTTCAGTTATTGGCACCAAAAGTGGACAGACAAGTTATGTCAAGGTACATCCATATATAAATTTATGTGCAAATTTGTGCAGTAATTCCTGGGATATACAGCCTTCCTTTAAATTGTAGAAATCGCTGTATATCAACGCCATCTGTGGAGCGATGGACACCAAAAGTCGATAAGCACTAATTTTGGTCAAAGTGCATTTACATATACATTTATATGCAATTATGGACGGTAGTTCCAGATATACAGTTGCCACAAAATTTTCGTCACACACACACAGAGACAGACTGATATTTTCTAAAAATAATCAAATCTAGTTCTGGAGCTCTCAAAATGTGTAAATCTATCAAAAACCGAAAGTCGAAAATTTTTACGAATCGAATACTTTCTTCTATTGAATATAGAAGAAAGTTAAAGAAAAAAAGAAAAGTAAATTGTGAATTTTTTTTATTTTCTAGAACGTAAATGCGAAGTTGTACAGTATTTCTTTCATTTATATATTTAAAAATAGTCGAGAAAGATTTAGAATTTTCTAATTTTCGTACAGTTTGTACAAAAGATACGAATTAGTTTCGTTAAAGAAAAGAAAACGGATCCAGATATAAATACGGATCAATTTTTCTGGTGGATATCCGCGGATACGGATACGAATATATACGGAGCTCCGATACACAGTATGTTTAAATCTTTTATATAGTTATAAATATGCCTACAACTTTATGTTTATAATTATAAGAAATATTTTGAAAGATGTTCTCAAGTCGATCAGACTTGTTGAAAACTAAACCCGAGCGCGACCAGCAAGACAGATAATTTTGTCAACCCGACCCGACGGGTAAAATCGTGTTACCCGACCCGAACCTCATATCTTGAAACCCAATTTCAGTTTCAGACGAGCAACTGACTGGAAAATTCTGTTTACATTCCCAAGCGGGACAGTTACGTTATCAAAGCTACCGGAGTGGCTTGAGGGGGGGGGGGGGGGGGGAATGTCATACAACTACGGGGAGGAGTGGTTAGAAGGTTCTAGATTGAAATTACTACTTTGGAACTGTATAATGTAATAAATAACAGTTCGCTTCATGCGATAATAAAATAAGTTTAAGAACTGAGAACAAGTTAATAAATTTGGAATTAGTGAAACATTTAGAAAATTAATTAATTAAAAATTAATTAGGGAGCTGTCGGTGGATTAGTGGGAGATAGAATCATTTAAGTGTGTAAAATGAGGCTTTAATTTTAAGGGAGCTTTTAATTATATTACATATATATGAGTAATTAAAAAACATATAATATATATAATCATATTAATTTTACTTCTAAAATAATTTGTTGAAAAGCATAATGCGATGTAAAAATTACGAAGTGAAAACTTCTTTAGGTGCAATTTACACATTAATTTATTCAGAGTGATTCCTTTTGGTCCTATGTTAAAATAAGCTTACTCGTTTTATAAAGTCGTGCATATTAATGCAACAAAACACGTAAATTGATTTTATTCTAAGCTAAGTAAACAAATCTCTATTGCAAAGTTCAGATGAAGGTCTTCCAAATCCAGAAAAATGATTTTAAAGGATGAAGTCATATTAAATTGACTAGAGTGGATGGGGTAGGGTTTTACGGTTATTCCTCATTAAAAGTTATATTAAACTGATGTGTAGAACTGGATGTTCATATTCAGGAACGAAAAATAATTCCTATACATTGTAGTCTATGTACAGAATTTCTAAGAGTACATTATTAACCTCATTTGTTTATTTGAATTAAAGATAATAAAATTAACATATGCTTTTGAGTTGCACAAAAGCTTGTCTTCTGTATAAAATTGGAGGTATAGCATTAGTGTTTTGTGTTCAGGGTTACTCGAAGAATTCAGATGCATTACAGGTTACGAATGATAAGCTTGAAAATGCATATTTAATTGTATTACGTCATTTTTATTTATTTATATATATTATTATTTTTTTTTTTAGTGCTTTGTACAGTATATATACAATATACAGGACCACGTGCAAGGCTTAGTTAGAAGAAGTCAAATCCATTATTTTCTGTTGGATATAATCGATAGGGATATTTTTTAAAATATATGCATTACTAAACAAATGTACACTTCAGTTATCTCAAAAATAAGCACTTATTTATCTATTTATTTTAAATTTGTGAGTGCTGGAAAGACCCTAAAGTAATTCTAAGAACAGAAACAAAAATCAAATTCGAACTACACCGAAACTAAACCTTGACCAACACTTCTTTCCCAGTGAAACAAAGAATTCACTGGTTTAAACATTCTTCTTTTCATCATTATCACATGCATTTATCTCCCATACATGTTCGTGAAAGCTCAGAGACCAGTGGTATGTTGATGTTGGGTATTTAGGCCGATTGACTTTTCGAGGATCCTAGGCCTATTGATTGGGTAATCGAACCGGGGTCTTAGGCCTGATGGGAGTACCCTCCGTGAGGGGGGGGGGGGTCATTCTAAGCGGTCTTAACCCGTATTTACGCGAGTTTCTGAGAAAGCCACAGAAAACTTCGAACGGCTAAGTCGATAAGCACGACATAGGATTGAATCCGGCACTCCCCTTCTATCAACTTTGAGCGCAGAACCGCTCGGCCATTGGTGTGTGTGTGGAGGGGAGGGGGTCTTGGGGTCTAATAAAAAAACAAAACGTGTACCATTGTTTCCAAAAAATTAGATGTTTCTAAATCTATGTTCGTATGTCCCTAACATGATGAAGCTGACGAAAATAGTCTCAAAAGCCCCACAGTTAGCAATACTTTAAAGATTATACAATAAAATTTTTCTAAGAGGTCCATACACCGTGGTACATGAAATTAGCCTTTTACGGAGGTGGCCTTTTAATAGAGGTTATTCAGAAAATTTAACTCTGAGAACAAAGTGATATTCAAATTTACATAATCTGTCTATATATGTAATGTAAAAAGAAGCATAGAAAGAGCTTTTACTAATTAATTATCAAATTAATTAAAGTTTAATAAAAAATAACTATGTACAAATATTTACATTAATGACCACATAGGTCCAAAAAACATATTATAAATCCACTTAGGATTCTATATCATCAAAGAATATATTTTCTATAATAATAAAAAGAAAGGTTTGTCTGTCTGTCTGTTCTTCTATACGTTCAGCCCCTGCCCCTATTGAACGCAGAAGTACAAGAATTGACATACGGATGCTCTGGAGCCTTTCCGAGGTCCTCTTCAAAACAGAATTTAAAAATTTTAATTAGTTCTGGAGATATTAATTAAAATGTCGACTCATGTCTAATCAGAAAGCGATCTCAATGACTGAGAATTCACCGCGATTGCATAAAAATAGATATATTAACGGAGTTAAAAGCAGAAAAAGTGTAAAATAAATTAGAAATATTAGTCTAATCGTTACGAATTTGGTACCAAATGAAAGGGACAATTTTTCTGAATCTAAGAGTGCAAGCGGCTTATCTGTACAACAATTAGATTTTTTTAAAAATTAACTAAAGTGTGAATTTTTTGTGGCAACATCATTTCAAATGCCAGACTATTGTCTGAGATGAAAAAAGGAAATGATTGTAACCGATTAAGATGTCACGTGTTTTATAGTGGGGGGGGGGGGAATTGCAATTTTCAATTTTTTTCAAATTTTCATTCACGTTACATTTGAGTTAATATTCGGCCTAGACAGCATACTATAAAGCTACTATTCAATTTTCATGAAATTATGTGAATAAACAAAAAAATTACATTTTTATTGGGAATTATATTTATCACGACTCATGTGACCAAAATACAATGTAAGATTAAGTTTTGTTTAATATTTTGCAGTATTTTAAATTGAGATATGCCGTTGAAATTTCGTAATATTTGGTTTTAACGGCCGATAATCCGATTGTGAATATTTTTGAAAGTGTAGAATTATTAGGAAAGGCATGAGGGGGAGGGGGGCAGAAAAAAAAAAGAGTTACAGCGTTTGAAATTGGTATTATTAGGTTTTAAGGCAAGATAAATCAATTGCGGATATTTTCAAGTGTAAAATTATTAGAAGGGACGGAAAGGGGGGGGGGAGGGGCAAAAATGTATAAAGGGAACGGTTGTTTCGGAGAAAACGAGGGAAAACACAGAACGCTTTTATTCTTTTATATTTTGCAGATTTTCGAATTCTGATATTCCGTTCAAATTTCATACTATGGATTTTTAACAGTATTTAGTCCGGAATTACGCAAGTTTCGGAGAAAACCACGAAAAAGTCAGACATAAATCGTTTTATAATAGTGTTTATATCATTTTTGTATCTCAGCTTCTAATTAGCATAATTTCAAAAGTAATATGTCATTTTAAAACTTATTTAAATTGAATTTCAAGAGTAGACGCCACAAATCTCTGTCGTCTTCCATTAACCGACTACCGTAGGTAATGGAATTCGAGATTTCACGTGATTTACATGTTTTAAGGTGTCCTGATTAGGTTTTCTTTTCTATCTCAACTAATAATTAAAATAACTTTATAAGTAATATATTATTTAAAAGCTTTGTTGATTTGGAATTGAACAGTAGATTACAGAAATTTCTACCGCCAGATGGCGCTGTAATATTTTAAAATTTCAATATTTCGAATTCTAATTATGATTAAATTATTTTTAATACATCATTCGAAAGATATTTTAAAGTACTTTTATATTATCGAAAGTGGAATTCGAGTTTTCACCCGATTTACACGTTTCGAGGTATTCTGTTCAGATTTTCTTTTGTATCTCAGCTACTAATTAAAATAATTTCATAAGTAATACACCATTTGAAAGCTTTGTTGATTTGGAATCGAACAGAAGATTACAGAAATTTCTACCGCCTGATGGCCCTGTAATATTTTAAAATTTCAATATTTAAATTCGAATTCTGATTAAATTGTTTTTAATTCATCATTCGAAAGATATTTTAAAGTTCTTTAATATTATCGAAAGGGGAATTCGAGATTTCACTTGATTTACACGTTTTAAGGTGTCTTGATTAGGTTTTCTTTTGCATCTCAGCTAATTGAGTTAGACTTTTCAAAATCGGTATATGTAGGTTAATTAGGAGGGGATGGAAGGGGGGGAAGGAATAGGCGCGCGCAGCGCTCACGGGACTGCGGTGCCGAAGGCAGTGGGGACCCGGTCCAACTTTTTATCCGATGAAAAATGATTTTTAAAAATTTTTTTTTCTTAAGAATAACAGTTTGATTTCAGAAGGAATATGAGCGTGCAGCGCACGTATATCTTCACACGTGTGCGCATGGGTCTGCTCTGGCGAAGGCAGTGGGGACCCAATGCGAACTTTTACCCGATGATTAAAGATCTTTCTAAAATTCCTTTTCTTAAGAATGAAAGTTTGTGAGTAATAACGTGGAATTTTGTGAAATCATAAGGATGGTGAAGGAATACGCACGCACAGCGCACGGATCTTCGCTGCCAAAAGCAGTGGGGACCCAGTGTGAGTTTTCATCCGATCACAAATGATTTTTTTTTCTTTTTCCTTTTTTTAAGAGTAATATTAATGAGTAATAATATTCAATTTTGAGAATTCTTTCATTAGAGTGGTTCATTTAAAAATACTGACCCACTAGCGGGCGAATGCAGAGGGGACCCGGTGTAAGTTTTTACCCGATCAGAAATGATTTTTTTTTTTTTTTTTTTTTCCAAGAATAAAAGTTCATGAGTAATAACATGGAATTTTGAGAAATCATAAGGGTGGTGAAAGAATACACGCGCGCAGCACATAATTAAAAAAAAAAAAAAAGAATAGTTCTCTGAGTCATCCTGGCGACAGATGTCCGTCTACTACATGATGCAATCTCTTTCGATGTTTCGAATGCACTTGAGTATAGATTTTTTTTTCTCTTTTTTTTTTCTTCTACATATTAGTTTTAAAATATTTTAATGTTAGTTTCCTTGAACTTTGTGTGATTTTTAAAAAGATTTTTTTTTTTTTTTTTAAATACATTGGAACAAATTTTGCTGCTTAGTGTCATTTCTCAGTGGAAAGATATTTCTATTTAAGTTTACGTGCAGGGAATACAGATTTCAGTCTTTTTAATTTTAGTTGGGGTAAAAAATTAAATGTCTGTTTTCAAAAAAAAAAAAAAAAAAAAAAAAAGAAAAGAAAAAAAAAAAAAAATACCTCTTTTTCTATCTGTTATTAAAAATTGCCGTGCTCCTTTGCTATCGTTTCATGTCATACTTAGAAAATTATTTATTAGATTTAAAAATACAAAAACTGGGATTAGTATGGCACAAAGTTCTTATAAAAAATATGCGTTTCCCAAATAACTTTAAGCGCAATTTTCTTTTTCAGAATTAATGAAACTGACACTATACCGCGAAATTCGATGGGTTTATTTTTCGATTTCGGTTGACTAACTCAAGTTGTCAGGAGACAAAAAATAAATAAACAAATAAAAAAAAAAGATTAAAGAAAAAAAAATAATAATGCTGAGCTTTTGGACTAGCCAAACAAATTTTTCTTAGTCAATTGACAAAATAGGAATAATTTATTTTTATTCTCTCATCTGACTAACCGGTCCAATTTGAGGAAAATGAAAACTGTACCTGGGAAATTAGTCATCTGACAAGTTTTAGAGCCAAAACGGATCAACAGACGAAACACATTAAAGATACATGGTAAAATAAAACGATTTTTGTGTCTCATGACTAAATGGGATTGTCAGGTAGTGTTTTGATTGTTTAAAATGTTGCGTAATTTTGTGCAAATTTGTCAATATACTAGGAAAACGTGTACTATGACAAAGATAACACGTTTCTTGACAAGTTTCGATTTTTCATTTTTCTGTGTGTATTACTTCTCAGTTTTTGGAAATGAGGCCCCTTAAATTTGGAGGCCCTGGGCCAGTGCCCCGTGTGCCCGTGTCATAATCTGGCCCTGGTAATAATAATAACCTGTGATACTATATATATATATATATATATATATATGAATCAATACTATACATATATGCATGTATACATGTGTTTTTACATGCATTCATTACATAATGATGCATTCGTTCAATAACGCGCTGTCTTTTTATCAAAAGACAAATCAGTAGTGAGGGAGTGTCTTGTCACCCTTTTCTATAATTGACTACTTTTGGGGGGACGAAAATAACCCCGCCTCTGTGATTATCATTTACTCTCATATTGACCGCCGAAATAGTTAACGTTCCTAATTGGACAAAAAATGTCGCACTAGGTTAAAGGCGGGGTAAGTTTTGTACTTCAACTAAGCCTGTTTTTTAGTTTCATTTTCTACAGCAGAGAGTTGAATGGAAACGAGGCAGTGCCCTTAATTACAGGTCTCGCAAGTGCGTACCTTTAAAAACGGCTGTACGGATTATTTTCAAACTCGCTATAGTAACTCACTTTTAAATATGCTTTTGTATGTAATTATTGTTTTCCGTTCAATAATTGAGTATGCCAAGTTTTGGTAAAAGTTGGTATCTCAAAAACAGCTCTAACGATTTTCTTGAAAATTGTTACATAAATCCATTTTAGATATCCTTTCTCATGTATTAAGTGGTTGTTACAGGAAAAATAACAGTCATCCTGATTAGGTAGGTCAGTTTTAGATCTCGAAAATTGGTGTTTGAAAAAATAACTCATTCCCCCCCCCCCCCCCCCTTATTTTTTAACTCGCTATATAAATTCTGTTTTACATGTTTACATATGTATATATATATATATATATATATACATACATGCATGCACACACACATACACACACACATATATATATATTAGCTTTCTCTTATAGGAAATTTGTTTGGTGTCTACTTCGTTAGGTCAATTTTACGTGTTCGCTGACCACATTATTTCTAAAAAATGCATATAATACGTGTAATAGTGGGCAATGGAAACCGTGTGGTTGTTTCACACCAGACTTTTTTTTTTTTTTTTTTTTTTTTTTTTTGAGAAAAGAGAGTTAAAATGGCGAGTTTGAAAAAAATCCGTACAGATGTTTTTAAAGGAACGCGCTTGCGAGACCTGAAATTGAGTTATTTATACAGGACGCCTATCAATTTTCCTGAACTAACCAACTATGTCATTCGAAAGGACTTCTAATAGAATGTTTATATAGCAAATTTGAAGAAAATCGTTAGAGCCGGTTTTGAGATACGGACTTACGGTCCCACTTCTGGTTTCTGATCTCCCACTTCCGGTTTTTCAATTTTTATCAACATTTGGAAAATGCATCTGTACACCAGACCTGTCTTAATTCTGAAGTTTTGTAGTTCTATCTTTATTAGTTTCGGAGATATGATAGCCTGGAGATTCCACACACACACACACACACACACACTTACCAATTGCCAAAATCACTTTTTTGGACTCAGGGGACCTTAAAACGTGTAAATCAGGTGAAATCTCGATATCGAATTTTTGGACCGAATACAATACTTCCAGAGCTGCCAACCTAATCCGGCAAATTGTTAGTACCGCCCCTTTTTCTACACCACTTAATTTTTAAAGCAATTTTCTTCAAATGTATTTACGATGAATTAAGAAGAAAAAAACTCTAAGAAATGACTGGTGTAGAAAAAGGGGCGGTACTAACAATTTGCCGGATTAGGTTGTCAGCTCTGTACTTCCATTACTTACGGTAGTAGGGTGATGGAAGTAAAAAATCCAAAAATTTAAGTTTGTTTTGAGTTAATTAAAATCAATATTGTAATTTTTACACATACATTTAATAAGACTCATTTCATTATTATATGTATTCTCTGTATATTTTCCTCTATATATTTTCCAGTAAAATTGCTCAATTTTACAATTTTTCTTGTGAGTTCCTAAAAACAGCAGACCAGTAGAAATAGCTAAAAAAAAAAAAAAAAAAACGGTAGTCTACTGGTAAAAACAGTGGAGTTGGCAAGTAAGCAGATTAATCAAAATTTTAATTGGTTAAAATCCTTCATATTTTATGAAGAATAAGAGATTCGTGCTTGTTTGCAGGGGTTTTTGTAAAAGCATTGTTATTAGTCTTAACCTCTTTACTTTTGTAATTGTTTAATCTTTTCTCCCCTTTAAGGTGTTCAATCTTGAAAATACATTTAAAGAACTTTTTTGGAAAATATTACTTGTCTATCAATTAAAAAAAAATAAAAATACTCATAGCTGCCAACTTCTTCAAATTATTCCGGAATGTTGTTAACATTCGCCCTTTTCTTCATACCATATTCTTTCTAGAATAATCTTCTTTAGCATGTAATTACAATTAAATATGAAGAAAATTACTCCTCAAAGAATATGATTTGAAAAAAGGGCATTACTAACAACATTCCGGAATCAATTAAAAGAGTTAGCAGCTATGAATACTGGAAATTTAACAAACCACTGAAACAAAGAATTCGCTAGTTTAAACATTCTTCCCTACATTTATTTATTATAGATTAACGCAAGCATTTATCCAACACCTTCTTATCAAGACCTTCCAAATGGATTGTGGCGCCACAAGATTTAGTCCATTTTTTATGCACATCCTCATATATGGATTTAGAATTATTTTTAGAATTTATTATATTTCGAATTTTTTTTTCTCCTCGGTGCTTTCGTTTTATACGCTGTGGTTACAAAAATAAATATAAACCTTTTTTTTAAGTTCCTTTTTTTAATATTACCCATTTCATTCCCAATTTTTTCCCTCCATAAAACAATAAATCTTATATTTAGTCATAAATTTATTTCAAAGGTAATATATATATATATATATATTAAATAGGAGTAATAGCAGAGTACGAATTAATATAGCTAACAAAGCAACTGAGAGGTGTTCATTTATGTTTAATATAACCACTTGATGCCATTAATAATCACAACTTTTCAATAAATAAAAATATGAAAATTTTGGGAAACATACATGTTGTAATTAGTTAAAATACAAATTATAAACATTAAAAAATAAAATAAAAAATGTTTCAAACACTTAATTTACTTAACCCTTTACATACCAAATCACCTTATTTTTGTAAAAATAGTTTGAAACTTTTTTATTATATTTCTTTGCTGCAAAGAAACATCTCATATTAAATTTGGCTTAAACTTTTGCTTAACAATAGAGAAAGTATAGAAACTATAGGGACTTTGAAGTTCCAATGAAAGCCTGTAGTAAATTTAGGCTATATTGAGGAATTTTTTTGGTAGGACTTTAAAGTCCCCGTGGGATACAAAGGGTTAAGCCACCTGAATATATGCATATATTTTTTAAATAATGGATTTTTTCACCAGATTAAAATTATAAACAGGTACGACGATACAATGTATTGATATAGACAATATTAACGATATATAAGGTATAGAAGTTACAATGTACTAAATTATAAATAACATCAAACTCCAAATTTCCGGTTATTTAAAGTTTTAAAATAAATATTAATGATACACCTTTTTTTTTTTTTTTTTTTTTTTAAGGTGAGGGTGGACATAAAATTTGCATTAAAAACACCTTTTACCGTATATAATAAGAATTTTTTTTTTTTTCCTTTAATCATCTCTGTAAATTTTATGCACAGATAAATTTTAATATATAGCAATAATTTACAAGTATTTGATCGACCAAAATAACTCTCACTTACCTGATAACATACTTTCAACATTCTTTAGACCAACATTTTAAATATGATTTTAAATCTCAAGATTTTAAATAGATTTATTTGCTTATTTAAATAAGAAACTAAGTAATTAAAATAAGACATAAAAGACAAAAATCAAGAAAAAAATAATTTTATTGAAAATTATAAATATGTTTCATATACATAAAGAAGGTTTTTCTATCATTTGCATAAAAATTAATCATAATAATAATATAAAAGAACAAATATCATTAGGTAATAAAACGTAAGTTTTTTGGCTTGGCTTTTGCAATACTTCTCAAATTTTTTTAGTGATTATTTGGTAAATTTTTTCCAACTTAATTATTTACAAATCTAAATAGCTCTTAAACAAAAACGAAATATTTCCACAGGACTTTGTCTTCATGTACTTGGCTTTGATAGATATGATGGCAAATCACTGAAAATCGTAGGAATAGCACCATCTTTAACAATTGGTTTATTTCTTGGGACTTGATAGAACTTTTCTTCTTTTTCATTAAAATATGTTATTGTTTGTATAATTTCACCAGGTTTAAAATGGAGCTCGTAAACCGTAAAATGAAAAAAAAAAAAAAAAAAAAGTCATTAGGATGTCGCTAAGAAGTACGTTATATGAGGTGTAAATTTCACATCATTGCATAGGTTGCATTTAGTTAGGAAGTTGCATAAATCAAAAGCTTTCTTAATCTATGCATAAATTATTATATACTCGTTTATAAATATATATGTGAAAACAGGGCACTTTGGAATCACCTAGGAGAGGCCTTCATCCTGTGGCGGATCCAGAACTTGACTTTTCGGGGGGGGGGGGGCTAAGATTTTTCAAAGTGTTATTCTAGACCAATAAAAAATTTACAATTGCAATATTCAATTGTGAATGTCAGTGTTTTTTTTTTTTTTTTTTTTTGGGGGGGGGGCTTCAGCCTCCTAGCCCCCCCCCCTTTAAATCCGCCACTGCCTTCATCCTGCAGTGGATTGATAAAGGCTGAAATTGATAATGATGATACATATATATATTGTCATATTTCACTT
Source organism: Salticus scenicus (assembly GCA_963930645.1). Taxonomy (NCBI): domain Eukaryota; kingdom Metazoa; phylum Arthropoda; class Arachnida; order Araneae; family Salticidae; genus Salticus; species Salticus scenicus. The sequence continues at coordinate 29,866,917 of OZ005657.1, forward strand.
ACTTTATAATTCGTATGATTACTTTGGGTATGATTCGTACTCGTATGATTACTTACTACTTGATTACGCACGCACAAGCTTTTTTTTTTTAATCGATCTGGTTTTATAGATTTTTTTTTTTAAATGAATATATTGCTGTTAATACACTATTGTTAAACATATTTGGAAGCTGACTACCGTATTATAAATGCTATCTATATAATTTATGTATGTTCAAACAAATACGAAACGTCCAATACAGTACAGTCTATGGAAGGAATTTCTTTAAAGTGCTTTTTAACATATTTCCAGGGGTGCAGAATATGTCCGAACGCGCGAACGATGTTCGGGGGAAATTTTGAATATTTATTTTCTTAAAATAAAAATGAAAACGGAAAAAAAAAAAAAAAAAAAAAAAAAAAATTGGTGTGAAACAACCACACGACTTCCATTATCCATTATTACACGTGTTATATATGCACTTTTTGGAGTTAATGTGATCAGAAGACATAGAATTGACCTAATGAAATAGACAACTAAAAATTTTCCAGTAAGAGAAAGTTAATACAAGCATAAAGGCATATAAAACAGAGTTTACATAGCGAGTTAAAAAAAAGAAGAAGAAAAAAGGTGGGGGGTAGTTTTTTTTAAAATTATTATTTTACTTTTTGAAACACCAGTTTCCAAGATTTAAAACAGATCTAACTGATCAAGATGACTAATTGTCCTGTAATAACCACGTAAAGCATGAGAAAGGATACCTAAAATGGGTTTATGTAACAATTTTTAAGAAAATCGTTAGAGCCATTTTTTTGAGATACCGACTTTTACCACAACTTGGCATGTTCAATTGTTGACCGGAAAACAACAATTACATACAAAAGTATATTTAAAAGAGGGTTAATATTGCAACTTTGAAAAAAATACATACAGTCGTTTTGGAAGGAACGCACTTGCGAGACCTGAAATTGAGCTATTCATACAGGACGCCTATCAATTGTCCTGAACTAACCAACTATATCATTCGAAAAGACATCTAATAGAGTGCTTATACAGTAACTTTGAAGAAAATCGTTGGAGCCGTTTTTGAGATACGGGTTTACGAACTCACTTCCGGTTTCGGATATCCCAGTTCCTATTTTTCTAATTTTCACCAAAACTTAAAAAATTCATACGTTCATCAGACCTGTCTCAATTCTGAAGTTTCGTGATTCTATTTTTATTAGTTTAGGAGATATCATAGTCAGAGGACATCGCCAAAAAACACATTTTTGGACTCCGGGGACCTTCAAGCATGTAAATCAGGTGAAATCTTGATATCGATTTTTTTGGACCGAAAACAATACTTCCATTACCCACGGCAGTCGGGTAATGGGGTAAAAATATACTGAAAAAACAAAATTTCTAATATTAAACAACAAATTGGCAGCTGTTTTCTTCTGTTACAAGTGTATTTTTTTTTTTTTTTTTTTTTTTTTTTTTTTTGAAATACCTATTACTTACATCCCCTGCCCCCCCCACGCCCTTCTCACCCCTAAAGTTAATTATTTGAAGTTTGGTGATATATATTTAGTGATTCATTCAAGCTAGAGAAAATACCAAATCTCCAACTTTTTTTTTTTTTTTTAATTGACTAAAATGCTACAAGAATAATAATCCAGTTCACATAAATAAACAAACACTTTAATGACCGCGGATGGGGGAAAAATTACGTATTTGTTTACTTTAGCCGATAAGAAAGGGGGGGGGGGAGAAGGGAAGATAGAAATAGAAAAAACATTTTTTTTTTCATAGTTTTGAGTCTGATTCAGTTTCGATTGTGCAATCATCAATTGCCCCGCAAAGCACTTGAGCAGTTAGCTGTGAGTGATATAACATACATTTTTGAATGAGTTGGTTCTTTTTGTGTCTTAAATTTTAGTTTTCAGATAAGAATTTTAACATTTAGTTAAAACTTCTGTTGTTCTGTTATGGATGTTTATAGAAGCCCAATCATTTCATATTAATTGTTATTAATCTAAACTTATGCTTAATCTTTTTTATATTATTTTTTCAATTTAAAATTATTTTGCATTACAGTTACACACATACTATTCTTTAGTTTTTTTTTTTTTTTTTTTTTTTTTTTTTTTTTGTATTCAATAGAAGAAAGCACTGGATTCGTAAACATTTTCGATTTTCGGTTTTTGATGGATTTACGCGTTTTGACAGATCCAGAACATGTTTTGACAATAGAAAATGTTTGTATGTGACATAAAGTTTTGTGGCGACTGTATCTCAGGAACTACTGCACAGAATTGCATATAAATTAGTGTACGGATGCACCTTGACATAAATTAGTGTCTATCAACTTTTGGTGCCAATCGCTCAACAGATGACGCTGCTCTACAGCAATTTCAGAAAAGGCTATATCTTAGAAAGTAATGCACGTATTTGCATATTAATTTATACGCAGATGCGCCTTGTCATAAGTTAGTGTCTACCAACTTCTGGTACCAATTGCACGACAGGTGGCACTGTTATACATCGATTTCTGCAATTTCCGGGAAGGTTCTATCTCAGGAACTACTGCACAGGATTGCATATAAAATTATATGTAGATGCACCTTAACATAAATTATTAGTTTATGTCAACTTTTAGTGCTAATCGCTCAACAGGTGAAGCTGCTATACAGCTATTTTTACAATTTAAGGGTTATATCTCAGGTTCTAATGCGTATAATCGAACAATATTTAATGTATAAAAAGGCCATTAAGAGACATAATGTTTATTAAATTGGGTGTATATAGGCAATATGTGGCGCTGTTATACTGCAATTTTCCCCGTGATCATCTGTACGGTAAAAATTTACTTCCGTTGAACCTTTAGACTACCCCTCTGATATGAAAATCGTCTGCATTAATAATAAATAAAAATAAAAATAATTTCTATTGCATGATTTTATATAGGAAAAGGTAGAAGAAAGTTAGTTTTGTGGTGGCATCAACATGACATTTTTTTTTCTTCCCGGGAGAAAAAAGGCAAGCTTGAAACTCTTATACTTTTTTTTTTTTTTTTTTTTTTTTTTTTTTTTTTGTAATGATACATATCAACAAATGTCTGATAGCTGCTGATTCTGTCATTCAGCTTTTGAGCACTATTTTCTCAGACTATATGACTCGTTTTGTCCAAGGTTAAAATTTGCCCATGTTTTGTGCATTTTGTATCTTTATAGTAATTTGTCTCATTTTTATAGCATATAACTTTTATTTTTTCAGTTTGTTCAGTGAAACAAATAACATGAAATTAAGTACATATTTTTAATAAGATACCTTTGTTTATAACGAATACTTAATTGTATCTAATAATTTAAACTCATATTATTTTTGATTAAATTTATTCTAAAGGAAAAAAAATATATATATGATATCAAAATTTTAATAACTAAAAATATCAACCTTTAAAAAACAACCATCAATCATTTGAATGAAACAAGTAACATGAAGTTAAATCTATTTATATTTTAACTAAGACATCTATTATTTATCGCTAATAATTAATATTGTACACAAGAACAATTTAAAAATTGAGAAAAGAATATAGTATGTGATATTAAATTCATATCATTTTTGCTCAAATTTGTTCTGAAAAAATTGTTATCAAACATTTAATAATAAATGAAGACATTTTTTATTACATGCAATTACCAACCATTTCCCCAAAATATTTAAATTATAAAGATATATTTATTTATTTAGAACTGAAAATTACAAAAAAAAAAAAAAAAAAAAAAAAAAAGAACTAATAACAGATAAACGAGGAACCTTTTAATTTTTTTAATTCATCTCATTAAAAATTTTAAATATAAAAAAGTATGAATATTATTCTTGTTCTGAGATAAGATAGATAAAATGCAGCAAAAGATAATTTAAAAACATATACCTTAGAATTCGGAGTTATTCAAAATCCTTTAAAATAGCATTTTTCCATATCTTTTTTGAATTTTTATCTCTTGGAATCCAAATAACTTCTGAACCACCTTTAAGGGAAAATAAAGTGTTACTATTATGTGTATAAAAAATATAAATATGAGCTTAATGTTAAAAAATATATGTAAAAACTATAGTCCAGACAAATTAAAATACTTATTTTTATAATACAACGATACGCAAAACTAAGATTTATAATAACGTATTTTAAAATTTATACGTTTTAAACAACTTTATAAATTAAAACAAATTCTAAATACCATTGATATTGTTAGAAGATTGCTAAAGCTTAGAATTTTACAATTTTACAATTTACTATTCTAACAAAGCTTTACAATAAATATGTATATATACACACAATAAATAAAGTATTTAGCACTTACTTTTGACCGTAAACTCGATTCGCAGATAATTAAAATCTCTCGGTCTATTTCTAAAATGAAAATTATCACAAATATGGAAATGGAACCGAAACAACATTAACGGATCCACGATTTCAGACTTCTAAGTATTTGAATTTCGAATTCTGCGATTGCATTATCCCGCCAGATTTGATAGGTTAAATTATTCGATTTCGGTTGACTAACTCAAGTTGTCAGTAGGAGACAAAAAAAATAAAAATAAATAAACAAAAAAATAAAAAATAAAAAAATAATAATGCTGAGCTTTTGGACTAGCCAAACAAATTTTTCTTAGTCAATTGACAAAACAGGAACAATTTATTTTTATTCTCTCATCTGACTAACCGGTCAAATTTGAGGAAAATGAAAACTGTACCTGGGAAATTAGTCATCTGACAAGTTTTAGAGTCAAAACGGATCATCACACGAATCACATTAAAGATACATGGTAAAATAAAACGACTTTTGTGTCTCATGACTAAATGGGATTGTCAGGTAGTGTTTTGATTGTTTCAAATGTTGCGTAATTTTGTGCAAATTTGTCAATCGACTAGGAAAACGTGTACTATGACAAAGATAACACGTTTCTTGACAAGTTTTGATTTTCCATTTTTCTGTGTGTTGACCTAGATTTGTGATTTCTAATTCGTTTTCAAGTTCCTTTATTACTTCGTATATTTCATTTTTGTTTCCTGCCAACAATATGTCATCGACATATATAAGTAAGTAAACTGTATTATTGTCTTTTGTCCTTTTGTATAAACATTTGTCTGATTCACAGGCAGTAAAATTTAATTTGATTAGTGTATCATTGATTTTGGTATTCGAAGACCTGGCTGCTTGTTTGAGGCCATATATGGCTTTTCGTAATTTGCAGACCTTTTTCTCTTGTCCTGGTATTATGAAGCCTTCTGGCTGGCTCATAAAAATGTCTTCTTCTAGTTCTCCATGTAGGAAAGCTGTTTTCACGTCAACGTGAGTTAACTGAAAATTTTTGTACAATGCATTTATCAAGAAGGTTCTGATTGTTGTATGAGAAGCCACTGGGGCAAAAGTCTCATCATAATCAGTTCCATACTTTTGACTAAAACCTCTTGCCACGAGACGTGCTTTGTATTTTTCAATTTTGCCTGAGTCATTGTATTTTGCTTTAAAAGCCCATTTAGAGCCAACAATGTGTGTATTAGGTGGAGGATCAACAAGATCCCACGTTTCATTTTTATTTAATGATTTTATTTCTTCTTCCTCTGCTTCTAACCATTTTTCTTTCTCAATAGGATTTTTCATGTTTACTATATCGTCAAATGTTTTCGGTTCAATATAACTTGTATTAGTTGACAGAAAAACAAAACTTTCAGGTGGTACCCCTTTGTTTATTCTATCTGACCTCCTTAGGATTTGTGTATTCTGTATTTCATTATGTTCTTCTGTTACATCATTTTCATTGTTTAGAAGAACAGGAATTTTAGATTCTTCATTAATTGCATTTTGGTCAATGTTTCGAGAATGTTTGTGAGTTTCATGCTCTTCGAGGAATTTTACTGTTCTGCAGATTTTTATGTTTTTATTTACATAAATTCTATATCCTTTACTTTTTAGATCATAACCCATGAAAATTCCACGCTTCGCTTTATTGTCTAACTTTTTTCTATCAGTTTTGTTCACATAAACATAAGCTTTGCAGCCAAATGTTCTTAATTTTGAGAGGTCTGGTTTCATACCAGTCCAAAGCTCATATGGTGTCTTTTCACGGGCACTTGTTGGTAGTCTGTTTTGTAAATAGTTTGCTGTCATTGTCATTAAAGCTTCTCCCCAAAAGTTTTTGTTTAATTGACTTTCATTTAACATGCATCTGGTCATTTCGACTAAAGTACGGGTTTTCCTTTCCGCCACGCCGTTCTGTAGAGAACAATGGGGCACAATCAGTTGGTGTTGTATACCCTCATTTTGAAGAAATTTTTCAAACTCTTTATTCATATATTCCCCACCATTGTCAGAATGCAAAATTTTAATTTTTCTTCCAAATATATTGGAAGTGAGTGCATGGTAATTTTTGAAAGCTTCTAAAACTTCATAAGTAGTGTAAAAAGGGGGGTTGAGCGCCACGGTGGTGGGACGGTGGGATGATGTGGGTCAGGGTGGAGGGCGCCTCCACCCTAGACCCACCGTCCCACCACCCTGGCGCTCAACGCCCCCTTTTTACACTACTTAGTCATCATCTTGGACGAGGGGTGTGTTGCCACCGGAAGAATAGAAACTTTTAGAGCGTTGCCACCGGAAGAATAGAAACTTTGGGTATCACCTTTTACGAGGGTTTCCGCGATGAGTGCTGCCATCTATCGGGGAGAAGGGAGAATTTTGAGGAGTTAGATTTATTTTCATTAATTTCGGGACTTAGTATTTTTTTCACAATTTCGGGGACTTCAAAATTTTTTCGAATTTTTGCAGGGGGTTAGATTCGAACCGAAGGTTGATGAGTACTATATAATTAAAAACAGGGTATAGACTTTAAAATTTAAGTGTTGCCATCGGAAGAGTATAAATAATTTCCGGTGGGACTTAACATTTTTGACTGAATGAAGTTAATTAACATCAGTAACAATTTATGAGTATTTTAGAAACTTAGCATTTTTAGAGATTAAAAATATATTGTGTTAAGATAATAAATAAGGAATTTAAATAGGAGTTCATACTTTTAGTGACATCATTACAAATTTATATTACGAAATTTTTACAGAATTAAATAGAAATTTTCGTATTTTGTGGATGAACACATAGATTTAAAAGCAAAACAAATAATAAATAATTTAACATTCATTAAAAATGTAAGACACTTAAAAATTCTAACTTTATTTTAACACTAAATAAGTTTCACTTTTTAAGTTTATTTAGACTATCTTAGAAATAATATTATTACATTCGTTAAAAATTGAACCCACATGCACTTTAAAAAATTACTATCATATAAATTAAACTAAATATAATAAAAATTATGTAAATTAAACTTTATATTCTCACTAAAAAAGTTTAACATTTCTTTAAACTCTATCTTACATTCGTTAAAAATTTAACAGAAGTTTTTAATCAGTTAATAAATTTTGTATATAGTTATGTTATATAAACTTAATATAATAAAAATTATATAAAACACATACTGTTATTTAAGCTCTAACTTTGAAATACTATTTTTACATTCTTTAAAAATTGAACACTCATACACTTTAAAAAAATACTATCATATAAATTAAACTAAATATAATAAAAATTATGTAAATTAAACTTTATATTCTCACTAAATAAGTTTAACATTTTTTTAAACTCTATCTTACATTCGTTAAAAATTTAACAGAAGTTTTTAATCAGTTAATAAATTTTGTATACAGTTATGTTATATAAACTAAATATGATAAAAATTATATAAAACACATACTGTTATTTAACCTCTAACTTTGAAATACTATTTTTACATTCTTTAAAAATTGAACACGCATACACTTTAAAAAATTACTATCATATAAATGAAACTAAATATAATAAAAATTATATAAAACACGTACTGTTATTTATGCTATAACTAAACAAATACGATAAACAAAAGTTTCAAAATCAGTAAATGAGGATATATATGTTATAAATTAAACTAAATATAATAAAAATTATATAAATTAAACTTTATATTCTCACTAAATAAGTTTCACATTTATTTAAACTCTAACTTACATTCGTTAAAAATTGAGCACATGCACTTTTAAAAATTACTATCATATAATAATATTAATCTAAAAAAAATGCTTACAAAGACATAAATTATAAATAAAGAAAAAAAGAAAAAAAAATTACTATCATATAATAATATTAATCTAAAAAAAAAAAAAAAAAAAAAAATGCATACAAAGATATATAGTAAAGTTATAAATTTAAAAAAAAATACTATCCTATAATAATATTAATTAAAAAAAAATTACTATTATATAATAATATAAATAAAAAAAATGACTTTCATATAATAATATAAATTTAAAAAAAAAAAAATGACTTTCATATAATAATATTAATTAAAAAATGCATACAAAGATATACAGTAAAGTTATAAAATAAATAAATAAATAAAAAATAAAATAAATAAAAATAAAAATAAAATAAAAATGACTATCCTATAATAATATTAATTTAAAAATACATACAATGTTTAAAATCAACAATTAAATTTTATATATATTATAATTAACTAAACTTTATGTTGTTACTATTCAATTTATCCTAACACGAAATTTTTATAAGTACATGAATATGTTATTTAAATTAAACTTTATATTCTCACTAAATAAGTTTAACATTTATTCAAGTTTAACACAGTAATATAATTTATACTATCTTGAATGAAACAGGTAAATACTTTTAAACTTGAACTAATAAAAATAAGTTCTTTTTTATTAATAATAAAAAGGATTAGTTATATTTAAAAACTATCAGTTACTAAAAGTTATTTTATATTAAACATTTCGAAATAAATTGCATAAAAATTCAATGCATCATTTTAAATGAAAATAAACAGTTTCCTTAAAAAACAGATAATACGGAATATTCTATGAGTCAGTTATCACCTGCAACGGAAAAACCCTACAGCTGATGAATCATGTGTAATCCACATTATCTCATATAAAGATTAAGTTAAAATCATTAAAACAATACAGCGAATAATTAGGAAAATGCAATGATTTTTTCACAAACCATATCATACAATGAGTTTAAACGATTATTATCTATCTATCACTTAAACGGTATTTAAATAAATAAATACATATAAAAGTAAGTTATAATTAAAAAATAAAAATTCTTTTGTGAAAGGAGTTTTATATATATTGCAAAAATTAGTTTTACTCAAATAATTTCTAAACATACACAAGTTAAATGGAAACTTTTCTAGGTTTCATTTAAGCAATAATTTTCCATGTGTGAAAGTAGTTTTATTTATGCAAAATTTAGTTTTATATAAACAAAAAAGTTTATAGTGTAACAATAAAAAAAGTTTATAGTATAACAATAAAAAATTCCTTATAAATAAATACCAATAAAAAATATTTTTTAAATTAATTTCTCTCTCTTCAATAAAACAATAAAAATTTCTTATATAACTTTTGTAAAGTTTTAATAAAATTTCTATTATAAACAAATATATTTACTAGAGTATACATATTAAGATATTACGTATAGAGTAGAGATACATATTAAGTTTATTAAATTATCAAATAGTAATAATAAATTATAAAACTTACTTAAAATTGAAGAAATTTCCCTTAGCGAAATGCAACCTTCAGTCTTGCATACAAATGCGAGAAACTGTTTATCGCTAGACGATGACTCATACAGATAAGAATGTTGATTCATACCTATCTTAGTAGAATGTTGTTAAAGTTCTGTGTTTTTACAATAATATAAAATAGTTTATAGAGATCATTTATTTAATATCAGTTGTAAACTACATTTAAATAATGCAATAAGAGTTGAATTCCGCAATTAACCTATTAAAATATTGAAGTATTTTTAATTTTTTTAATTTAATTTTACTTTTTTAATTATGCTAAGAAAATAATGAGATCAAAACAGAATTATTTTACGATAAGACATCCTTTTTCATTCAATAAAATGTAACTATAATTTTTAATGAAAGGTTTTAAAATCACTTAATAGGATAAAATTAAAAACAGAAATCTTATTGTTTTAGTAATTATTTTCTCTAGTTATAAAACTAAGTAATAAACTATCTATAAATAGTCAGATAGCAAGAGAGATTTTTGTATAATAACTATATATTATTTTAATATATCAATACATCGCAAGGTAAAATTTTTAACTTATTTATACGGATTGAACTATACGTAATAAAAATTACTCATTTGCATATCCGCTAAATTTTATAAGTTGGATATATGATTTAAAAATACTAAACAATAATCCTTATGAGAGAATTGAGGTAATTATCCTTTACAATAAGATTTGCTCAGAATGTCTAAGTGAAAATAACTCACCGTGAATCATACCAGAATCATGCAGTTGTATTCGAATTTATTGTTTTTAGTTAATGAAACTTCTAATGAAACAATTATTTTTTACTAGCATATAAATGTACATTTTTATATTATTCCTGTATATATAAAATTTTAAATAATTCATTAAGTGTTAAACTTTGCATTTAATCGATTAAATAAAGTTTTAGTAAAATATAAGAGTAATTTTTTAATGAATGGTTTTGAAATCACTTTAACTTTATAAGAAAAAAATAAAAAGAGGTTTTAAAATTACTTAATAGGATAAAATTAAAAATCTTATTGTTTCTAGCAATTGTTTTATCTAGTTATAAACTATATATTATTTTAATATATACGCCTTATACTTAAGTCAGTTTTAGAGAAAAAACCAAGAAAAAAATCCCAACGGGTAGGTTGATGAGTTGGATTATTCTATTATACTTAAAGAATCCAGGTACGGAAAAATCGAAATACAATACGCGGAAAAACAGGTGAGATTTTCGGCTAAAACTCCAAAGCAGTGGACGGTAAACATAACACACCTTAAAACAACCTACTCACACGACGGCCAAACTAAGAATGAAGGGAAACGTTGAGTTGTAACACCTTATCTACTAGAGATAAGGGGGGAATTCCCGGAAAAGATGACTCACCCCTCGTTCGTTCATGTACAACATCTTCCGAGAAAGTTCGTGAAGGATCGGTGACGAGTTTGAATAATTTGCGTAACCGCTAAATATAAGTATTATAGTAATGATAAATTTATTTCATAATCGATAACTCATTTATACATAATCAGGTTCACACCTTATGTAAAACAATACTATATTTAAAAGTTTTACTATACAATAGACATTCCCATATGGATATTCATAAGGCTTAAGACCAATTAATAAAACGAGGGTCCTATAAGCGAAATGCATGAGAGTCTTTCTAAGGAATCCTAATCTGTATTGAAGTCAGTTTTAGTGAAAACCAAGAAAAACTACAAACGGGTAGATTGATGAAATGGATTCGAACCCAACACTTCCCCTTTTACTATAGAATCGTTAACAAATCGTAAGATTGATGACTCATACTAGAGTCATACAGCTGTATTGAAACTTACTGTTTTCAGTTAATGAAACTTCGAATGAGACAATTATTTTTACCACCACGTAAATGAAAATTTTTATATTATTCCTATATGGATAAAACTTTAAATAATTCTTTACAAGTGTAAACTCATACCATTAAATATTTAACTGTTGGCCGTATAAGTGGATTGGTCTGTGTGGGAGTCTTTCTATATTTAAGTGAGTTTTGAAGACATCCTCGGAAAACTCCAAACAGATAGGTTGATCAGCTGGAATCGAACCTGGTATTAAACACAGAATCGTTTGATCTTCCAAAATCCTTGTAACAACATGTTTATGAACTTTATAAGAAAATGCTTAATACGGTTTGAGCTTAGTAGATTTTGCATGCGTTAACTATGTAACAGCGAATTAAACATCTATAGTTGTAATTTTTTTCACTATATATTATTTAACTATATTTATACACCATGCATTGTATAATATTTCCCGGGGTAAAAGTTTAAACTGAGTAATTATTCATCAACATAGGTGTTAAATTGAATACAAAAGACAGTATATGAATAAACGGTTAGTAATGTGAAAATGCTGATTTGTAAAACATTTTGAAAGAAGTAACTCATAAATTTATTTGATATCTTTATACTTATGCATACACACGCTTAAGAGACCTATATAAAACAACACTATGATTAAAAGTTTTACAAATTTTTCAGCATACAATAAAAAATAGTAATCAATATTCATTTACAATAAATAATTTAACGTTATTAAACCAAAAAATAATTTATTTTTTGATTCGATTTTAATAATTAATATTCATATAGGGTTGTTGGTTGATGAATGTCATTCAATGAACACTTAAACAAAGGGTTTGCGGATTATAATTGAATTGTAAACGAAATGTCGTTACACGTTTTGAATGACTATCCTCCTTCATCAGGATTTAAAGGGTAGTTTCGAAAGACTATCCTATCTTATTTATAAATTTTCAGATAAAAGAACAACACTCATGTTGCATTCTGATGGGTTGAATCGGTTACATGATAAAATACAACATTCATATAACTTTTTAGAATTATGCAGAACCTTTAATAAAAAAATTTTGTATGCATTTTAGGGTCTTAGCATTTTTGGAGATATTTCGGAGACATAAGTTTTGATGGATTTAAAAATTAAAGGGATTACATAGGATGGAAAACAATAACATACCGGTAGTTAACAGTTAATTTTTTAACATACATTAAGGTTAGTGGTGAATGTCAGGTAATTCATTTAAAACAAAAATATAATAAGGGTTGATTGAAACAAAGGGTTTGTAGCTTATAATTATAGGATAAAACGTTATGTGTTTCGAAAACCCTTCATCAAGATTGGAACAACCGTTTCGAATGATACTCTCACTTCATCAGATAGACTTAAACTTTTATTTTATCAGAATGAAAGAAAACGATAGACGATTTACACTTATTGAAAACCCAACTTATAAATAATTCGACTTGCATTAAAAATGCAACTCGCATATACACTTTGAAACAATCAATAAATTTTATATTATCACTATGCATTAAATAAGTTTCCCATTTAACATTCAAGATGAATTTATTTTTACATTAATTAAAAATTGAACATGTATTAATTTTTAAAATGACTATTTTTTAAAAAGTTTTAAAACAGCTAATAAATTTTATAAGATTTTACAATTAAATAAATTTAGCATATTATGAAAGTTTTACATCACTCGATAAAATTTTTTATATAGGCAATAAAAGTTATACACATTATAAATATAAACTCATAAAATAAATTTCACACTTAACATTTAAACTCTAACCAATCAATCTTAAAGTAATTTTTTATCTTTTGTACATACTCATAAACCTTTTGTTTCTATTGTAAAGTGAAGTATGACTCATGCTTTAATTAAAATCTCTAATCAAAATTATAAGAAAGTAAAGTTTAGGAAATACCTATGTATTATAGGTAAATTAATACAGTATAAATATTCATGTTTTTCAGTTAAGTAAAAAGGTTAGATAATTAATTTTACAGAGTACTTAAATAATGTATAATTAAGTTTCAGAATTATTTTTTTTTTCTTCTATAGTATGTATATATAAATTTTTAAATACAAAGTTTTTATTAAAATACAATAAAGAAAGTTTTGTATGATATTAACTTACAATGCACCTAAAACTTTAAATATATAGAAACAATTGTACAGTTGGTTTTGTCTGAAGCATATATATAAATAATAAAATCTTGTTCAGTTTAGTTTTTAAAACACTATAAAGATTTTAGATACACATATTTTTATGTTGTTTAAATAAAATTTTTAAAATGAAACAATATTAATGTTATAAAATAATACACTCAGCATGACTCACCGAGTGTGCTATTCCATCAAATTATTCTGCATACATGTAATAACATGTCTGACTTAACTATATACTGAATTACCATTATTTCAGAAAAAGTTGGGACTTACCTTCAAACACGTCCTACACCCTTGGCAGACTTGAAGAAAATGAATGATATGAGACATTCTTATCAGTGACGCCCGGGCACGAGGTCAGTGACGTCACGAGTGATGTGATTGGCTATGCTCAGTCACGTGATCATGACGTCATCCTCTCATCAATGACGTCACCGATTGCTTATCAGTTACCACAACGCGCGGAAATGTCCTTCAGTACGCAATGAAAAATATTCAAAGTCTACGGGACATTACTCGAAACGATTCCATTGTCTTATACGGTAAATTGAAATATAACACGCGGAAAAAGGATCGACATATACCGGAGAAACTATGCATACTGCCCGATGAAAATAACCCGCACAGCTAAGGAGATGCTACCAGGATGAGAGTCAAAGTCCAACTGAATTCAAACAATATGACAAGGTCTATAAATCTCGCGTGTTGATTAGATGGTTTTGATGAATGGGTTTTCCCCCACACCTAAGCAGAATGGAGAAGTCATAGGTTTTTTCCTCACCTATCACGAAGATGATATCACTTAATTAAGTTTCTTAATTAAAATTATGCAAATTATATGTAAGTCTTTCAAATATCTCTTAATTATATTTTCTAATTAAAATTATGTATCATATGCTCTCCTGGTTAAAGATTTAATAAACCTAACTTTTATACAACATAAATAAATTTAATAAGTATAATCTGTTCGATGACTCATCAAACGATGACTCATCGTAAACATGTGCGAACATGTCTAAACATATCTAAACATGAATCTACTTGAACCTTAACATTTTATTGTATAAGATTTCATATTATTGCTTTTTATATTATTCAAACCGAAAGTTATTTTTATTATTATTGTTTACTTAAGAGAAACTTAATTTGCATTCATTATGAATAAAAATTTAATTATTAACTGCAAAATCTGTTTACTTATAATTTTCATCAACTAGTGTTGTTTATTTAATTTCCAACATCATATACTTTGTGATTTATATAGTAATTATCACTTATTCAGTAAAATATTAAGGTTCAAGTAGATTCATGTTTAGATATGTTTAGACATGTTCGCACATGTTTACGATGAGTCATCGTTTGATGAGTCATCGAACAGATTATACTTATTAAATTTATTTATGTTGTATAAAAGTTAGGTTTATTAAATCTTTAACCAGGAGAGCATATGATACATAATTTTAATTAGAAAATATAATTAAGAGATATTTGAAAGACTTACATATAATTTGCATAATTTTAATTAAGAAACTTAATTAAGTGATATCATCTTCGTGATAGGTGAGGAAAAAACCTATGACTTCTCCATTCTGCTTAGGTGTGGGGGAAAACCCATTCATCAAAACCATCTAATCAACACGCGAGATTTATAGACCTTGTCATATTGTTTGAATTCAGTTGGATTTTGACTCTCATCCTGGTAGCATCTCCTTAGCTGTGCGGGTTATTTTCATCGGGCAGTATGCATAGTTTCTCCGGTATATGTCGATCTTTTTTCCGCGTGTTATATTTCAATTTACCGTATAAGACAATGGAATCGTTTCGAGTAATGTCCCGTAGACTTTGAATATTTTTCATTGCGTACTGAAGGACATTTCCGCGCGTTGTGGTAGCTGATAAGCAATCGGTGACGTCATTGATGAGAGGAGGACGTCATGATCACGTGACTGAGCATAGCCAATCACATCACTCGTGACGTCACTGACCTCGTGCCCGGGCGTCACTGATAAGAATGTCTCATATCATTCATTTTCTTCAAGTCTGCCAAGGGTGTAGGACGTGTTTGAAGGTAAGTCCCAACTTTTTCTGAAATAATGGTAATTCAGTATATAGTTAAGTCAGACATGTTATTACATGTATGCAGAATAATTTGATGGAATAGCACACTCGGTGAGTCATGCTGAGTGTATTATTTTATAACATTAATATTGTTTCATTTTAAAAATTTTATTTAAACAACATAAAAATATGTGTATCTAAAATCTTTATAGTGTTTTAAAAACTAAACTGAACAAGATTTTATTATTTATATATATGCTTCAGACAAAACCAACTGTACAATTGTTTCTATATATTTAAAGTTTTAGGTGCATTGTAAGTTAATATCATACAAAACTTTGGTTATTGTATTTTAATAAAAACTTTGTATTTAAAAATTTATATATACATACTATAGAAGAAAAAAAAAAAATAATAATTCTGAAACTTAATTATACATTATTTAAGTACTCTGTAAAATTAATTATCTAACCTTTTTACTTAACTGAAAAACATGAATATTTATACTGTATTAATTTACCTATAATACATAGGTATTTCCTAAACTTTACTTTCTTATAATTTTGATTAGAGATTTTAATTAAAGCATGAGTCATACTTCACTTTACAATAGAAACAAAAGGTTTATGAGTATGTACAAAAGATAAAAAATTACTTTAAGATTGATTGGTTAGAGTTTAAATGTTAAGTGTGAAATTTATTTTATGAGTTTATATTTATAATGTGTATAACTTTTATTGCCTATATAAAAAACTTTATCGAGTGATGTAAAACTTTCATAATATGCTAAATTTATTTAATTGTAAAAGCTTATAATATTTATTAGCTGTTTTAAAACTTTTTAAAAAATAGTCATTTTAAAAATTAATACATGTTCAATTTTTAATTAATGTAAAAATAAATTCATCTTGAATGTTAAATGGGAAACTTATTTAATGCATAGTGATAATATAAAATTTATTGATTGTTTCAAAGTGTATATGCGAGTTGCATTTTTAATGCAAGTCGAATTATTTATAAGTTGGGTTTTCAATAAGTGTAAATCGTCTATCGTTTTCTTTCATTCTGATAAAATAAAAGTTTAAGTCTATCTGATGAAGGGAGAGTATCATTCGAAACGGTTGTTCCAATCTTGATGAAGGGTTTTCGAAACACATAACGTTTTATCCTATAATTATAACCTACAAACCCTTTGTTTCAATCAACCCTTATTATATTTTTGTTTTAAATGAATTACCTGACATTCATCCACTAACCTTAATGTATGTTAAAAAATTAACTGTTAACTACCGGTATGTTATTGTTTTCCATCCTATGTAATCCCTTTAATTTTTAATTCCATCAAAACTTATGTCTCCGAAATATCTCCAAAAATGCTAAGTCCCTAAAATGCATACAAAATTTTTTTATTAAAGGTTCTGCATAATTCTAAAAAGTTATATGAATGTTGTATTTTATCATGTGACCGATTCAACCCATGAGAATGCAGCATGAGTGTTGTTCTTTTATCTGAAAATTTATAAATAAGATAGGATAGTCTTTCGAAACTACCCTTTAAATCCTGATGAAGGAGGATAGTCATTCAAAACGTGTAACGACATTTCGTTTACAATTCAATTATAATCCGCAAACCCTTTGTTTAAGTGTTCATTGAATGACATTCATCAACCAACAACCCTATATGAATATTAATTATTTAAATCGAATCAAAAAATAAATTATTTTTTGGTTTAATAACGTTAAATTATTTATTGTAAATGAATATTGATTACTATTTTTTATTGTATGCTGAAAAATTAGTAAAACTTTTAATCATAGTGTTGTTTTATATAGGTCTCTTAAGCGTGTGTATGCATAAGTATAAAGATATCAAATAAATTTATGAGTTACTTCTTTCAAAATGTTTTACAAATCAGCATTTTCACAGTACTAATCGTTTATTCATATACTGTCTTTTGTATTCAATTTAACACTTATGTTGATGAATAATTACTCAGTTTAAACTTTTACCCCGGGAAATATAATACAATGCATGGTGTATAAATATAGTTAAATAATATATAGTGAAAAAAATTACAACTATAGATGTTTAATTCGCTGTTACATAGTTAACGTATGCAAAATCTACTAAGCTCAAACCGTATTAAGCATTTTCTTATAAAGTTCATAAACATGTTGTTACAAGGATTTTGGAAGATCAAACGATTCTGTGTTTAATACCAGGTTCGATTCCAGCTTATCAACCTATCTGTTTGGAGTTTTCCGAGGATGTCTTCAAAACTCACTTAAATATAGAAAGACTCCCACACAGACCAATCCACTTATACGGCCAACAGTTAAATATTTAATGGTATGAGTTTACACTTGTAATGAATTATTTAAAGTTTTATCTATATAGGAATAATATAAAAATTTTCATTTACGTGGTGGTAAAAATAATTGTCTCATTCGAAGTTTCATTAACTGAAAACAGTAAGTTTCAATACAGCTGTATGACTCTAGTATGAGTCATCAATCTTACGATTTGTTAACGATTCTATAGTAAAAGGGGAAGTGTTGGGTTCGAATCCATTTCATCAATCTACCCGTTTGTAGTTTTTCTTGGTTTTCACTAAAACTGACTTCAATACAGATTAGGATTCCTTAGAAAGACTCTCATGCATTTCGCTTATAGGACCCTCGTTTTATTAATTGGTCTTAAGCCTTATGAATATCCATATGGGAATGTCTATTGTATAGTAAAACTTTTAAATATAGTATTGTTTTATATAAGGTGTGAACCTGATTATGTATAAATGAGTTATCGATTATGAAATAAATTTATCATTACTATAATACTTATATTTAGCGGTTACGCAAATTATTCAAACTCGTCACCGATCCTTCACGAACTTTCTCGGAAGATGTTGTACATGTACGAACGAGAGGTGAGTCATCTTTTCCGGGAATTCCCCCCTTATCTCTAGTAGATAAGGTGTTACAACTCAACGTTTCCCTTCATTCTTAGTTTGGCCGTCGTGTGAGTAGGTTGTTTTAAGGTGTGTTATGTTTACCGTCCACTGCTTTGGAGTTTTAGCCGAAAATCTCACCTGTTTTTCCACGTATTGTATTTCGATTTTTCCGTACCTGGATTCTTTAAGTATAATAGAATAATCCAACTCATCAACCTACCCGTTGGGATTTTTTTCTTGGTTTTTTCTCTAAAACTGACTTAAGTATAAGGCGTATATATTAAAATAATATATAGTTTATAACTAGATAAAATAATTGCTAGAAACAATAAGATTTTTAATTTTATCCTATTAAGTAATTTTAAAACCTCTTTTTATTTTTTTCTTATAAAGTTAAAGTGATTTCAAAACCATTCATTAAAAAATTACTCTTATATTTTACTAAAACTTTATTTAATCGATTAAATGCAAAGTTTAACACTTAATGAATTATTTAAAATTTTATATATACAGGAATAATATAAAAATGTACATTTATATGCTAGTAAAAAATAATTGTTTCATTAGAAGTTTCATTAACTAAAAACAATAAATTCGAATACAACTGCATGATTCTGGTATGATTCACGGTGAGTTATTTTCACTTAGACATTCTGAGCAAATCTTATTGTAAAGGATAATTTCTTTCTGTGAAAGTGTCACCTCAATTCTCTCATAAGGATTATTGTTTAGTATTTTTAAATCATATATCCAACTTATAAAATTTAGCGGATATGCAAATGAGTAATTTTTATTACGTATAGTTCAATCCGTATAAATAAGTTAAAAATTTTACCTTGCGATGTATTGATATATCAAAATAATATATAGTTATTATACAAAAATCTCTCTTGCTATCTGATTATTTATAGATAGTTTATTACTTAGTTTTATAACTAGAGAAAATAATTACTAAAACAATAAGATTTCTGTTTTTAATTTTATCCTATTAAGTGATTTTAAAACCTTTCATTAAAAATTATAGTTACATTTTATTGAATGAAAAAGGATGTCTTATCGTAAAATAATTCTGTTTTGATCTCATTATTTTCTTAGCATAATTAAAAAAGTAAAATTAAATAAAAAAAATTAAAAATACTTCAATATTTTAATAGGTTAATTGCGGAATTCAACTCTTATTGCATAATTTAAATGTAGTTTACAACTGATATTAAATAAATGATCTCTATAAACTATTTTATATTATTGTAAAAACACAGAACTTTAACAACATTCTACTAAGATAGGTATGAATGAACATTCTTATCTGTATGAGTCATCGTCTAGCGATAAACAGTTTCTCGCATTTGTATGCAAGACTGAAGGTTGCATTTCGCTAAGGGAAATTTCTTCAATTTTAAGTAAGTTTTATAATTTATTATTACTATTTGATAATTTAATAAACTTAATATGTATCTCTACTCTATACGTAATATCTTAATATGTATACTCTAGTAAATATATTTGTTTATAATAGAAATTTTATTAAAACTTTACGAAAGTTATATAAGAAATTTTTATTGTTTTATTGAAGAGAGAGAAATTAATTTGAAAAATATTTTTTATTGGTATTTATTTATAAGGAATTTTTTATTGTTATACTATAAACTTTTTTTATTGTTACACTATAAACTTTTTTGTTTATAAAAAACTAAATTTTGCATAAATAAAACTACTTTCACACATGGAAAATTATTGCTTAAATGAAACCTAGAAAAGTTTCCATTTAACTTGTGTATGTTTAGAAATTATTTGAGTAAAACTAATTTTTGCAATATATATAAAACTCCTTTCACAAAAGAATTTTTATTTTTTAATTATAACTTACTTTTATATGTATTTATTTATTTAAATACCGTTTAAGTGATAGATAGATAATAATCGTTTAAACTCATTGTATGATATGGTTTGTGAAAAAATTATTGCATTTTCCTAATTATTCGCTGTATTGTTTTAATGATTTTAACTTAATCTTTATATGAGATAATGTGGATTACACATGATTCATCAGCTGTAGGGGTTTTCCGTTGCAGGTGATAACTGACTCATAGAATATTCCGTATTATCTGTTTTTTAAGGAAACTGTTTATTTTCATTTAAAATGATGCATTGAATTTTTATGTAATTTATTTCGAAATGTTTAATATAAAATAACTTTTAGTAACTGATAGTTTTTAAATATAACTAATCCTTTTTATTATTGATAAAAAAGAACTTATTTTTATTAGTTCAAGTTTAAAAGTATTTACCTGTTTCATTCAAGATAGTATAAATTATATTACTGTGTTAAACTTGAATAAATGTTAAACTTATTTAGTGAGAATATAAAGTTTAATTTAAATAACATATTCATGTACTTATAAAAATTTCGTGTTAGGATAAATTGAATAGTAACAACATAAAGTTTAGTTAATTATAATATATATAAAATTTAATTGTTGATTTTAATCATTGTATGTATTTTTAAATTAATATTATTATAGGATAGTCATTTTTATTTTATTTTTATTTTTATTTATTTTATTTTTTATTTATTTATTTATTTTATAACTTTACTGTATATCTTTGTATGCATTTTTTAATTAATATTATTATATGAAAGTCATTTTTTTTTTTTTAATTTATATTATTATATGAAAGTCATTTTTTTAATATATTATTATATAATATTAATTTTTTTTTAATTAATATTATTATAGGATAGTATTTTTTTTAAATTTATAACTTTACTATATATCTTTGTATGCATTTTTTTTTTTTTTTTTTTTTTTTTTTTTTTTTTTTTTTTTAAAGATTAATATTATTATATGATAGTAATTTTTTTTTTTCTTTTTTTCTTTATTTATAATTTATGTCTTTGTAAGCATTTTTTTAGATTAATATTATTATATGATAGTAATTTTTAAAAGTGCATGTGCTCAATTTTTAACGAATGTAAGTTAGAGTTTAAATAAATGTGAAACTTATTTAGTGAGAATATAAAGTTTAATTTATATAATTTTTATTATATTTAGTTTAATTTATAACATATATATCCTCATTTACTGATTTTGAAACTTTAGTTTATCGTATTTGTTTAGTTATAGCATAAATAACAGTACGTGTTTTATATAATTTTTATTATATTTAGTTTCATTTATATGATAGTAATTTTTTAAAGTGTATGCGTGTTCAATTTTTAAAGAATGTAAAAATAGTATTTCAAAGTTAGAGGTTAAATAACAGTATGTGTTTTATATAATTTTTTTCATATTTAGTTTATATAACATAACTGTATACAAAATTTATTAACTGATTAAAAACTTCTGTTAAATTTTTAACGAATGTAAGATAGAGTTTAAAAAAATGTTAAACTTATTTAGTGAGAATATAAAGTTTAATTTACATAATTTTTATTATATTTAGTTTAATTTATATGATAGTATTTTTTTAAAGTGTATGAGTGTTCAATTTTTAAAGAATGTAAAAATAGTATTTCAAAGTTAGAGCTTAAATAACAGTATGTGTTTTATATAATTTTTATTATATTAAGTTTATATAACATAACTATATACAAAATTTATTAACTGATTAAAAACTTCTGTTAAATTTTTAACGAATGTAAGATAGAGTTTAAAGAAATGTTAAACTTTTTTAGTGAGAATATAAAGTTTAATTTACATAATTTTTATTATATTTAGTTTAATTTATATGATAGTAATTTTTTAAAGTGCATGTGGGTTCAATTTTTAACGAATGTAATAATATTATTTCTAAGATAGTCTAAATAAATTTAAAAAGTGAAACTTATTTAGTGTTAAAATAAAGTTAGAATTTTTAAGTGTCTTACATTTTTAATGAATGTTAAATTATTTATTATTTGTTTTGCTTTTAAATCTATGTGTTCATCCACAAAATACGAAAATTTCTATTTAATTCTGTAAAAATTTCGTAATATAAATTTGTAATGATGTCACTAAAAGTATGAACTCCTATTTAAATTCCTTATTTATTATCTTAACACAATATATTTTTAATCTCTAAAAATGCTAAGTTTCTAAAATACTCATAAATTGTTACTGATGTTAATTAACTTCATTCAGTCAAAAATGTTAAGTCCCACCGGAAATTATTTATACTCTTTCGATGGCAACACTTAAATTTTAAAGTCTATACCCTGTTTTTAATTATATAGTACTCATCAACGTTCGGTTCGAATCTAACCCCCTGCAAAAATTCGAAAAAATTTTGAAGTCCCCGAAATTGTGAAAAAAATACTAAGTCCCGAAATTAATGAAAATAAATCTAACTCCTCAAAATTCTCCCTTCTCCCCGATAGATAGCAGCACTCATCGCGGAAACCCTCGTAAAAGGTGATACCCAAAGTTTCTATTCTTCCGGTGGCAACGCTCTAAAAGTTTCTATTCTTCCGGTGGCAACACACCCCTCGTCCAAGATGATGACTAAGTAGTGTAAAAAGGGGGCGTTGAGCGCCAGGGTGGTGGGACGGTGGGTCTAGGGTGGAGGCGCCCTCCACCCTGACCCACATCATCCCACCGTCCCACCACCGTGGCGCTCAACCCCCCTTTTTACACTACTTTCATATTTATTTTTCAACAGATATATATAAGTGTAGCGGCTGTAGTCGTCGATGAAAGTGAGAAAATAACTTTTTCCACCCACCGTAGGTGTCTGGAATGGCCCACAGGGGTCAGAATGTATTATATCTAATGTTTGTTTTGTCTTATGTGTAGCTACTTTGGTGTATGAGTCGTTTTCCAATTTTGACATAATACAAATTTCACAATTATCATCGTGTTTACAATTGTTCAGTTTAATTCCCATTGCCATTTCCTTACTGACGAGTTCTTTTATTTGTGCGATATTTTTGTGTCCTAATCTACTGTGCCATAGTTTAACACAATTTTTATTATCGCAAGTTTGTGTCATGTTTATCTTTTCTTCTATGTTATCATTTGTTTTAACTTCGTACAAATTGTCAGCTACAGTTGCAAAAATATATTCTTCATTTTTAAATTTAATTTCACAAGTGTTCTCTTTAAATACTGCCTGACAACCATTCTCGGTTGCCTTTTTTATTGAAATTAAATTTGTGGCAATTTCAGGAATAAATAGAGTGTCTTTGAGTATAATGTGTTTGGTTTCGTTTTTAGAATTTCTCACTTCTATTTTTACATCTCCACAACCTTGTGAGATTACTGATTGACCATTGGCTAACATAGCTTGTGTTTTATCATTGTTTTTAAATGATATGAACCTTTTTATACTGTTGCATGCATGGCTTGAACTCCCGCTATCTACAATGAACGAGTTTCTGTTTGAATTTCCTACCACAAAAGTTAGATTTTTCATTTTATTTTCCGTTTCTTGTATCATGTTTGATCTTTGTTTTTATATTTATTGCGACTGTAGAAATTGCTTTGATAGTTATTTGAATTTTTGTAGTCATTATTCTCTTTGTGTTTATATTTATTGCTTTCTTTATTTTTTAAATGCCAACAATCGCTTTTATTATGCGAACTCTTTTTGCAATAATTGCAAAACTTTCGTGGTGGTGTTTTATTTTTAATGTGCATTTTATATGCGTTTTCATTATTTGTTTGATTGTTTTCTGATTTTTTTAGATCTTCGTCTAGTAACTTTCCCCTAATGAATTCTGGGGTCAAGTCTTTCTGATCTCTAGATTCAATTGCAGTAATCAAGGTATCGAAACTTGGAGGAAGTGAGCATAGCATAAGAGCTGACATGTGCTCATCATTTATCACTTCATCTATAGCGGTCAGTCTATCACGGATCTGATATATGTGCGTTAGATGTTGAGATAGGTTTTCACCCTCTGCTAGTTTAGCAGAATATAATTTTCTCAATAGAAATAATTTACTGGATAAATTCGATCGCTCGTGAATACTTTTTAAAGTGTCCCACGTTTGCCTAGCTGTCGCGAGATTTTTTATGTGTACAATTTGGTCGTCTTCTATCGATAAATTAATAATCGCTTTGGCTTTGCGATCCTTTATTGTCCACTCATTAGTGACAGGATTGGGAGGTTCGTCTGTTATCAATTCAAACAAATTTTCCTTGCATAGCATCATTTCTATTTTGAACTTCCATAAATCGTAATTCGTGGAATTCAATTTGTCGATGATTGAAACATCTTTTGCAAAAGCAATTTTAACTTTATTATTTAATCACCGCAAATATTTTGATTATATAATATTTCTTTTCTTATTATACTTAATTACAATTCAATTGAGTTTTTTCTTTTCTTTCTTCTTGTTTCTAGAACACATATATTTTTCAAAACAAAACTTTTAGTTTCAGTTCTATTTAGAACGGATGCTCTTTTTTTTTTTTTTTTTAATTTTTTTTAATCGAAATTTATTTTAATTCATTTATTATTTTTGTATTTTTAACATATTCCACTTCATATTATCTTAAAATAGAACACTATACTTTTCTTATATCTATATAAATGAATTTATATATATAGAAAGTGTGACATCATTTTTTCTTCTGTGCTCATAATCTGTTCTTTTAAAATACCTCAATAGCACAGAATATTATTTTATAATAACGCAGATGTCACACATATTTATTTTAATTATATATATATTTCGATAAAATATTTTACAGGTAATTATAATTAAGAAAATCTTCTTACCTGTATTCGTCAATTTAGCATCCGATCTTTATATTCTTGTTTAGACAGCTAAATCATTATAAACTCTTCTATAAAGAAAATATCCATTAGATTCAAATGATTCAGCATACTCAATTACGAGATGACTTTGTGTCTTTTAAATATTTAATAAAAGAATAAAAAATAAAAAACATGAGTTTAAGTTACGGAGCTACTAAACGCTCCGAACATTAGAAGATCTACATTACGACTACAGATGAAAATATTACATGTACACTGATGCAGGTGGCATGCGCAGATGCCTCATTTGTTTCTTTTCACAGTTCGAATCGAAAGTAAAATGTTTTGATAGTCTGTGAAATATATTGGGCAGATAATTGTTATATTTTCAACACAAAAGAGGTTTCATGCAAACATCATTTTAAACGTGATTGGTGGAGGATAGGTGAGTCTTATCGCTTAAACTATAAAGTGTAAGAAATAAGACTCATTGCTGTACGAGTAATTAAAATGGTGAAATCGCTGCAGTTCTCGCCTGAAGAAGTTGCGAAACTTTGTAAGCTTAAAGCGAAAGGTAAATCTGTTTTACAAATGTCACTTATTTTAAATAGGTCTAAACATGGTGTTCATGGTATAAATAATTCAAAATTGCGTATCGCTCAGGGAAACAGAGAAAAACCCCATTTTGTGAGAATAGAAGAATTAAAAGAATAGCTCTAATTGACAATTTCTCTATTAATCAGATAAAAAATCACATAACACCATATGCAGACGAATAACTGAACCAGTTTATAATTATATACTAATTACACTGCTCGGCATGAAAATTGCTAAAATACCTATATTACCAAGATAATATAGGTTATCGCTGGTAGATTTTCTGTTGTTTGGGTTATTTGCCCAGTCTGCATCCGCATATGCGGTCAATATCGGCTTTTCATTTGTATATGTCACTTTTAATTCAAATAAAGTATGATTTTTTTCACTGCTGTCCAGTCACATTCTTGCGGTTTTTCATTTGTTCTGGATTCTATACTTACTGCCACAGATATATCCGGTCGAGAGATTGTCGCTATACACAGGAATCCCCCTATTGCACTTCCGTAATTTTTATTATTCGGTAACAAATTATCTTCATTTACGTTTTTTAAGTAGGCAGTGTCGATCGGTGTGTCAGTCGGTCTGGAGTCCTCTAAGTGGAATTTATTTACCAAATCTCCAATTTTATTTATTTGATCAATCGTGATAGTTTTCTTATTTAATCTTTGTATGTTTATACCGAGGTAATTCGTTACATTTTCTAAGACTGTTATTTTATATTCCTTTTTTAATTTAATGATTGTGTCATTAATATCCTCATTTGTTCCGGGTATGAGGATATCATCTACGTAAACAAGTAAGAAGTAGCATAGCCTCCTAAACTAGATGCCTGTCGCGTTGCTCGTAAACTTGGCAACAGTTCAAGCGGTAGGCAGCGCCACCTGGTACAGATTGCGCGATTTTTTTATTCAACAGCCCCCAATAATGTTTAAAAGTAGGAGTTGATATACATAAAAGGCGAACAGAATGGAAGAAACATCGATTATATATATCATACATCACTTCTTAAAATTATTGGTAACAGTTGAATAAAAATGTCGCGCAATCTGTACCAGGTTGCCTACCGCTTTAACTGTTGCCAAGTTTACGAGCAACGCGACAGGCATCTAGTTTAGGAGGCTATGGAAGTAGACTGTTTTATTTTTGTCTTCCTTTTTGTACAAACATTTGTCAGTCGTACTCTGAGTAAAA
Source organism: Salticus scenicus (assembly GCA_963930645.1). Taxonomy (NCBI): domain Eukaryota; kingdom Metazoa; phylum Arthropoda; class Arachnida; order Araneae; family Salticidae; genus Salticus; species Salticus scenicus. The sequence continues at coordinate 29,894,065 of OZ005657.1, forward strand.
TTTAATCTAGTTAGGGTTTCGTGAATCTTAAGATTCCAGGCTCTCGCAGCCTGCTTGAGTCCACATATAGCCTTTTTAAGTTTGCACACCTTATTTTTTTCTTCGGGTTTTTAAAACCCTTCGGCTGTTGCATGTATATCTCTTCGTCTAACTGCCCGTGAAGAAAAGCTGTTTTAACATCCAGCTGTTTTAACTCTAAATTTTTGTATGCTGCTATGGCTAAGAAAGCACGAATTGTTGCATGAGACGCCACTGAGGCAAAAGTTTCATCGTAATCAATGCCATACTTTTTACTGAACCCTTTTGCAACGAGACGCGCTTTATATTTTAGAACCTCTCCTTTGTTATCCAATTTGGCTTTCAACGCCCACTCTGACCCTACTATGTTTCTGTTGGGTGGTGGAACTACCAATTCCCATGTGTTATTTCCTTTTAATGAGTTAATTTCATCTTTAGCGGCATTAAGCCAATTGTATTTTTCATACTTGATTTTTCATATCTGAAATTTCCTGAAAGGTTTTTTGGTTCGACCGATTTTATAGTATTGGATATTAAAGAGAACCTACCAGGTGGGACACGATTATTTGATCGATTTCATCTTCTGGGAATATTTCGAATTGTAATTTCTTTGTGATTCGGATTCCTCAGTGTGTTCTGATTCCTGATTTTGCTCAGTCAAAATTACTGGAAAATTGGGTTTAATATTATTTATTTTGCTAGCATTGGTTTTGTATTCATTTTCATTTATTTATAACTGTTCTTTGCCAGTGTTTTTGCATGTTTCATTTATTTGATTTGTTTCGATAAATTTGACTTTTCTACGGATTTTACGTACGTAAATTCTATAACCCTTACTTCTTAGGTCATATCCCACAAATGTACCCAGTCTAGCTTTGCTGTCTAGTTTCCTTCTGTTAATCTTATGAGTGTATACTTACGCTTTGCAACCAAAAGTTTTAATATTTGAAAGATCTGGTATGTTTCCTGGCCATCTTTCATACGGCGTTGTATCGCAAGCTCTTGTAGGTAATCGGTTTTGCAGGTAAGTTGAGGTCATGATAGCTTCGCCCCAGAAATTATTCGTTAATCCGCTCTGCTTTAATAAGCACCTAGTCATTTCAACTAAGGTTCTCTCCGCTACGGCGTTTTGGGGTGAACAGTGAGGTACGATAAGTTGATGTTCTATACCTTCATTAGTGAGAAGTTCTTCGAATTGTTTATTTGTATACATTCCCCACTATTGTCTGAGCAAAGTACTTTTATTTTTCTTCCAAACCTGTTCGCGGTTAACGAATAATATTCCTTAATTTTTTCAAAAGCCTCGCTTTTATTTTTCAACAGATATTTAAATGTGTACCTACTGCCACCGACAGTGGATGTGTGAAATGGTCCGCAAATGTCAGTGTGTACTGAATCTTGGTGTTTGCTTGCTCTATAAGTAGCCTTTTCTGGATAGGAGTCATCCTCTAGTTTGGAAACTATGCAAATTTTACATTCTTCAGTATGTCTGCATTTATTTAACAGTTGCTATATTTTTGTCGACGAGCTCTCAGATCGGTTGATATTCTCTTTTACCTAACCGCTGGTGTCATATTTTTGTACAATTTTCATCAGTGCATGTTACTGCCATGTTTATAATTTCCGATAAATTTTATGTGTCTCAGTAGTGTAAAAAGGGGGGTTCACCGCCACGGTGGAGGGACGGAGGGACGATGAGGGTCAGGGTGGAGGCGAGCCACCACCCTAGACCCACCGTCCCTCCACCGTGTCGGTCAACGCCCCCTTTTTACACTACTTAGTCATCATCTTGGACGAAGGGTGTGTTGCCACCGGAAGAATAGAAACTGTGTGTTGCCACCGGAAGAATAGAAACTTTGACTATCATCTTGGATGAGAAGTTTGGTGGTGCCATCTATCGGGGAGAAGGGGAATTTTTAAGGAGTTAGATTGATTTCATGCCCCTTTTCACTCCGTAGAGCAAGGCGGGAGTTAGTTCCTTTAAAAAAATAAATAAATAAATAAATAAATAAATAAAAAAATGTCAACCTGAAAAACTCATCACACAGTTTTCTGGAGTTGTCTTCAAAGCATGGGTTCAGACAATTTTCATAGATGCGAAACAATCTGTACAATTTACATAGGTGCAGGAATAATCTTCATAGATGCGAAACAATTTATATATAAAGATGCAGAAACAATTTAAAAATATATACAGGATGCAGGAACAATCTTCATGGGTGTAGAAACAATTGATATATACAGGGTGCAGGAACAATCTTCATAGGTGCGAAACAATCTGTACAATTTACATAGGTGCAGGAACAATCTTCATAGGTGCGAAACAATCTGTACAATTTACATAGGTGCAGGAACAATCTTCATAGGTGCGAAACAATCTACATAGGTGCAGAAACAAATGATATATACAGGGTGCAGGAAAAATTGATATATACAGGATGCAGGAACATTTTTCATAGGTGCAGAAACAATTTAAAAATATATACAGGGTACAGACATTAAAATTTAGGTGTTGCCATTGGAAGAGTATAAATAATTTCCGGTGGGACTTAACATTTTTGACTGAATGAAACAATGAATGACAGAAGTTAATTAACATCAGTAACAATTTATGAGTATTTTAGAAACTTAGCATTTTTAGAGATTAAAAATATATTGCGTTAAGATAATAAATAAGGAATTTAAATAGGAGTTCATACTTTTAGTGATGTCATTGTAAATTTATATTAGGAAATTTTTACAAAATTAAATAGAAATTTTCGTATTTTGTGGATTAACACATAGATTTAAAAGCAAAACAAATAATAAATAATTTAACATCCATTAAAAATTCTAACTTTATTTTATCACTAAATAAGGTTCACTTTTTAAATTTATTTAGACTATCTTAGAAATAATATTATTACATTCGTTAAAAATTGAACACACATGCACTTTAAAAAATTACTATCATATAAATGAAACTAAATATAATAAAAATTATGTAAACTAAACTTTATATTCTCACTAAATAAGTTTAACATTTCTTTAAACTTCATCTTACATTCGTTAAAAATTTAACAGAAGTTTTTAATCTGTTAATAAATTTTATATACAGTTATGTTATATAAACTAAATATAATAAAAATTATATAAAACACATACTGTTATTTAAGCTCTAACTTAGAAATACTATTATTACATTCTTTAAAAATTGAATACACATACACTTTAAAAAATTACTAACATATAAAAAAAACTCTCTTGTAGGTAATCGGTTTTGCAGGTATGTTGAGGTCATGATAGCTTCGCCCCAGAAATTATTCGTTAATCCGCTCTGCTTTAATAAGCACCTAGTCATTTCAACTAAGGTTCTCTCCGCTACGGCGTTTTGGGGTGAACAGTGAGGTACGATAAGTTGATGTTCTATATCTTCATTAGTGAGAAGTTCTTCGAATTGTTTATTTGTATACATTCCCCACTATTGTCTGAGCAAAGTACTTTTATTTTTCTTCCAAACCTGTTCGCGGTTAACGAATAATATTCCTTAATTTTTTCAAAAGCCTCGCTTTTATTTTTCAACAGATATTTAAATGTGTACCTACTGCCACCGACAGTGGATGTGTGAAATGGTCCGCAAATGTCAGTGTGTACTGAATCTTGGTGTTTGTTTGCTCTATAAGTAGCCTTTTCTGGATAGGAGTCATCCTCTAGTTTGGAAACTATGCAAATTTTACATTCTTCAGTATGTCTGCATTTATTTAACAGTTGCTATATTTTTGTCGACGAGCTCTCAGATCGGTTGATATTCTCTTTTACCTAACCGCTGGTGTCATATTTTTGTACAATTTTCATCAGTGCATGTTACTGCCATGTTTATAATTTCCGATAAATTTTATGTGTCTCAGTAGTGTAAAAAGGGGGGTTCACCGCCACGGTGGAGGGACGGAGGGACGATGAGGGTCAGGGTGGAGGCGAGCCACCACCCTAGACCCACCGTCCCTCCACCGTGTCGGTCAACGCCCCCTTTTTACACTACTTAGTCATCATCTTGGACGAAGGGTGTGTTGCCACCGGAAGAATAGAAACTGTGTGTTGCCACCGGAAGAATAGAAACTTTGACTATCATCTTGGATGAGAAGTTTGGTGGTGCCATCTATCGGGGAGAAGGGGAATTTTTAAGGAGTTAGATTGATTTCATGCCCCTTTTCACTCCGTAGAGCAAGGCGGGAGTTAGTTCCTTTAAAAAAATAAATAAATAAATAAATAAATAAATAAATGTCAACCTGAAGAACTCATCACACAGTTTTCTGGAGTTGTCTTCAAAGCATGGGTTCAGACAATTTTCATAGATGCGAAACAATCTGTACAATTTACATAGGTGCAGGAACAATCTTCATAGATGCGAAACAATTGATATATAAAGATGCAGGAACAATTTAAAAATATATACAGGATGCAGGAACAATCTTCATGGGTGTAGAAACAATTGATATATACAGGGTGCAGGAACAATCTTCATAGGTGCGAAACAATCTGTACAATTTACATAGGTGCAGGAACAATCTTCATAGGTGCGAAACAATCTGTACAATTTACATAGGTGCAGGAACAATCTTCATAGGTGCGAAACAATCTACATAGGTGCAGAAACAAATGATATATACAGGGTGCAGGAAAAATTGATATATACAGGATGCAGGAACATTTTTCATAGGTGCAGAAACAATTTAAAAATATATACAGGGTACAGACATTAAAATTTAGGTGTTGCCATTGGAAGAGTATAAATAATTTCCGGTGGGACTTAACATTTTTGACTGAATGAAACAATGAATGACAGAAGTTAATTAACATCAGTAACAATTTATGAGTATTTTAGAAACTTAGCATTTTTAGAGATTAAAAATATATTGCGTTAAGATAATAAATAAGGAATTTAAATAGGAGTTCATACTTTTAGTGATGTCATTGTAAATTTATATTAGGAAATTTTTACAAAATTAAATAGAAATTTTCGTATTTTGTGGATTAACACATAGATTTAAAAGCAAAACAAATAATAAATAATTTAACATCCATTAAAAATTCTAACTTTATTTTATCACTAAATAAGGTTCACTTTTTAAATTTATTTAGACTATCTTAGAAATAATATTATTACATTCGTTAAAAATTGAACACACATGCACTTTAAAAAATTACTATCATATAAATGAAACTAAATATAATAAAAATTATGTAAACTAAACTTTATATTCTCACTAAATAAGTTTAACATTTCTTTAAACTTCATCTTACATTCGTTAAAAATTTAACAGAAGTTTTTAATCTGTTAATAAATTTTATATACAGTTATGTTATATAAACTAAATATAATAAAAATTATATAAAACACATACTGTTATTTAAGCTCTAACTTAGAAATACTATTATTACATTCTTTAAAAATTGAATACACATACACTTTAAAAAATTACTAACATATAAAAAAAACTCTCTTGTAGGTAATCGGTTTTGCAGGTATGTTGAGGTCATGATAGCTTCGCCGCAGAAATTATTCGTTAATCCGCTCTGCTTTAATAAGCACCTAGTCATTTCAACTAAGGTTCTCTCCGCTACGGCGTTTTGGGGTGAACAGTGAGGTACGATAAGTTGATGTTCTATACCTTCATTAGTGAGAAGTTCTTCGAATTGTTTATTTGTATACATTCCCCACTATTGTCTGAGCAAAGTACTTTTATTTTTCTTCCAAACCTGTTCGCGGTTAACGAATAATATTCCTTAATTTTTTCAAAAGCCTCGCTTTTATATTTCAACAGATATTTAAATGTGTACCTACTGCCACCGACAGTGGATGTGTGAAATGGTCCGCAAATGTCAGTGTGTACTGAATCTTGGTGTTTGTTTGCTCTATAAGTAGCCTTTTCTGGATAGGAGTCATCCTCTAGTTTGGAAACTATGCAAATTTTACATTCTTCAGTATGTCTGCATTTATTTAACAGTTGCTATATTTTTGTCGACGAGCTCTCAGATCAGTTGATATTCTCTTTTACCTAACCGCTGGTGTCATATTTTTGTACAATTTTCATCAGTGCATGTTACTGCCATGTTTATAATTTCCGATAAATTTTATGTGTCTCAGTAGTGTAAAAAGGGGGGTTCACCGCCACGGTGGAGGGACGGAGGGACGATGAGGGTCAGGGTGGAGGCGAGCCACCACCCTAGACCCACCGTCCCTCCACCGTGTCGGTCAACGCCCCCTTTTTACACTACTTAGTCATCATCTTGGACGAAGGGTGTGTTGCCACCGGAAGAATAGAAACTGTGTGTTGCCACCGGAAGAATAGAAACTTTGACTATCATCTTGGATGAGAAGTTTGGTGGTGCCATCTATCGGGGAGAAGGGGAATTTTTAAGGAGATAGATTTATTTCATGCCCCTTTTCACTCCGTAGAGCAAGGCGGGAGTTAGTTCCTTTAAAAAAATAAATAAATAAATAAATAAATAAATAAAAAAATGTCAACCTGAAGAACTCATCACACAGTTTTCTGGAGTTGTCTTCAAAGCATGGGTTCAGACAATTTTCATAGATGCGAAACAATCTGTACAATTTACATAGGTGCAGGAACAATCTTCATAGATGCGAAACAATTGATATATAAAGATGCAGGAACAATTTAAAAATATATACAGGATGCAGGAACAATCTTCATGGGTGTAGAAACAATTGATATATACAGGGTGCAGGAACAATCTTCATAGGTGCGAAACAATCTGTACAATTTACATAGGTGCAGGAACAATCTTCATAGGTGCGAAACAATCTGTACAATTTACATAGGTGCAGGAACAATCTTCATAGGTGCGAAACAATCTGTACAATTTACATAGGTGCAGGAACAATCTTCATAGGTGCGAAACAATCTACATAGGTGCAGAAACAAATGATATATACAGGGTGCAGGAAAAATTGATATATACAGGATGCAGGAACATTTTTCATAGGTGCAGAAACAATTTAAAAATATATACAGGGTACAGACATTAAAATTTAGGTGTTGCCATTGGAAGAGTATAAATAATTTCCGGTGGGACTTAACATTTTTGACTGAATGAAACAATGAATGACAGAAGTTAATTAACATCAGTAACAATTTATGAGTATTTTAGAAACTTAGCATTTTTAGAGATTAAAAATATATTGCGTTAAGATAATAAATAAGGAATTTAAATAGGAGTTCATACTTTTAGTGATGTCATTGTAAATTTATATTAGGAAATTTTTACAAAATTAAATAGAAATTTTCGTATTTTGTGGATTAACACATAGATTTAAAAGCAAAACAAATAATAAATAATTTAACATCCATTAAAAATTCTAACTTTATTTTATCACTAAATAAGGTTCACTTTTTAAATTTATTTAGACTATCTTAGAAATAATATTATTACATTCGTTAAAAATTGAACACACATGCACTTTAAAAAATTACTATCATATAAATGAAACTAAATATAATAAAAATTATGTAAACTAAACTTTATATTCTCACTAAATAAGTTTAACATTTCTTTAAACTTCATCTTACATTCGTTAAAAATTTAACAGAAGTTTTTAATCTGTTAATAAATTTTATATACAGTTATGTTATATAAACTAAATATAATAAAAATTATATAAAACACATACTGTTATTTAAGCTCTAACTTAGAAATACTATTATTACATTCTTTAAAAATTGAATACACATACACTTTAAAAAATTACTAACATATAAAAAAAACTCTCTTGTAGGTAATCGGTTTTGCAGGTATGTTGAGGTCATGATAGCTTCGCCGCAGAAATTATTCGTTAATCCGCTCTGCTTTAATAAGCACCTAGTCATTTCAACTAAGGTTCTCTCCGCTACGGCGTTTTGGGGTGAACAGTGAGGTACGATAAGTTGATGTTCTATACCTTCATTAGTGAGAAGTTCTTCGAATTGTTTATTTGTATACATTCCCCACTATTGTCTGAGCAAAGTACTTTTATTTTTCTTCCAAACCTGTTCGCGGTTAACGAATAATATTCCTTAATTTTTTCAAAAGCCTCGCTTTTATTTTTCAACAGATATTTAAATGTGTACCTACTGCCACCGACAGTGGATGTGTGAAATGGTCCGCAAATGTCAGTGTGTACTGAATCTTGGTGTTTGTTTGCTCTATAAGTAGCCTTTTCTGGATAGGAGTCATCCTCTAGTTTGGAAACTATGCAAATTTTACATTCTTCAGTATGTCTGCATTTATTTAACAGTTGCTATATTTTTGTCGACGAGCTCTCAGATCGGTTGATATTCTCTTTTACCTAACCGCTGGTGTCATATTTTTGTACAATTTTCATCAGTGCATGTTACTGCCATGTTTATAATTTCCGATAAATTTTATGTGTCTCAGTAGTGTAAAAAGGGGGGTTCACCGCCACGGTGGAGGGACGGAGGGACGATGAGGGTCAGGGTGGAGGCGAGCCACCACCCTAGACCCACCGTCCCTCCACCGTGTCGGTCAACGCCCCCTTTTTACACTACTTAGTCATCATCTTGGACGAAGGGTGTGTTGCCACCGGAAGAATAGAAACTGTGTGTTGCCACCGGAAGAATAGAAACTTTGACTATCATCTTGGATGAGAAGTTTGGTGGTGCCATCTATCGGGGAGAAGGGGAATTTTTAAGGAGATAGATTTATTTCATGCCCCTTTTCACTCCGTAGAGCAAGGCGGGAGTTAGTTCCTTTAAAAAAATAAATAAATAAATAAATAAATAAATAAAAAAATGTCAACCTGAAGAACTCATCACACAGTTTTCTGGAGTTGTCTTCAAAGCATGGGTTCAGACAATTTTCATAGATGCGAAACAATCTGTACAATTTACATAGGTGCAGGAACAATCTTCATAGATGCGAAACAATTGATATATAAAGAAGCAGGAACAATTTAAAAATATATACAGGATGCAGGAACAATCTTCATGGGTGTAGAAACAATTGATATATACAGGGTGCAGGAACAATCTTCATAGGTGCGAAACAATCTGTACAATTTACATAGGTGCAGGAACAATCTTCATAGGTGCGAAACAATCTTCATAGGTGCAGAAACAAATGATATATACAGGGTGCAGGAAAAATTGATATATACAGGATGCAGGAACATTTTTCATAGGTGCAGAAACAATTTAAAAATATATACAGGGTACAGACATTAAAATTTAGGTGTTGCCATTGGAAGAGTATAAATAATTTCCGGTGGGACTTAACATTTTTGACTGAATGAAACAATGAATGACTGAAGTTAATTAACATCAGTAACAATTTATGAGTATTTTAGAAACTTAGCATTTTTAGAGATTAAAAATATATTGCGTTAAGATAATAAATAAGGAATTTAAATAGGAGTTCATACTTTTAGTGATGTCATTGTAAATTTATATTAGGAGATTTTTACAAAATTAAATAGAAATTTTCGTATTTTGTGGATTAACACATAGATTTAAAAGCAAAACAAATAATAAATAATTTAACATCCATTAAAAATTCTAACTTTATTTTAACACTAAATAAGTTTCACTTTTTAAATTTATTTAGACTATCTTAGAAATAATATTATTACATTCGTTAAAAATTGAACACACATGCACTTTAAAAAATTACTATCATATAAATGAAACTAAATATAATAAAAATTATGTAAACTAAACTTTATATTCTCACTAAATAAGTTTAACATTTCTTTAAACTTCATCTTACATTCGTTAAAAATTTAACAGAAGTTTTTAATCTGTTAATAAATTTTATATACAGTTATGTTATATAAACTAAATATAATAAAAATTATATAAAACACATACTGTTATTTAAGCTCTAACTTAGAAATACTATTATTACATTCTTTAAAAATTGAACACACATACACTTTAAAAAATTACTAACATATAAAAAAAACTAAATATAATAAAATTATATAAAACACATACTGTTATTCATGCTGTAACTAAACAAATACGATAAACAAAAGTTTCAAAACCAGTAAATGCTGTTATATACATTATAAATTAAACTAAATATAATAAAATTATATAAATTAAACTTTATATTCTCACTAAATAAGTTTCACATTTATTTAAACTCTAACTTACACTCGTTAAAAATTGAACACGCATGCACTTTAAAAAATTACTATCATCTAAATTTTAAAAAAATTACTATCATATAATAATATTAATATAAAAAAATTGCTTACAAAGACATACAGTAAAATTATAAATAAATAAAAAAGGAGAAAAAAATTACTATCATATAATAATATTAATCTAAAAAAAATGCTTACAAAGTTTTTAATCAGTTAATAAATTTTATATACACTAAAGTTTTAAATTAAAACAAAAATTACTATTATATAATAATAATAATTTGAAAAAAAAAATTACTATTATATAATAATATTAATTTAAAAAATGCATACAAAGATATACAGTAAAGTTATAAATTAAAAAAAATGACTATCATATAATAATATCAATTTAAAAAATACATACAATGTTTAAAATTAACAATTAAATTTTATAAACATTATAATTAACTAAACTTTATGCTGTTACTATTAAATAAATTTATCCTAACACGAAAATTTTAAAACTTTACATAAATGTTATAAGTACATGAGTATGTTATTTAAATTAAACATTATATTGATACTACCCAAATATTATTTCGAGTTACATTTATTCGAGTTTAACGCAGTAATATAATTTATACTATCTTAGTTGATTTGAATTAAACAAGGAAATACTTTTAAAATTGAACAATTAAAAATAAGTTCTTTTTTATAAAATAATAAAAAGGATTAGTTATATTTAAACACTATCAGTTACTTAAAGTTATTTTGTATTAAACATTTCTATTTAAAATTTTGAAATAAATTGCATAAAAATTCAATGCATCATTTTAAATGAAAATAAGCAGTTTCCTTAAAAACAGATAATACGGAATATTCCATGAGTCATAGTTATCACTTGCAACGGAAAACCCATACACTTGATGAATCATGTGTAATATACGCTGTGGAATCGTGCCTAATAGTAATCCACACTATCTCACATAAAGATTAAGTTAAAATCATTAAAACAATACAGCGAATAATTAGGAAAATGCAATAATTTTTTCACAAAGCATATCATACACTGAGTTTTAAACGATTATTAGCTACCTATCACTTAAACAGTATTTAAATAAATAAGTGCATATAAAAGTAAGTTATAGTTAAGCAATAAAAATTCGTTTGTGAAAGAAGTTTTATAAATTGAAAAATTTAGTTTTACTCAGATAATTTCTGAACATACACAAGTAAAATGAAATTTTTGTAGGTTTTATTTAAGCAGTAAATATTCGTTTGGGAAAGTAGTTTGATATGTTATGCAAAATTTTGTTTTAATTAAAAAAAAAAAAAGTTTATAGTGTAACAATAAAAAAGTGTGCACTATAACAATAAAAAAAATATCCTCATAAGTAAATACTAATAAAAATATTTCTTATACTGATTTATCTCTCAGAAGTTTTATATACATATATTGCAAAATTTAGTTTTACTCAGGTAATTTCTGAACATACACAAGTTAAATGAAAACTTTTGTAGGTTTTATTTAAGCAATAAATATTCGTTTGTGAAAGTAGTTTTATATGTTATACAAAATTTAGTTTTAATTAAACAAAAAAGTTTATAGTGAAACAATAAGAAAAGTTTATAGTGTAACAATAAAAAAAAAAAAAGTGTAACAATAAAAAATTCTTTATAAGTGAATACCAATAAAAAATATTTTTTTAAATTGATTTATCTCTCTTCAATGAAACAATAAAAATTTTCTTATATAATTTTTGTAAAGTTTTAATAAAAGTTATGTTTTAATAAAATTTTTATGATATAAACAAATAATTTTATTAGAGTATAGAGTAGAGATACATTTTAAGTTAAATAAATTATCAAATAGTGATAATAAATTATGAAACTTACTTAAAAATTACTGAAGAAATTTCCCTCTAGCGAAATGCAACCTTCAGTCTTGTACATAAATGCGAGAAACTGTTTTATCGCTAGACGATGACTCATGTGGAATCATACCTATTTGACAGAAGACTTTTGGTGTTTGAGATCATTTATTTAAATAATGCATTGAGAGTTGAACTTTACAATTAAAATATTGAACTGTGGTTTCAAAATTATGCTAAGAAAATAATGTGTTTAAACAGGATTATTTTACGATAAGTCGCGCTTTTTATATTTAATAAACAAAGATTTAATAAAATGAAACTGTAATTTTTAATGAAAGGTTTTAAAATCACTTAATAGGATAAAATTAAAAACAGAAATCTTATTATTTTAGTAATTATTTTTTCTAGTTATAAAACTAAGTAATAAACTATCTATAAATAATCAGATAGCAAGAGAGATTTTTGTATAATAACTATATATTATTTTAATATTTACATTACATCGCAAGGTAAAATTTTCAACTTATTTATACGGATTGAACTGTAAGTAATAAAAATTACTCATTTGCATAACCGCTAAATTTTATAAGTTGGATATATGACTTAAAAATAAAATACTAAACAATAATCCTTGTGAGAGAATTTGGGTGACACTTTCACAGAAAGAAAATATCCTTTACAATAAGATTTGCTCAGAATGTCTAAGTGAAAATAACTCACCGTGAGGTCAGTGAGTCATGCAGTTGTATTGAAATTCATTGTTTTTAGCTAATGAGACAATTATTTTTACTAGCACATAAATGTAAATTTTTATATTATTCCTGTATATATAAAATTTTAAATAATTCATTAAATGTTAAACTTTGCATTTAATCGATTAAATAAATAAAGTTTTACTAAAATATGAGTGCAATTTTTAATGAAAAGGTTTGAAATCACTTTAACTTTATAAGAAAAAAACTAAAAAGAGGTTTTAAAATCACTTAATAGGATAAAATTAAAAACAGAAATCTTACTGTTTTAGTAATTATTTTATCAAGTTATAAACTAAGTAATAATTTTTTAAACTAGAGAGATTTTTTGTATAAAAAAAATATATTATTTTAATATATGCATTACAATAAGATTTGCTCAGAATGTCTAAGTGAAAATAACTTACCGTGAGGTCAGTGGATGATACTAGAATCATGCAGTTGTATTGAAATTCATTGTTTTCAGTTAATGACTGATTAAACTTCTAATGAGACAATTATTTTTACTAGCACATAAATGTAAATTTTTATATTATTCCTGTATAGATAAAATTTTAAATAATTCATTAAGTGTTAAACTTTGCATTTAATCGATTAAATGAATAAAGTTTTACTAAAATACAAGTGTAACTTTTTAATGAAAGGTTTTGAAATCACTTTAACTTTATAAGAAAAAACTAAAAAGAGGTTTTAAAATCACTTAATAGGATAAAATTAGAAATTAAAAATCTTATTGTTTTTAGCAATTATTTTATCTAGTTATAAACTAAGTAATAATTTTTTAAACTATTTATAAATGATCGGATAGTAAGAGATTTTTATATAATAACTATATATTATTTTAATATACGCCTTATAGTTAAGTCAGTTTTAGAGAAAACCAAGAAAAAATCCCAATAGGTAGGTTGATGAGTTGGAATATTCTATTATACTTAAGGAATCCAGGTACGGAAAAACCGAAATACAATACGCGGAAAAACAGGTGGGATTTTCGGCTAAAACTCCTAAGCAGTGGACGGTAAACATAACACACGGTAAAACAACCTACTCACACGACGACCAAACTAAGAATGAAGGAAAACGTTGAGTTGTAACACCTTATCTACTAGAGATAAGGGCGAATTCTCAGAAGAGATTAGTCACCCATCGTTCGTTCATGTACAACATCTTACGAGAAAGTTCGTGAAAGATGACTCATCGGTGACGAGTTTGAATAATTTGCATAACCGCTAAATTGTATAAGTAAGAATCTTTTAATGTGAGTATTATAGTAATGATAAATTTATTTCATAATCGATAACTCATTTATACAGTCGGTAACAAAAGTGTCCGAACACTAGCAAAAATTCCTGTTTAAAAAAAGTACACTTCATACGGATTTGTTAAATAAATCCTTCTCGAATCATGTTCTTACACTGACTAACAGGATTCGACAAGGATATACCAGGTGTATAAGCTTAAATCCGCTGTTTTTTAGTAATAAAAACACATTTATTTTTTATATAAAGCAAAACAAAATTTTATTCAAAATAGTTTCCCTCGCTAACTATACATTTTTACCATCTTTCGGGCAATTGGTGAATTCCACGCCAAAAGAATTCCTTATCTTTTGAGGCAAACCACTCGTCCAGCCATTTTCGAACGTCTTCGTAAGAAACGAAGTGCTGTTCGGCGAGTGCATGGCCCATTGATGAAAACAGGTGATAATCAGAAGGAGCCAGGTCTGGTGAATTAAGCGGGATGGGGTAACACCTCCCAGTTAAGTGTTTTGAGATAATTTTGGACCAATTTTGACGTGTGTGCTGGCGCGTTATCATGAAGAAAAATCAGTTTGTCATGTCTTTGTTGATAATAAGGCCTTTCCCATGGCATGTAGACGGATAGAAATGGCTGGTTGAGTGACACCTAACTTCTCGGCAAGCATTTTTTGCGATTGGGTATCATCTTCGTCCAAAAGAGCCTGTAATTCATGGTCGTCAAACTTTCGGGGCCGATTTTCACGCTCTTTGTCATTTCAGTAAAAAAAGACATTTTTGAACCGACGAAACCAGTCTCTGCAAGTTGTTTCTGACAAAGCACTGTTACCATAAGCTTCCACAAGCATTCTATGCGATTCGGCAGCTAATTTCTTCAAATTGAAGCAGAAAAGCAGAGCTTCCCGCATATGCTCTTTTTTTGGTACAAAACGAGACATGTTTACACGAAGAAAAATTAATGTTTTTATATGAAATCACTAACGATTTGCACTGATTTATATGAACAGACATCAAACTAATACAAAAACAATAAGACATTTAAATGTCCGCTGTTAATACACTCACTAGCGCCATCTATACGCAAACAGCGGATTTAAGTTTATACACCTGGTATTTAAAAAAACCGTATGAAATGTACTTTTTTTACATAGGAATCTTTGCTAGTGTTCGGACACTTTTGTTACCGACTGTACATAATCAGGTTTACACCTTATATAAAACAATACTATATTTAAAAGTTTTACTATACAATAAACATTCACATATGGATATTCATAAGGCTTAAGACCAATTAATAAAACGAGGGTCCTATAAGCGAAATGCATGAGAGTCTTTCTAAGGAATCCTAATCTGTATTTAAGCGGGTTTTAGAGAAAACCAAGAAAAATACCCATTCGATTAAGTCGATGTGTTGGATTCAAACCCAAAACTTTCCCGCTTTAATCATACAATCGTTCACTATGCACAAGGTTAATGAGTCATGCAGCTGTATTGAAACTTATTGATTACAAGTATAAACTTATACCATTAAATATTTAACTGTTGGTTCTATAAATGGATTGCTCTGTGTGCGAGTCTTCCTAACTTATAGTTAAGCGAGTTTTAGTTAAATCAAGAAAAACTACAAACGGGTAGATTGTTAAGCTGAATTCGAACCTAGCATTAAACATAGAATCGTTTGATCTTCTAAAATCCTTATAACAACATGTTTATGAACTTTATAAGAAAATGTTTAATAGGGTTTGCATGCGTTAGCTATATTAAACACTTAATTTTATAACATACATTAAGGTTAGTGGATGAGTGTCAGGTAATTCATTTAAAACAAAATATAATAAGGGTCGATTGAAACAATGGGCTTGTAGGTTATAATTATTGGATAAAACGTTATGTGTTTCGAAAACCCTTCATCAAGATTGGAACAACCGTTTCGAATGATGCTCTCCCTTCATCAGATAGACTTAAACTTTTATTTTCTCAGAATGAAACAAAACGATAGATGATTTACACTTATTGAAACCCCAACTTATAAATTATTCGACTTTCATTAAAAACGCAAATCGCATATACACTTTGAAACAATCAATAAATTTTATATTATCACTATGCATTAAATAAGTTTCCCATTTAACATTCAAGATGAATTTATTTTTACATTAATTAAAAATTGAGCACGTATTAGTTTTTAAAATGACTATTTTTTTAAAAGTTTTAAAACAGCTAATAAATTTTATAAGCTTTTACAATTAAATAAATTTAGCATATTATGAAAGTTTTACATCACTCGATAAAATTTTATATAGGCAATAAAAGTTATACACATTATAAATATAAACTCATAAAGTAAATTTCACACTTAACATTTAAACTCTAGCCAAACAATCTTAAAGTAATTTTTTATCCCTTTATACATAATCATAAACCTTTTGTTTCTATTGTAAAGTGAAGTATGACTCATGCTTTCGTTTCTATTGTAAAGTGAAGTATGACTCATGCTTTAATTAAAATCTCTAATCAAAATTATAAGAAAGTAAAGTTTAGGATACACCTATATATTATAGGTAAATTAATACAGTATAAATATTCATGTTTTTCAGTTAAGTAAAAAAGTAATATAATTAATTTTACAGAGTACTTAAAATATAATGTATAATTAAGTTTAAGAATTTTTTTTTTCTTTTATAGTATGTAGATATAAATTTTTAGTTAGAAAGTTTTTATTAAAATACAATAACCAAAGTTTTGTACGATATTAACTTACAATGCACCTAATACTTTAAATGTATAGAAACAATTGTATAGTTGGTTTTGTCTGAAGCATATATAAATAATAAAATCTTATTGAATTTTACTTTAAAACACCGTAAAGATTTTAGACACACATATTTTTATATTGTTTAAATAAAATTTTTTAAATGAAACAATATTAATGTTATAAAATCATACACTCAGCATGACTTCACCGAATGTGTTATTACATAAAATTATTCCGCATACATGTAATAACAATTCTGACTTAACTATATACTGAATTGCCATTATTTCAGAAAAAGTTGGGACTTACCTTAAAACACAGCCTACACCCTTGGCAGACGTGAAGAAAATGAATGATACGAGGCATTCTTATCAAAGAACATCTACTACGTGAAGAAGCCCGGCTGCCATAGGGATAATGTAAATCGCCCAATCAGCTTTCAGCTTCAAACAACTGTGCGAGAAAGACAACTTTACAGGGGAGCAGCGCAGACGATGGGCGAATTTAGCTTCCTTTTCCCCTTTCTCCAATCCATGTTTCCGTTAATTTAGGTTAGCGCTAGATTTACTTATATTTTATTGTTTTTTATTTTTTGTAAATTCCTGAATAATACTTAAAACGAATATAATTTTAAATATAAATCAAACATTGAAGTATGTTTTTCAAAGATTTAATAAATAATAAATTTTGTTTTATAAGAATAACTAATTCAAAATAACTTATTATTTTAATAGAAGTTTATAAAACTGGGATAAAGCCTCTTTTTTTTTTTTTCTTTTTTCTCTCTCTCTCTCTTTTTCTTTAAATCATGGAGAAAAAGTGGACTTTTTTTTTTTTTTCTTCATTATACTTGAAAACTGAAGTCATTCAATTTATTATTATTTTATGTTTATTTCTGAAAATGTATTGTTTTTACAAAAATAATTAAATACTAATAAAATTAGCATTTATATAATATATGTGGAATAAAATTCATTACTTAAAATGTATAATTCATGAAGCATTTATTATCTACGGAAAGCTAATTATTTTTGTAAATTTGTAAATATCAGTTGTCATGACAACCTTTTTTTTCCAAATAAATAAATGTGTATACATATGTATATAAAGCTCTTGTATTAAAAAAAAAAAAAAAAAAAAAAAAAAAAATTCGTTTTAAAATTTCTTCAGTATAAATGAATATGTATTTGTATAAAAACAGAACTTTTTCAAACTAATGAAAATTTTCTTTCTTCTTCTTTAATAACTCTATTTGTATAAGGAATAAAACTGAACTTGTCTTTTATTACTTTGTTCTACATTATGTAGAACGAAATAATATATAAAGAAAAAATCAACTTCTTGTTTTCGATAAATGTACATGATTTGAGATGTCTTGGAAATCATTTTTAGAAAATGTCTATGTGTATATTAAAAATATTGCAGATGCTGTACCTCACAAACCAATGGATGAAATTTAACCAAACTTGATATGTTGTTGGGCTTCGATTTAAATTGGGCTTAGTTAATATTCTTTGTTAGCGCGCTGCAGACGACTATTTTGAATTTGAAAACATTTTAATTTTAATTATGTTTTCTTTGACTTATTTTACATTGGTTACCAGCTGATCTCACCAAATTCACCTTCCACTTCGAATCAAGCTGAATCTAGTACTAGGTAAGTGATATATTTAAGCTGTATGAATTATTACTTTTTTATATAGTTATTACTTAAGGTCATAAACTAAACACTACTAGTATATATTAATTAATAAAAAATAAATTTTAAAAATAATTAATGTATAAATAATGAATAAATTTAATCGTAAACAATTTTAACATTAGTCAGTAAAAAAAATCTGTGCTTTGCTGTATTTGAAAGGTTTATTTAATAAATCTAATGTTTATGTATGTTTAAAAAAAATAATAATAATTCCCCCCCCCCCCCCCCCCCCCAGAAACTGGAAGTCACCTACGACAAACAGGTGTGCTTTGTGTGGCGAGTTATAAAATAATTGGCCCAATATAAGATTTTATGGATTTCTAGTTGATCATGAACGGTCAGTACAAAATCTGTTTTTTACTAATAATAACTCGTTTGTATGAATGCGATTCGTATATCATAATTTATGAATTCATGTGATTGAATATAATAATAATGTGACATTAATAATAATTCATTAAAATCTCAAAGTATTATTTTTCGTTATTAATAACTAGAAATTAAAATTATTATTATTATAATAGAGGAAAATGTCGAATTATATCTCTCTGCAACCTGGATTTTAAAAATATCTCTAAAAATTTTTTTCTTTCTTTTTGTCATTCAGTTTCAAATGATAAGAAATAGTGAAAATTGAAGCAAATTAATTTAAATTATTAATACACAAGCAAAATATTGAGGAGAAAAATGTTTTTCTGCTTCATATATTAGGTTATTAATTCATTATAAATAATTAAGTAAAATAAATGGATTCTGTATGTTATGTTAATGATATTTAATAACTTAATTTTTTGAATATATATACATTATTTATAATGTATTGATAATGCATTAATTTTTAAACTAATTTAATAATACCTATTTTAATCATTAAATTATTATTATCATTATTTTATTGTAATGTTTTTACATTTTAAAATATCCTTTAATTAATCAAGTCCAAGTTTGTGTTTTGGAATAAGGCCGATTGATTGCATTTGGATGGGTCCTAAGACTGAAGGGAAGTGCCTTCATGGAGGTCTTTCTAATGGGTCTTAGCCTGTATTTACTCAAGTTTCGGAGAAAACCACGGAAAACTCCAAACGGCTAAACTGACGAATGCGACCTGCTATCGAACCCGGCACCTCATGTCTACCAGCTTTGAGCGCAGTTTCAAATGAAGTTAAGAAAAGTTTGTGGTTTTGATTTGTTTGCCTATACCTGATGAATATATCAATATATAGTGCACATTTCATGTATTTATTTATTACAAAGCATCTTATGAAAATATTTCATCTTTCACATATGCTTCTAACGGAAAATGTAGGGGGGGGTATGCAGCAATTTTAACAATATCTGACCTTAATGTACTCAAATTCTTTTACAAGTCACTCGAATAAAAAATCATTTCCAAGGCACTATATATTGATATATTCATCAGGAAAAGGCAAACAAATCAAAACCACAAATTTTTTTTAACTTCATTTGAAATTATTAAAAACTGTACCTTTTTACAATTAATAATTTAAATGAAGTTAAGGCTACTGCAATTTTATGTATAAGACTTGATTTTGGCCCACCAGCGACTGAGCATTTCTGCGCTCTAAGCTGGTAGACATGAGGTGCCGGGTTCGATAGCAGGTCGCATTCGTCAGTTTAGCCGTTTGGAGTTTTCCGTGGTTTTCTCCGAAACTTGAGTAAATACAGGCTAAGACCCCTTAGAAAGACCTCCATGAAGGCACTTCCCTTCAGCCCTAGGACCCACCCAAATACAATCAATCGGCCTTATTCCAAAACACCAACTTGGACTTGATTAATTAAAGGATATTTTAAAATGCATTTTAAAATGCATTTTAATGCACTGTAAAAAAAAAATTTCAGTATTTTACAACAAAAGGTGCTGGCACCGCGGCTGCCAGCACAGTTGCTGTAAAATTTACAAGCTGCTGTGATTTATGGTGCTGTAAAATTTACTGCACTTTGCTGTGAATTTTACAAGATGCTGTTTTTAGTAGTGCTGTAAAATTAACTGCACTTTGCTGTGAATTTTACAAGATGCTGTTTTAAAAAGTGTTGTAAAATTTACAGCAAAGTGTAGTTAATTTTACAACACTTTTTAAAACAGCATCTTGTAAAATTCACAGCAAAGTGCAGTTAATTTTACAGCACTACTAAAAACAACATCTTGTAAAATTCACAGTAGAGTGCAGTAAATTTTACAGCACCATAAAAAACAGCCGCTTGTAAATTTTACAGCAACTGTGCTGGCAGCCGCGGTGCCAGCACCTTTTGTTGTAAAATACTGATTTTTTTTTTTTTTTTTTTTTTTTTTTTTTACAGTGTAGGCAGTGATGCCAGATTGCGGATTTTCGAGGCTTCTGGGGGCAATTTTGGGGACCAAATGTTTCTGGGGACTTTTTTGGGGAATTCTAAAATTTTTGGGGACAAATCTGGAGAGTTCTTGAACTTTCTGTCAATGTTGGCAACGTAATGATTTATCCCTACGACTAGAGACTTTCAATAGCTTTATTGTTATTTGAGGATTTTTTTCAAAAATTGCCTTCATTTGGAGAAAAATCTGAGCTCAAATCATGGAAAAATCTGCTTGATTTTTTTTTTTTTTTTTTTTTTCGTTTTTGTTTTTTAAGAAATTTTTATTTTCCCTTTTTAGTAGAAATCAAGCTGCGGATTTTTTCGAGAAAAAAAAAAAAAAAAAAAAAAAAAAAAAAACCTGATTTGGGAAAATTTAAGACCTGTTTGGGGAAAAAATTTTCGACCATTTGGCATCACTGAGTGTAGGCGCCGCGCGCCATCAAACACAGAAAGATCAAAAGAGAGAAAAGACGTTTGTTTGTTCCTTCAAAGAAAACATGATGCTGCTAGTTGGATCTAGCTTCTAGGTGCTAGAGATTTGTTTTCTCCAATATAAATATCAGAAATATTTTAATGGCAAATTTTCGGGATGACAAATTTGTGATCCATAATTGCAAAGTAGGTGCCTACTGTTTCCATTTGAAGACAACTGTCATTCTACTGGCTGGAACCATTAATTTTGATTTTCCTTTCCTTTCTTTTTTTTTTTTTTTTTTTTTTTTTTGTATTATTTTTAGAAGTTTTTTTATTCTAAGACTTTAATTATAAATTCAGGATTTCTAGTACGAGGGGAAAAAAATCACTTGATAAGTTTTCTTAAAAAAAAAAAAAAAAAAAAAAAGAAAAGAAAAGAAAATACTTGTAAATTTACTTAAAAAAATAAAAATAAATAAATAAAATTAATTCTCTGTTACATTATTTTCAAATAAGGGATATATAAACGATGTGGATATGAAATATATAAACGTCATCATTAAAATGATCAAACACAAAAAAGTAGGACTTGACTTAATTAATAAAAGATTATATATGTACTGATAAAAATATCTGTAACTGATATCTAGAATCTAAATTGTGTCTTCAGAAAAAATAGTTCCATGTCATCCTTATAAATTCTAGTCCCCTTTAAAAAGGCGTTCTAGAAACTCCTATCAGAAATCTAGAGCGTTTGACGATATACTCGAGGGCAAAGTTATTTAAAAATATTTACAAACTAGCAGGCTACGCCCGCTTCGCTGTTCACTATATTTAAATGAATTTTCAAAAGAATTGGATCAGTATTTATTTTTTACATCACATTACACATTAAAAAAAAAAAAAAAAAAAAAAAAAAAAACTGAAATCGCTTTAGATCTCACTTCTTCGGATACCCGTTGCCTAAGGCAGCTCTTTTTTCTGCCCGTACTGCATCGGGTCCAGTTTCTCACTGTCTACAGACAGGTCTTTCCCGGGCACTTCTATCTGGGTATTTACGACGACTTGTGGATTTTCTGTTATTTAAGAACTACGATTTTAAAGATGACTGTATCTCAGCATCTATTATATATTTTAGTTTTTGAACCATGTGTTTTATAGCCCCCGTTATTTACACTATATTACGATTTGATTACGACCAGTGCAATAAAATAAAATAAAAAATTAGATTTTCTTTTAAAAGGAATTAAATACATGAAAAACAAACGAATATTTATCAGTTTAATCCTTTCTACTATAAACTACCATTTTTTTCACCCAATAAATATTATAAATAATAATAATAAATATTTTTCTTTTAAAGGAATTAATTAAAAAAATGAAAAATAAAAAGTTGTTATACTATAAAATTTATACATAAACGTAACAATTTATTTCTATCGTATTTTACTATTTTGATTTTCAATAAATATAAAAATAATAATAATAAAAAAAAAAAAGAAAATCGCCTCAAATGAATGTATTAAATAAAAAATGAATTGCATAATACCCGTTGCTAAGATACGCAGACGATTACAATCGAAGAATAAATTCATGAAAAATGAAAAATAAAAGCCAATGTTTAAAATCGAAAAAACATGAATTAAAAAAATTCAAATTCGAAATTCGAAAAAATCTCGATGAGGGGCACACCTGCAGGGTCCCAGGTACCTATATGCCAGATTTGGAAGCTCTGCGATCAATAGTGTGAGCACCAGAGCGCAGACACACACACAGATACACACACAGACACACACACAGACACTTCTCTTTATTTATATAGACTAGCAGGCTACGCCCGCTTCGCTGGTCACTATATTTAAATGAATTTCCGAAAGAATTGAATTAATATTTATTTTTTTACACCACATTAGAGACAAAAACTTAAGAAGAAAAAATGAAGAATAAAAAAGAAACTGAAATTACTCCAAACCTTGCTTCGGGTACCCGCTGTCTACGGCATCTCTTTTCCCGCCCGTGCTGCATTGAGGGGTTCAGGTTCCCACTGTCTGCAGAAAGATCTTTCCCGGGCACTTCAATCTGGATATTTTTCGACGACAGGGGGGATCTGCTACTATTTAAGAACTGCGATTTTAAAGATGACTGTATCTCAGCATCTATTAAATATTTTAGTTTTGAACCATGTATTTTATTGCCCATGCTATTTGCACTATATTAAGATTTGATTCTGACCAATGTAATAAAATAAAATAAAATAAAAAGTAGATTAATATGTATATACATATATATATATATATATATATAAACAAATAAATTTTAATCATTTTAATCCTTTTTACTAATATACTACCACTTTTCACGATAAATACTGTAAATAAATAAAAAATCAATGAATAAAAGTTTTTTCTTTTAAAGAAATTAATTAAAAAATGAAAAAATAAGAAGTTGTTCTACTATAAAAAATTAAACATATCTGTTATAAATACGTTTTTAAATTTAAAACTAATTATACTTAATTTTTTCTACTGCATTGCGATTTTATTTTCAATAAATATAACAACTTAAAAAAAAAATCGCCTTCAAATGAATGTATTAAATAAAAATAAGTTGCGTAATAGCCGTTGCTAAGATACGCAGACGATTGAAGCAAAACAATAAATCTATGAAAATTAAACAAAGAAGCCAATATTTAAAATCGGAAAAACATTAATTTAAAAAATTCAAATTCGAAATTTGAAAAAATCTCGATGAGGGCACTCCTGCAAGGTCCCAGGTACCTATATCCCAAAATCTAAAAATTTAATATATTTAATTTTTCTACTGTATGTGTATAACTATTTGATTTCAATAAAAAAAAACATTAATTAAAAAAATTCAAATTCGAAATTCGAAAAAATCTCGATGAAGTGCATACCTGCAGGGTCCCAGGTATCTATATGCCAAATTTGGAAGCTCTGCGATCAATAGTGTGAGCACCAGAGCGCAGACAGACACACACACACACAGACACACACACACACACACAGACACACACACAGATACACAGACACTTCTCTTTATTTATATAGATAAGTGCGAATACACGAGGCTGGTTTCAGCTACTATAATCTTAGTTTTTTCACCCAAATCTAGAAAATCAAGCGAGAATTTCTCGCAATACTATTCAGACTATTGTTTCACCGTCTAGAAATGTGTAGACTAGAAATTCTCAATCATTTCGTCTATACAATTTATTGACGTGCCTTACGCGCATAGCTCGGAAGTCAATATGTCTAGGTAAGGGATTTAGAAAAACTAGTGGGACGTTAAACGCAACCAACCACACGTAATTGTTTATCAATTAATTCAAGGCCCCTTTCATGATGTCTGATCATTGTTAAGATTAATTATTATCATTACAGATGGTATTATAATTAATAATTATGCTATTGCGCTAATTAAATTGAAATTTTTAAATATTTATAAATCTGTATGAATTATTTTCATTATGTAAATATCGTCTTATTTAATGAAATCTATTCTGATATATTGGTAACATTTATGTCTATTTATTAGCGAGATAACTAAAATATGTGCTAAGTTAAAAAAAAAAAAAAAAAGTTTATATATTTATATCTATCTATCTATCTATCTATCTATCTGTCTGTCTGTCTATATATATATATATTACTGTTTACTTTTGATAAATTATTTTAACTAAATGAATTTATACGTGAATGTCAAAATATTGATTAAAAAATTTCTTTATCAAGGCACGCAATATAAAGAAATATATATAAGAAAAGGATTTATTTCCACAGAACAATATTGCTAGTAAAATACAAAGCTTCCAGTGAATAGCATAAAATTTAAATCAGAATTGACTCCGTACGACCGTTGGTACATTTAAAAATTACCAGGCTTTATAAAAAAAAAAATAATAATAATAAATAAATAAAAAATAAATTCCCGAATATTTCAGTGGTCAAACAATTGTAAAAGTTACAATAGCGTTTTTAAAATTTATTCCCATGTTTATAGCTTTTGCTATTACATCTTAATTGTTTTGTGTGTCACTGCAAAATATCTAATTGGGAACCTGTAATTTCCAGTGAAAACGATACTGTAAAAAATTAATAAAACCTATATCGGTTTCATTCTTTTTTAAATAACTTAATGTACTTTAGGAAATTAACCATAGGGTATAAATACTTGTTAATATTTGTTTCCCTGTAAAAAAACTACAAATAATATGCATGTTTTTTTTTTTTTTTTTTTTTTTAAATAGTAATCGTACTTTAGCGAATGAAAGATTCGAAGTAACGTATATCAGCCCTGTTCTCTTTAAATAATTTAGCATCATTAACACTAATTTCAAATTATTTGAGTCTATATATCGTATTATATAAAAATTCGACTCAGAATCCCTAAGTAAACTTTGTCCCGCAATCATAAAAGTCTATATATTTCTGTCAATGGTGACCTGTAACAAGCCTTCTCAATGTTACCTGAATCGAATGTTTAGGTTAGATGCTAGCGTACAAATATTTTGAGCCATTAGGCCATAATAAATAAGAATATTTTTTTTTTGTGTTTTTATAAAAAAATTACAAGTTCTACACGCATGCATATTTTAAAATATACCATTATACAATCTGCAATTCATCCGACAGTAACACAATCTTAAATTTTTAGCTCAAACGAACAAAGAAAGCGTTTAAAGACTATGATGTTCAATCAAACATATACATATATATACACACACACGTAATCGTATATTACCAAGAATGAATTCAGGAAACCTCAAAACATAGATATACATTAAAATCCCACTGTCAAAATTTTTAATGTGTATAGTTGTTTTTCATACATAAATACATTGAGAATGTAATAAACACGGTGCATGCCTTAAAATGCATTTTTAGTTTTAGATCAGTCGACATTTTTTTTTTTTTTTTTTTTTTTTTTTTTTAAATTAAATATCTTAAGTTCAGGTTTTCTTTACTTTTGATTCATTGACATAAAAGTTTTGTAATAGATAAAAAAATAATCAAGATTTTTTTTTTTTTTTTTAATGCAGTTTACTATTTTATTTGTCAATAAAATTTTAAATTCAAGGTTTCTTTTACAAAAAGAAAAAAGAAAAGAAAAAGAAATTTATAACACAAATATTTTGCTTTTAATAATTAAGTAATAGTTTTAAATAAATATATAAATTTATTTTTTACTATCTCCGTTCAGTTTGATCTGTAATTTAATAAGAAGTTTTTTAAGACTTTCTAAAGCAGTTTTTGAAAGTGCATGGTATAAAGTAATTGTATAAAGTATATATAAATTAAAAAAAAAAAAATTACATCAAATTTATATTATTTTCTAAATAAAATAAACTTATTTAAAATTAAAATTAATCTTTAGCGCATATATTTATTACAATTTTATAATATTGAGCTATAACAAGAGCCCTGCAAAATTCGGATTTCAATCGACACGTATTCGACAGTTGAATTTGATATCAAGCCGAAATCTGACCCAATCTTGATAATATAGATAATATGGACTGAAAAACTAATTCAAAACCAACTTAGACACAAAATTTTTTATTCTCAAAAATTTATCTAAATAATTATTTCTTCTAAAATTTATGAATTACTTTTTCATAAAAAAGGAATCAATGTCTATTAAGTTGGGGAAGATTATTAACAATTTAAGATTTAAATTCACCTCCCCCAGCCCCCCCCCCCCCCCAAAAAAAAAAAAAATAAATAAAAATAAAAATAAAAATACTACAAATTAAATAAGGCAGTTGATTATCTTTTACTTCTAAAAACAAATGAACGCTGTTGCTAAGCGGTTTATATAGCCATCTGCGGTCATAATTGCTGATTCATCTACATATTTTACAGAAAAACTTATACATCCGTTTTAGATCAAATATGTTTTGCTTACTTAGACATTTTTTTTTTTTTTTTTTTTTTTTTTTTTTATGAAGACATGAGATGTTTTCAGCTGCACTTTTAAAAGATTCAACTGGAAAATTATGCGAAAATTAAACCGAAATTAGAAATTTATTTTATGCACACATTTTAGAGTCTAATATTTATTTTATTATTCATTAGTGGTAGTAATTTTAGTGATTACATTTTTCAAAAATAGAAAAAAGCATTTTTATTTTTTATTAAGAAAAAGTACCATTTGAAAAAAAAATTAAAATGCAGAGTAAAGATTGAGTATCTCGAATACTTATTTTTAAATGAATACTATTGTAAATTTACAGAGACTCTGGATATTTATATTATCGTTATAATGTTAACAATAATCTTTTGTGACACTGATACAATTTTCTCTTACTCTGCAGTATTTCTTTCTTTCTTTTTTTTTTTTTTTTTTTTTTTTTTGCTGAGAATTTTTTATTATTATATTATTCATGCACTAGCTGGTTTTACCCGCTTAAAGAAATAAATCACTATTTTTCATATCACTTTATACAAAGAAAACTTAAAATATAATAATAATAAATAAAAAATAAATAATCATGACCTCGCTGAAAGTATCTGCTGCCTACGGTAGCATCTTTCCCATTTGCGCTGTGTCCGGTCCAGGTTACTGACTCAGGGGTGAAACTTTTCAGGGGCTACCCCTGAATTCAGGGTTTTTGAAATTTTTGCTGTTTCTGATTTTCATGTAAATTATTTTGTTTTTACAGAAATTTCTTATTTTGAATGTTTAATTTGCCTCACAATGTATTAAGAACTCTCCAAATATCATTTAATACAGGTAGTCATATGATATTTCATTATTAAATCTTACCTATCTGCATGCAAATATCAGTTTTCAGGGGTTTTGCATGCTAGGTAGTTTCACCCCTGCGACTGCAGCAACTTAATTTTTGGGCACTTCAATTTCGGTATTTATCAGATAAATCGTGGAGCTGCTATTACTCAAGAACTACAATTTTAAAAAATGACTGTAGCTCAGTATCAATTACACATTTGAGTTTTGAAACCATGTATTTCACTGACCTCGATCTCTCTAAATTATTACCATTTGATTTCAGTTAGCACAATATATATATATTACTTTTCAAAAAAATTAAATAAAAACAAATACATTTTAATTAAATTCAAAATTCAACACGTTTAAACTTTTTTACACACTACCATTTGTTACTGATAAATACAATAAATAAATAAAGTATCCTTCTCAAAGGAATATATATATATATATATATATATATATTATAAAACATATAATGTAACAACCGTGCTGCTAAGAGATGCTGACGAATAAAACTAAAGAATAAATTTAAGAAAATGAAAAGAAAAAAAGAAAAAATCTGGAGTGACTCCACTCGACTTTCCGAACATTGAGTAACTAACAGTTTTGTAGATAAAATAAAGAAAGAGGAATTGCTAAACAAACAAAAGAGAGAAAACCATAATAGAGTGTTTTTTTCTCCATATATCACACGAGGTTTTATTTAACGCTACTGAACTTTGAGCCCTTAGATCATAATGATAAAGAATTTTTCGTTTTGTCCCTGTAAAAATCTATAGATGCTAGATTCACCAAAATGCTTATAGTTAGTGCAACAGTGATTTATAATATTCATACAAATTTTCAGCTCAATTGAATAAGGCGTTTAGATGCTATCGCACTTTTAAAAATTTGGTCTCATAGGCCATAATGATAAAGAATTTTTCTTTGTGTCCCTGTAAAAAAACTGTAGTGCTAGATTAACCAAAATCTATACAGTTGGTGCAAATGCGACCTATAACATGTGTACAATTTTTTTGCTCAGATTAATGAGGTGTTTAGACGCTATCACACTTTTAAAAATTTGGCCCCATTGGCCTTAATGATAAAGAATTTTTCTTTGTGTCCCTGTAAAAAAACTATAAGTGCTAGATTCTCCAAAATCTATACAGATTGAGTATCTGTGACCTATAATATGGGTATAAAATTTTTGCTCAATTGAATAAGGCGTTTAGATGCTATCGCACTTTTAAGATTTTGGTCCCATAGGCCATAATGATAAAGAATTTTTCTTTGTGTCCCTGTAAAAAAACTATAAGTGCTAGATTCACCAAAATCTATAGGGTTCGTACTATGGTGACTTACAATATACGTACCAACTTTCAGGTTAATCGAACAAAGCCTTTAGACGCTAGCGTGTTCACAAACATACACACATACACACATACACACACACATACATACATCATCGTAAAAATAGTGAAAACGGACTCAGGGGACCTCAAAACGTATAGAAACATCAAAATCTCGAATTCGGATTTTTGACATGATTACAATACTTTCCTCACTATAGTGTTCGGAAAGTAAAAAGATTAAAATTAGAAATTTGAAAATATCTCAGTGAGGTGTGCAGTCGTCCAAGCTATCTATTTGCCAAAATGTGTTGCTGTGCGATTAATAGCCTGAACGCAAAAGCACTCACAAACAAACATTCCACTTTTTTCATAAGTTTACATTTAATGTATGTGTCTGTTAAATAAAAATATCTGAAACAGGTGTATATTTAATACTCTTACATATTTTATGCAGCTATATTTATATTGAACGAATTTCTACTTACTATAGTTTAAAAAAAAAATGTTCACAATTTGACTTGGCTAATCAAAGAATAACCAGACCATAATCCGATTTCCAAGGAAAGTAATAATAATAATAATAAATTCGCCTCACAAAAAAAAAAAAAAAAAGGGCTTTGAGGGCCCTCTTCACTCACCGCCGCCGGAAGCCGATGCTAATGTTATTCTATGGAAATTTTTTATATACAAATAACTTATTAACAAATAAATATTTTTAAATTCTGTTTTCACATTCTGAAAATTCTCAGCTGTTAAATTGACGGACCTTTTTTAAAAAAATATTTTTTTAATTTTTTATATTTTATTTTGAAGCTGCAAAATACGAATTTTTAATATGTGAAATTTTCTCATTTTGCAAGTTCAAAATAAAATATTAAAAATTAAAAAAATACATTTTTAAAAAAAGGTCCGTCAATTTACCAGTTTGGAATTTTCTGAATGGGAAAACAGAATTTAAAAATATGTATTAATTAATACGTTATTTGTAAAGAAAATTTCTCCATAGAATAACATTGGCTCGGGCTTCCGGCGATCGTAAGTGAAGAAGGCCGTTAAAGCATTCCCAATTTTTGTTCTTATTCTGTCCCGAAAGTATACCTATTTTAATTTTTAAAATAAAGTATATGCATCATACTGTCATGCAAACATATTTAAATAGCAATAAAATAAATTAGCGATAATATTGAATTGGCTATTTTTTGTTTGCGCCCCGCAAACTTAAAAGTGCCATTAATCAATACAAAATATTAATAAAAAATTAATAGCTAACCTTTTTGATGAACGGGAATTGCTCGTTCTATGATCTTCTCTTCGTTCATCCATCGTGCATCTGCATCTAAGTTCAGAGACACAGATTTTATGTTTCAGCGCAGATGTTCGCGTCTAAAGTCCACAGGAAGTCGATTTTACAACATTTAGTGCTTGAATTCATTAAAAAAGCGCCAATGCTTGAAAATATACAACAGAAAGTGCAGGAAAAATTACAACATTTTTTTACAGTGTGTAAAAACATTACACTAAAATAATGATAATAATAATTTAATGATTAAAATAGGTATTATTAAATTAGTTTAAAAATTAATGCATTATCAATACATTATAAATAATGTATATATATATATTCAAAAAATTAAGTTATTAAATATCATTAACATAACATACAGAATCCATTTATTTTACTTAATTATTTATAATGAATTAATAACCTTATATATGAAGCAGAAAAACATTTTTCTCCTTAATATTTTGCTTGTGTATTAATAATTTAAATTAATTTGCTTCAATTTCCACTATTTCTTATCATTTGAAATTTAATGACAAAAAGAAAGAAAAAAATTTTTAGAGATATTTTTAAAATCCAGGTTGCAGAGAGATATAATTCGACATTTTCCTCTATTATAATAATAATAATTTTAATTTCTAGTTATTAATAACGAAAAATAATACTTTGAGATTTTAATGAATTATTATTAATGTCACATTATTATTATATTCAATCACATGAATTCATAAATTATGATATACGAATCGCATTCATACAAACGAGTTATTATTAGTAAAAAACAGATTTTGTACTGACCGTTCATGATCAACTAGAAATCCATAAAATCTTATATTGGGCCAATTATTTTATAACTCGCCACACAAAGCACACCTGTTTGTCGTAGGTGACTTCCAGTTTCTGGGGGGGGGGGGGGAATTATTATTATTTTTTTTAAACATACATAAACATTAGATTTATTAAATAAACCTTTCAAATACAGCAAAGCACAGATTTCTTTACTGACTATTATTAAAATTGTTTACGATTAAATTTATTCATTATTAATACATTATTATATATATTATTATAATCACAATTATACATTAATTATTTTTAAAATGTATTTTTTATTAATTAATATATACTAGTAGTGTTTAGTTTATATCCTTTTCATATAGCTTAAATATATCACTTACCTAGTACTAGATTCAGCTTGATTCGAAGTGGAAGGTGAATTTGGTGAAATTAGCTGGTAACCAATGTAAAATAAGTCAAAGAAAACATAATTAAAATTCAAATGTTTTCAAATTCAAAATAGTCGTCTGCAGCGCGCTTTGGCTAAGCTATAACGGATGTTTTGCTTTTCGTTCGCTTCCCGACCTTCTTTCCCCCTTCCCTCCTGAGTTAACGCATGCGCGTTGCAGTTATCTTGGAGGACTGTTTCAGTTTAAATTTCCCCTCTCATCCGAGCCTGTAAAGTTCGCTTCTTGCACAGGCATTTCAAAATCCACTAGTTTGTCACCAGACGGCGATACTTATGCTTCAGAGGGAGCTGGACTTCTTATCTTAGTTAATATTCTTTGATTCTTATCTAGCGAAATCCTAGTCACGTGCTTATGACGTCATCCTCTCGTCAGTGACGTCACCGATTGCTTATCAGCTACCACAACGCGCGGAAATGTCCTTCAGTACGTTTACGATAATTAAGTTTCTTAATTAAAATTATGCAAATTTTCTGTAAGTGCTTCAAATATCTCTTAATTAAGTTTTCTAATTAAAATTATGTAAATTTTATGTAAATCTTTCATGTTTGTCATATGCTCTCCTAGTTAAAGATTTAATAAACCTAACTTTTATACAACATAAATAAATTTAATAAGTATAATCTATTTGATGACTGATCAATGGATGATAGCGGTTATGCAAATGAGTAATTTTTATTACTTACAGTTCAATCCGTATAAATAAGTTGAAAATTTTACCTTGCGATGTAATGTAAATATTAAAATAATATATAGTTATTATACAAAAATCTCTCTTGCTATCTGATTATTTATAGATAGTTTATTACTTAGTTTAATAACTAGAAAAAATAATTACTAAAATAATAAGATTTCTGTTTTTAATTTTATCCTATTAAGTGATTTTAAAACCTTTCATTAAGAATTACAGTTTCATTTTATTAAATCTTTGTTCATTAAATATAAAAAGCGCGACTTATCGTAAAATAATCCTGTTTAAACACATTATTTTCTTAGCATAATTTTGAAACCACAGTTCAATATTTTAATTGTAAAGTTCAACTCTCAATGCATTATTTAAATAAATGATCTCAAACAGCAAAAGTCTTCTGTCAAATAGGTATGATTCAACATTCTTATCTTTATGAGTCATCGTCTAGCGATAAAACAGTTTCTCGCATTTGTGTACAAGACTGAAGGTTGCATTTCGCTAGAGGGAAATTTCTTCAGTAAGTTTTAAGTAAGTTTTATAATTTATTATTACTATTTGATAATTTATTTAACTTAATATGTATCTCTACTCTATACTATTGTTTCATTGAAGAGAGATAAATCAATTTAAAAAAAATATTTTTTATTGGTATTTACTTATAAAGAATTTTTTATTGTTACACTGCAAACGTTTTTTTTTTTTTTTTTTTTTTTTTTTTTTTTTAATTGTTACACTATAAACTTTTCTTATTGTTTCACTATAAACTTTTTTGTTTAATTAAAACTAAATTTTGCATAACATATAAAACTACTTTCACAAACGAATATTTATTGCTTAAATAAAACCTACAAAAGTTTTCATTTAACTTGTGTATGTTCAGAAATTACCTGATTAAAACTAAATTTTGCAATATATATATATAAAACTTCTGAGAGATAAATCAGTTTAAGAAATATTTTTATTAGTATTTACTTATGAGGATTTTTTTTTTTTTTTTATTGTTATAGTGAAAACTTTTTTATTGTTACACTATAAACTTTTTTTTTTGTTTAATTAAAACAAAATTTTGCATAACATATCAAACTACTTTCCCAAACGAATATTTACTGCTTAAATAAAACCTACAAAAGTTTTCATTTTACTTGTGTATGTTCAGAAATTATCTGAGAAAAACTAAATTTTTCAATATATAAAACTTCTTTCACAAACGAATTTTTATTCCTTAACTATAACTTACTTTTATATGTACTTATTTATTTAAATATCGTTTAAGTGATAGGTAGGTAATAATCGTTTAAAACTCAGTGTAGGATATGCTTTGTGAAAAAATTATTGCATTTTCCTAATTATTCGCTGTATTGTTTTAATGATTTTAACTTAATCTTTATATGAGATAGTGTGGATTACTATTAGGCACGATTCCACAGCGTATATTACACATGATTCATCAAGTGTATGGGTTTTCCGTTGCAAGCGATAACTATGACTCATGGAATATTCCTTATTATCTGTTTTTAAGGAAACTGCTTATTTTCATTTAAAATGATGCATTGAATTTTTATGCAATTTATTTCAAAATTTTAAATAGAAATGTTTAATACAAAATAACTTTTAGTAACTGATAGTGTTTAAATATAACTAATCCTTTTTATTATTTTATAAAAAGAACTTATTTTTATTAGTTCGAGTTTAAAAGTATTTACCTGTTTAATTCAAATCAACTAAGATAGTATAAATTATATTACTGCGTTAAACTCGAATAAATGTTAAATAATATTTGGGTAGTATCAATATAATGTTTAATTTATATAACATACTCATGTACTTATTAAAACATTTATGTAAAGTTTTAAAATTTTCGTGTTAGGATAAATTTATTTAATAGTAACAGCATAAAGTTTAGTTAATTATAATGTTTATAAAATTTAATTGTTACTTTTAAACATTGCATGTATTTTTTAAATTAATATTATTATATGATAGTCATTTTTTTTTAATTTATAACTTTACTGTATACCTTTGTATGCATATTTTTAATTAATATTATTATATAATAGTAATTTTTTTTTGAAATTATTATTATTATATAATAGTAATTTTTGTTTTAACTTAAAACTTTAGTGTATATAAAATTTATTAACTGATTAAAAACTTTGTAAGCATTTTTTTTAGATTAATATTGTTATATGATAGTAATTTTTTTCTTCTTTTTTATTAATTTATAATTTTACTGTATGTCTTTGTAAGCAATTTTTTTAGATTAATTTTATTATATGATAGTAATTTTTTTTTAATTTATATGATAGTAATTTTTTAAAGTGCATGTGTGTTCAATTTTTAACGAGTGTAAGTTAGAGTTTAAATAAATGTGAAACTTATTTAGTGAGAATATAAAGTTTAATTTATATAATTTTATTATATTTAGTTTAATTTATAATGTATATAACAGCATTTACTGGTTTTAAAACTTTTGTTTATCGTATTTGTTTAGTTACAGCATAAATAACAGTATGTGTTTTATATAATTTTATTATATTTAGTTTTATTTATATGTTAGTAATTTTTTAAAGTGTATGTGTGTTCAATTTTTAAAGAATGTCATAATAGTATTTCTAAGTTAGAGCTTAAATAACAGTATGTGTTTTATATAATTTTTATTATATTTAGTTTATATAACATAACTGTATATAAAATTTATTAGCTGATTAAAAACTTCTGTTAAATTTTTAACGAATGTAAGATGAAGTTTAAAGAAATGTTAAACTTATTTAGTGTGAATATAAAGTTTAATTTACATAATTTTTATTAAATTTAGTTTCATTTATATGATAGTAATTTTTTAAAGTGCATGTATGTTCAATTTTTAACGAATGTAATAATATTATTTCTAAGATAGTCTAATTAAATTTAAAAAGTGAAACTTATTTAGTGTTAAAATAAAGTTAGAATTTTTAATGAATGTTAAATTATTTATTATTTGTTTTGCTTTTAAATCTATGTGTTAATCCACAAAATACGAAAATTGCTATTTAATTCTGTAAAAATTTCCTAATATAAATTTACAATGACATCACTAAAAGTATGGACTCCTATTTAAATTCCTTATTTATTATCTTAACGCAATATATTTTTAATCTCTAAAAATGCTAAGTTTCTAGAATACTCATAAATTGTTACTGATGTTAATTAACTTCAGTCATTCATTGTTTCATTCAGTCAAAAATGTTAAGTCCCACCGGAAATTATTTATACTCTTCCAATGGCAACACCTAAATTTTAATGTCTGTACCCTGTCTATATTTTTAAATTGTTTCTGCACCTATGAAGATTGTTCCTGCATCCTGTATATATCAATTGTCTCTGCACCTATGATGATTGTTCCTGCATCCTGTATATATCAATTGTTCCTGCACCCTGTATATATCATTTGTTTCTGCACCCATGAAGATTGCTTCGCACTTCGCACCTATGAAGATTGTTCCTGCACCCTGTATATATCAATTGTTTCTACACCCATGAAGATTGTTCCTGCATCCTGTATATATTTTTAAATTGTACCTGCATCTGTATATATCAATTGTTTCGCATCTATGAAGATTGTTCCTGCACCTATGTAAATTGTACAGATTATTTCGCTTCTATGAAAATTGTCTGAACCCATGCTTTGAAGACAACCCCAGAAAACTGTGTGATGAGTTCTTCAGGTTGACATTTTTTTATTTATTTATTTATTTATTTATTTTAAAGGAACTAACTCCCGCCTTGCTCTACGGAGTGAAAAGGGGCATGAAATAAATCTAACTCCTCAAAATTCCCCTTCTCCCCGATAGATGGCACCACCAAACTTCTCATCCAAGATGATTGTCAAAGTTTCTATTCTTCCGGTGGCGACACACAGTTTCTATTCTTTCGGTCGCAACACACAGTTTCTATTCTTCCGGTGGCAACACACCCTTCGTCCAAGATGATGACTAAGTAGTGTAAAAAGGGGGCGTTGACCGACACGGTGGAGGGACGGTGGGTCTAGGGTGGTGGCGCACCTCCACCCTGACCCTCATACTCCCTCCGTCCCTCCACCGTCGCGGTGAACCCCATTTTTTACACTACTTGTCTCTATTTCACATAAATTATCGGTTAAGTTAGTCTCAATGTATGTTTTATTTTGAAATTTAGTTTCACACATTTTATTTTTGGATATGGCAACGTAACCATTTTCATCTGCTTTCTTTACCGAAATTAGATTTGTAGCTATATCATGAATAAACAATACATCTTTTAATGTAATATTATTTGTTTCATTGTCGGAGTTAACCACTTCAATGTTTGTGTCCCCGTACCCCTGAGAAACTACGGACTGCCCGTTTGCTAGCATAACACTGACCTTCTCATTATTTTTTAAACATGTAAATTTATTTATGTCGTTGCAGATATGCGAGCTACTACCACTAATGTTATTTTCGGTTATTATTTATCCAAGCGTTATTTTCAGTTTTGTCTATAATAAACGTGAGGTTTTTTAACTTATTCTCTGTCTCTAATTAGCTGTGTTTTTTGTTTATTTTTATATTTAGAAGTATTGTTACTGCAAGATTATTGAAATTATTGTTACCCCGATGTGAGTTTTCTAACATTTATTGCGTGTTTTTTTTTTTTTTTTTTTTTTTTTTACGGTATGTACAATATTTACTGGGTGGTGTTTTAGGCTTAGTATGCATTTTGTACGCATTTTCTTCTTGGCTAGGTTTGTTTCGGGTTCTTTTCATACATTCGTCTATTAACTTATTTCCTATAAATTCGGCTGTAAATTCCTGTTCATTTCTGGAATCGATTAACGTATATTCGATTAACGTGATAAACGTATCATAATTAGCAGGCAGGAAGTATAACATCAAAACTGTAATGTTCTGGTCATTAATTTCTTCTCCGATGGCAATTAGTCTATCCTTAATCTGGTAAATATTTGTTATGTGGTCTAGTAAGTCACCACCCTCAGCCAATTTGGCTGAATATAAATTCCTTAGCAAAAATAATTTGTTTGCCAAATTAGCTCGACGATGAATATTTTTTAGTGCATCCCAGATGGCTTTTGCAGTTGTTAAAAATAAAACATTTAAATGAGGAGCAGAAAACAGAACTCTTTTTCTTATGAACTACATTTTAACAGAGAGCAAACAACAACTACATTTAAAAGCATTAGATACACAGAAACGCTGACTTTGTGGTTTCCCAAGGCACAGCTTGTGAGTGGCAGATACTTGAAATACACTTACATTGAAACATATTTGACACGGAACAAAAAGTCTGAATTAAGCTATGAGAGTTCTTGTGAGCGGGAAAAGATATTGATCACAAATAATAATAGTTTTTTACAATAGATTCATAAAAAAATAAAAATTAGCTCGTGAGCCTTTTCTGAAACAATGTCACAAACAAGCAAGACTTCAATGGACAAAACAGCACACGTATTATCGTGACGAATGTATTAGTGTTATTTTCTCTAAGGGGGGGGGGGATTTGGATGGTCCAGATGGGTTCTCATTCTATTGGTGTGACTTGAGAAAAAATCCGAAGAATATATTCAGCAGGCAGCAAGGCGGTGGCTAGCTCATGGTATGGGGTGATTTTGGTTATAATGGATAAACGTCTCTTTGCTTCCTAAATGGCAGACAAAATTCAAAGACGTATCAGGAAACTCTGAGTGAGCATTTGTTGCCGTTTGGTGAACTCCTAGGTGGTCCCAACTGGATCTGTCAGCAGAACAATTCGTCGATACGCACTTTCCGTTGTACTAAAGAATGGCTTAGATCTCAAAATATCAGTGTGATTAACTGGCCAGCACTCATCTCAGATCACAATCTGATAGAGAACAACTGATGAATCCTTTCACGTGACGTTTACAAGAATGGGAAGCAGTATTACTCAGTGCAATCGCTCAAATCAGCGATCGGTAGTGGCTCGCTCTCGAAACCTCCCAAAAGCTCGTGTTATTAATGGAAAATCGCGTATTTGGTCTCATCAGGTGCAATGGAAACACCATAGATTTCTAAAGGACAGTTGTGCTTTGTGAAATATAAATATGCTGGTTTTGTGCATAAACTTTTGCGACATCACAATTTTGATTTTTATAAAAAAAAAAAAAAAAAAAAAAAAAAAAACAAGAGGAACGCTCCTGAGAAGTTCTAAACAATTAATATATCTACTTTTTACCAGTAATGTTTCTAGAATATATCGGTAAAATTACCACAAATAATTAAAATCAGGAATATTTCATGATTAAAAAAAAAAAAAAAAAAAAACTTTTATTCAGGCAGGAACCTGTTCTAACATACATACAGTCGGTAACAAAAGTGTCCGAACACTAGCAAAAATTCCTATGCAAAAAAAGTACACTTCATACGGTTTTGTTAAATAAATCCTTATCGAATCATGTTCTTACACTGACTAAGAATAGGATTCGACAAGGATTTACTTATTAAAACCGTACGAAGTGTACTTTTTTTTACATAGGAATTTTGGCTAGTGTTCGGACACTTTTGTTACCGACTGTAAATCAGGAACTTTTGTGATACATAAAAGTAACGTTACCAAAACATTTTGTAGTGCAGAATGTATCTATAATTTGCTATTAAAATGAATTTGTTTTTCTTCTCCATTATAAAATCTCACTTTTATTGTTTCTTTCACAGGCTTCTTCTTGTGTTGGTTCACCCTAACATTCATGCAAAAAGTTTGGACTTAATCAAAAGCATTTTGAGTTGTATCAGGAACTCTGGTCGTTTCTAATGGAACAGACGATGGAAAATGTTAATGACGCCGAAAGGCCTTTTGGAATCTTTGGCTGGAAGCCCAAGTGGATGCAATCCTTCGCCAATAGAAGTGTATTTCTCGTCATCTTCTGTCTGACCAGAGTTCTTCAAGGCATGTATAAAACATACTTTATGAGTATATTGGCAAACATAGAAAAGATGTACCAAATTCCGAGTAAAGTAATGATCCTCATCATGTCTATGGAAGTGATTCATACCATAGCTGCTCTCATCTTTAGTTATTACGGAAGACAGGGCCACCGGCCGAAGTGGATAGCCTACAGTATGATTATGTTTTCCATCGCCTCCATTTTTTGTGCCACTCCCCATTTCTTTTTCGGTAAATTGAGCGAAACCTCTATGCCAGCGG
This sequence comes from Salticus scenicus, assembly GCA_963930645.1. Taxonomy (NCBI): domain Eukaryota; kingdom Metazoa; phylum Arthropoda; class Arachnida; order Araneae; family Salticidae; genus Salticus; species Salticus scenicus. Next base: position 29,933,794 of record OZ005657.1, read on the forward strand.
AAAATGCCACAATATTCAATGAATTTAAGTCAAAACTTTGCAATAAGAGTACCTTCACGACACCACTTTCCACGTCTGTAGACGATACTGCATTCTCCGTAAGAATCACAGAATTCGAATTGAGACTTAAGTACAATAGTTCCCTGATGGCAGCTTATCCAGGTATGATTTTTCTTTCTTTCCGTTTGCTTTTCCCATTGCAGTAAGCTGGCAAAATATCTCTATATTCTGGGGAGAGCCTTTATTTTCAAGGCATTTTTCAAAGTTTTGAAAAATTGTAAAAAGTAAATTATTTATAACATATATTTTATTTTTAGTCCTTATTTATTAAGAATGAATAAATACATCCGATATTAGATAATTGTAGCAAGTTTTAACGCTTCTCTACTGAAAAGGTACTCTAATCTGGTCACTATACAGTGGGCTGCAAAATTATTCGAGCACTAGCCAATAATTCCTATATTTAAAAAGTACACTTAAGACTGTTTTGCTAAGTAAATCCTTGTCGAATTATGTTCTTCGACTGATTAAGAACATGACTCGACAAGGATTTATTTAACAAAGCTGTATTAAGTGTACTTTTTTTTGGCAAGGATTATTGCTAGTGCTCGCATAATTTTGCAGCCGACTGTATGTTGCAGCGAAACAGAAAGAAGTAGTTGTACAATCGGCAGAAAAATTATCCAAACACACATCCACACTTTTCACATATTTTTTTCTTGTTTGATCGCTAATTTTTATCATCATCTTACTTTTTTATAAGACTAAGATCATGACACGACAAATATTTACTTAACAAAACAGTATTAGCACACACAGACAGACAGACTGACAGACATTTTGTAATAATAGTCGTCATTTTTATGTAATTTCATCTAAAGAAGTTTAGTCAGGTTACAAAATATTAGTTTTCTGCATTTCTACCATGTATTGGCCTTAAAATAGCTCATAAAAAAGAAAAAAAAGAAAAGAAAAGAAACTGCTAAAAAGATTTTTCAGGGCAGAGTTAATCTTGGCAGTGAATTTGTCGCCGTGTTGGCGAGTTTATCGCGCCTCGGCGACTTTTTGGCGAGAAAATCCTTATTATCAATAAATCGATTATCTAAGCTCTAAATCGAATATTTCGCGAAATACCCGGAATATTCTTGAAATATATAGGAGGTATAAATAAGTCGCATTCCGGTGATCCAGTTTCAGTTCAAACTTTTGCGGTATTAAGAGGTTCGCTTGACCAAGCCTCTGTTATTTAATACAGCTAATAATGGGTGTTTTATTAAGATGCAGTTTATGTTGTGATTTTTATGTTGTCAGCTATTATTTGAGCTGTGCTTTCTGGTGAAATTGAAGCTGATACTTGGTTGACAGACTTGTAATCTTCTGGAATATACTTTATAACAAAAAAAAAAAAAGAAAAAAAAAAAAAAAAGACGCATCAAGAAGGAGTAATGCAAACTGGCACAAATTGACATACATACAGGTTTCGATAAAAAATGCAAAATTTTAAAGTTTGGCTGCAGTTGAATGAGCATGCGACGCTGCAGCGCATCTTAACTGCGCAATCGGCAGAATATTAAAAATTAGAAATTTAGATTCCAGGCCATAAATCCTTCGAGAATTTTATTCCGTCTAGTCAGAAAGACAGTAACTATGCATCGCATACAGGTGCGCAAGCAACAGGCACAGATGTCAGCATTTGAGTGTGGCGTGTAGTTGGGCTCAAAGTCGGTTTGTCTAATCTGCGAATTTTTTGACAATTGGATAGGAGCGGTACCATTATTTGATGATATTGACAGGAATGGGTGAACCATGGCCGAACACAGCGTCAGGGAGGAAGTAATCGGCCTAAAAAGAGGACAGAAAGTGAGGTCCAGTTAATTATCAAAGCGGTACCCAAAGCTCCAATTCATGATTATCGTCGATCCTACGTGCAACTGGTACTTCAGTGACTTCAAAGACCCTTAGTAGGCGGCTCAGTGAAATGGGGTTGAGCTCAGTCCCCGAATCTTTCTTCCACTGAGGATGTTTGGAGCATCATAAAAAGGGTCCTACAACCAGCTCGGGATTTTGCCAATCTAACGCACCAACTGAACAGAATTTGGCACGTTATTTGACAGGAGCACATCTGCCAACTCTGTCAATTAATACCAAGCCAAATAACTGCGTACATAAGGGCCAGAAGTGGACCAACGCGTTATTGACTTGTTTATTTTGTGAGACCCTGTCTCTTAATTAAATCATTCAAATTTTCTGAAACTGTAATCAATTGTTTTCCTCCACATGTACATCACATCTACCATTTTTTGTCCCATTCGGATAACTCCTTCTTGGTGCATCGTTTTTTTTTTTTTTATTATAGAGTGTATTTTGTAAATAAACTTTTAAGCCTCTACAAGACCTGTCATTCCTTCACGAACAATTCATGAACCCCGAGTATGCAACAATAGAAACAGAAAACTTTCTTTAACACCTGTTAAAACTTATAAATTTTAGAAATAATTATTTTTTGAATTGTTATGAATAAAATTATAATAACTTTTTTTTTTCCTGATATTTTCTCCTTTCAAAAGTACTTGTCCCCTTAACAAAAAGGGTGTTTTTATTATTTTCCAGATTGGTTCAGCGGAAGATTCGTTACATATAAACTTCCCCTTCCACCCAAAGAACAGCCCTGCGTCCAGAAGAATCTGTGTGAGGATAATTTGACAAACAGCATGCACAATAACATCGGGAACAACGTTGTATTAATCTTCTTTTTGAGCCTCATCTTCCTCGGCATCGGCTCCACCGCCGTCTACACGATCGGTATCCCTTACATAGATGACAACATCACTAGCCGAGATTCGCCACTTTACTTCGGTAAGTTTTGCCAGAAACCTCATTACTATAAATTTCTCCCTGTGAGAATCGGAACTAAAGTGTCAAAATAAGAGAAAAAATATTTCATTAATGACGAATGTAGGAGAAGTCTTTTATTCGCTACCAAAATTTATAAACATTCAGTCAATTAGGGCAGATTCATCATATATTAAAACCCATTGCCTACGTCAGGAATCTAAGCTTAGTGGATTGTCTCTCCGTGGCGGTCTTTCTGAGGGATCCTATGGTGTAGGGGAGGGGGGGCATGTTTTGGAGAAAACCTCAAAAACTTCGAACGACTACGCCAACGAACATGACCTGGTTTTTCTTCTTTTCTTCTTTGATTTCCTTCTCTTATTTTTGTGATACTCTCCAAGGATTTGATGTAATCACACTTGGTAAAATATCTTGATTCTTTCTTTTTTTTTGAAGGTGTAGATCCAGGAAAAAACAAGATATTTTTGAAAAAACTTAGTACGCTAAACGGAGATAGGCTACAAATCTAAGGGGTACACTGTTAAAAAAGTGTAACTTTGCAGCCAAAAATTCTCTGTAATTACAGAAAAATAGGTTTTGTTAACGTAATTTTTCCGTAATTTACGACATTTTTCTCAAATTACAGAGAATTTCTGGCCAGCAAAGTTGCATTTTTTTTAACAGGGTATTAGAGGAAATATGGTTTGCTCCGCTCCGGAATTAGCAGAATTGATTTTGATGTTGTCAAGAGTCAAGCCATCCTTAATCAAACTTTTTTAAACTGCTGTCTCCAGAGATGAGTGTTCTGAATTTTCAATGTTTCTTGTGAGTCTTCTGTTTTTTTCGATGAATTCGGTGGTATCTGTAAGGGATTCTCTTCCAATAATTGCATTGCAGCTGTAAAATCTATATCAACTTTTTCACAACTGTGACGGTGGGGGAACAGGACGAAAGGAACTTTAGTCCTGATTCTTGTTGAGTTGCAGAACCGGCGCTTTGTATTTTATTCCATATTTCAAATAAAGATGCATCTTTTTTTTACCTTTTCAAAAATTAGATGGTTTGAGCAAGTGTAGTTTTTCTTACCCAATCACATCTTCCAAAACTTCATTTTTTTTTAAGGCAACAGTTACTTTTTTGTACTCTGTTACTGTCCCTTCTTGACTGTAGATATTTTCTGTGAAAACATATATTTTTAATATATCAAATAAGGTAGGCTAAACAAAAAAGGTACAGTCCCTTGAAAGTTTATTTATTATTATTATTTTTATTATATATATATACGGACGAGTTTAAAAAACACTTCATTTTCCACTTCTAGTCTTTCTTGTACTTTTACTTTGCCCCCCCCCCCCCTCCTTTCTGTGACTTAAAAGCTGGTCTGTTTATATATATATATATATATATGTATGAAAAAAAAAAAACTTTTACTTTATATGATATTATTTCTTAACGTTAAACAGTTAGCAATTAAGCTATTACTACCTAATATATCACGCCCTCACCCCACCCCGCCCAAAAAATAAATAAATAAATGCACTACATATTCAACATTTTTGCAACTAAAATATTAATTTATATATTTCTTTTGTTTATCTTATCATGAGACGCGACAGTGTCTCCGTGACGCAGCAAAGCTCAAACGATGAAGCTTAGCGGCGACACTATATATACAGCTTACTTACCATGAAAAGAATTAGGAAACGCCGACATTTAATATCTCAGCAAATAGGAGATATATTGATCTGATTTTTTCTAAATAGACTTTTATGTTCTGTCCGATCCCATCCTGAAATTTTTACATTTCTATATCCAGTATATTTTGAGATCTGAAATTGTATATTAAAACTTTAAAGGAACAGGACCCACCAAAACTTATATTGCTGGGCTCGTTATGGCCTACTGCTGGCATCCTGCACTTGCCATCAGTTACCGGTTGCCCCATATAACTCCAGCAGCGGGCCGTTTGTGGCTGCCAGCAGTGATGGAAGCCTAAAGAAAAATGGTCGGTGGCCCAGAAGTGGCATAAACACAGTTGGCCTTATCCAGGCTATCACGACACGGCCAACATCATGTTTTTCATGTTGTGGCCACAAATTATTAGGCCATAACCAATTTGTATGCATAGAGGGCGCTGTGATTCTTTTTCTGTTGATTTGAAATTCCCTCGCTGTCCGCCATTTCATAGGAAGTTCTTGTTCGTTGTTGTAGTCTGCCGGTGCGGGTGCGAGATTGAAAATCTCGTAAAAAGAATATATGAGTAAGTAATTCAATTATTAATTTGTTTTTGTATTATTTTTTAAATACTATTTTTTTAAAATGTTTGACTCTAAAGCCATTGTTATAACAAAATGATTTCTAGAACTATATAACAAATATCCAGTTGATCCATTTTAGTAAATTATGATAGTCGCTAACTTTCTAGTATTTTATTATTGATATTATTATTTTAATTGATTTAATAAAATAAAAATTATGGATCTTGAATGATCCACAAATGTAATCGGGAACGATTTTAATCAAGTTTGGTTAAATAACAAATTTGGTTAAATTTCGTCCATTGGTTCGTGAGATACAGCGTCCACAATTTTTTTATACACACTTACAGAGTGAAACTTTCTAAAAATGGTCAAATCGTGTTCAGGAATCTCAAAACATGCAAATACTTCGAAAACCGAATGTCGAAAAATTTCTTCATATATACATATATTACTATACATATATTACCATAAAATGGATTTTCTTTCGAAATTTAGTATATTGTACTTCTTTTAAATGAAAATCGCCTATCTCCATCATAGAAAATAATTTTCATAGATAATAATTTTAATATGTAATTTCTATAAACTATTATAGGAAAAGAAAAAAAAGTGGTAGCCATAACAAACTGTTTTATTTTATTTATTTATTTATTATTATTTTTTAAATGCAAGTTTGAAAAATAATTTCACTTTTACGAAACTGAAATAGTTTTCCCCTCAATTTCCCGCAACGTATAAGAATATTTTTGTGCATCACTGTTAAATGAACCACAATTACTTATTTTATCATTTTTGATCGGAACCATTTCTTATTACATCTATAAAATTTATGTTGATCAGTATTTTAGCGTTGTATAAAGATTTTTTCATGCGCTGATAAGAAGTTTCTTTTAAACTGTAATGTATCCAAATTATTTTATGAATTTTTATACTGAAACCATTTGTGTTACCTGTACAACTTTTTATGACAAGCGTCCTGTAGTAAATCTCGAAAACCTGTATAACATATATGAGTTTTATGGAATTCTAAAAATATTATTTAAATAGGTAATTGGCGGATAAAACTCTCAAATATTTACAACTACAACGACAAATGCACTTTTCTTTTTCTCCCTAATTCCGTTATCTCTTTACTCAACCGAACGATATATATATATTTTTTCTTTCAGCTGAAACTGTATTCCCTTCTTCTTTTACCCTTTTCAGAATCTGCTTTCCAAACCTAATGAAAATAAATTGGCACAGGTCAAATGCTGAATATTCGCATTAAGTTCAAATAACATCATCTGTATAAAACTGCAAAATCATCTTTCGGTATCGCACGTCGAAAAATTATTCACTCAAGGACATTGAAGAGAGTTGGGGAGGGGTAAAGATCCCATTGGACTATCAACAACACGAAAAAGTTCTTTGTGGCGGCCTGGTTAAGTTTGACAGCTGTGTAAATAATTCTAAATAGCCGATTGCATTTCTCAGTGATATAATTTCTGTGGTTTCAAATGTGTGACTTTGACGATAAACACACAGAGAGAAAAGAAGAAAGCTTGATCATCTGCCTGCTCTTTTAAAAAAAAGGAAAAAAAAAATATCAATTGGGAAAAGAAAATATTCAAGATTTTCTGGATACTTGAGAGTTATAATGAAAAAGCACCACAGAATTGGTGTTTAAAAGTAATAAGAGTAAACACCATAAAATGTAAGAACTCGCAACAATCGTTTCGGATGGAAAGAAAACATGATCCTTCATCAAGCAAACGAAGTAGGCACGAGTGCGGCAAACAATGCGTAAGTGTTGTTGCGTTTTGTTTGCAAAATTTTATGGTGTTTATTTAAAGTATTGTACATGTTACTTGAGAGTATACTCCAATTTCTTAAGAAATCGCACCCTCGGGCGGCGTAAGCTAGTTATTAACTAAAAGGGTGTTCGGAATGGAGATGTCCGTTTTTTTTATTGCCGTAAATCAGAAAGTGACCTAAAATCCGGAAAAGTCCGAAATCCGGAAAGGCCACGGTACGGACGATTCCGGATTTGAGATTTTGTACTGTAGTAATAAATAGAAAACTTTGTAAATGAACATAATCATTGCCGCCCCCCCCCCCAAAAAAAAAAAAAAAAAAAAAAAAAAAAAAAATGCATCAGTTCTTTTAGGTTGAAATAATAACACATCCCTTCGTGAGTTTAACAAAAAGCACGATTGCAGCAAATTACTTTTGCTGCACTCGTGCCCACTTTTTTTCGCCTGATGAAGGGTCTTCGTGCTATTTCAACCGGAAACAATTGCTGCATTTTTTTATTTTTATTTATTTATTTATTTATTTATTTATTAGTTTATGGTGTTTTTTGCAATGCTCTCTTTATAAGAATTTTTGTCTCAATATTTTATAATTTTCACAAGTAAAGTTACATTTATTTGTATAAGATATTGAAATTTGAACACTTAAAAAAAAAAAAAAAAAAAAAAAAAAAAAAACATAATCTCCTTTATACCAAAAAATGTAATATAGAGAAATGTTTGCAATGAAAACAAAAAAATTAAACTTTTATGATAAGGAAAATGGATCAACTGAATATTTCCTATATGCTGCACTAGAAATCCTGAATTTACAACCATAGTGTATGAACCAAATACTTGTAAATAGTATTTAAAAATGAATATGTACAAAATCAAATTAAATATTGGATGCATAGAAAAAACTGGCTGCTACTTCATCAGAAAAAAGAGAGATGAAAAAAAAAAAAAAAAAAAGAAAGAAAGAAAAAGAAAAAAGCATTAATAAAATTAAAGGTATCACCAATAAAATAAATATACTAGCTATAACTAAATCACTTCTGTCCTATTAACGGCCCTCTTCACTTACCGTCTCCGGAAGTCCGAGGCAATGTTATTCTATGGGAAATTTTCTTTACAAATAACTTATTAACTAACACATATTTTTAAATTCTGTTTTCACATTCAGAAAATTCCCAACTGTTAAATTGATGGACTTTTATAAAAATGTATTTTTTTAATTTTTAATATTTTATTTTGAATTTGCAAAATGAAAAATTTCACATATTGAAAATTCATATTTTGCAGCTTCAAAATAAAAAAAAATAAAAAAAAATAAAAAAATAATTTTTTAAAAAAGGTCCGTCAATTTAACAGTTAGGAATTTTCAGAATATGAAAACAGAATTTAAAAATATGTATTAGTTAATAAGTTATTTGCAAAGAAATTTCCCATAGAATAACATTGGCTTCGGCTTCCGGCGACGGTGAGTGAAGCGGGCCTTTAAAGGGAAAATATAAAGGACCAATGAAGACTGCCGGCAGTAATATAATTTTTTATGTTTGCCACAGCTGGCCCACTGCAGGCTGCCAGCAATAACATAGAAAAATTATGTTTGCCACCAGGTAGTCCAACACTGGCCCACTAACAATTTCCAACCTAATGTCGGTTACCAACAGTGGGCCATTACCTATTTTCTTCATACTGCTAGCTGCCAGCAGCGATCCATTCACTGGCCCACTAACTTATTTTTAACTTACTGCAGGCTGCCAACAGTGCATCGATTGAATACGGCCTACTGACGGCCGGCGTAACATATTCCCTGCGGCACCGTAACTTTTGCCACCGACGGGCCAGCTGCAGCTACTGTTGGCAACCAGCACTTGGCCTCGTGTTGGCCGTCATCTGTGGTTTTGCTGGGGAGTAATGGTGTAATAATTTTTTTCGAAAACGGCTCGGGCAATTTTTTAAAAATTGATATATGATATTAATTACCTTTGTCTGAGAAGAGTTACGTGTCCCGTTTTTTCCAAAAAGCTCTTGTTTTATATATATATTACTTTAAAAATGGAACTATGTTACCTCACGGATTGCACTCTTTCCTTTCGCATCTCTAAAAAAAAAGAGTATAATCCGGTTGGCATGTTCGCGGACGCATACAGACTTCGCTTCCAGCTGAAATATTCATTCAATCTCAAATAGGCGTTTTGGCTCCATCTGATGACAATTAATGTCAAAAATAAACTTACAAAAAAAAAAAAAAAAAAAAGAATCTTATATAGATGCATACCTGCGTCTTTAATCGTTTTCTTTACGCTGATTCCGTCCAGTTGTCGTTTAGCACATAGGTTATTTATTTTGCTTCTCCGACTGTTCTCGAACATTTGAAAGCGAACTAGTTACTGATAAGGGATAGAAAGCTTTGCAGAATCTAGCGCGGGCGGATTCAAATTCATAGATGTTATTAAAAGCTTATTTTAACACTTTTTTTGCGAAGGTCTACTGGTGCAAATTTTACGGGTGGTGAATATTGATGTCTTTACATATTCTATTCTTCAGCTTCAATTCTCGATGCAAAAATTTTGCTCTCTAAGCTGGTAGACTGGAGGTGCCTGGTTCGAATTCAGGTCACATTTGTTAGCTAAGTCGTTCGAAGTTTTTTCGTGGTTTTCTCTAAAAATTGTGTGAATAAAGACTACAATCTATTAGAAAGACCTCAACGTAAATAATTTCAACTATGCCTAAACCTCACAGACAGACAATCGTCTGAATTCCACACTCTAATACCAGGAGTAAAAACTGATTTAACGTTTTCTTTCTTTTTCAGCATTCACCATAGGTGTGCAGATACTTGATCCCATATTTGGTTTTCTATTGGGTTCCTTTTGCACGAACGTCTACGTTGATTGGCCTTTCAGTAAGTAACTGTCTTAAAGATATTTTTAAAGAGGTCCAAAATCAATACATGTGCAATTCAATTTTAATGTTAACACATATTTTTTGATGATTCATTTATAGCATATCAATTAATATATCAATTCATTTTAAATTACTTACACTAAGGTTAGCAATTTGGACCATAACACTAATTCCAACAAGGTGTGATTTTTATCATGCGAAGTTCAAGAAAATTATCAAACGGAAACCAATAATTTTATAAAAATATGAAAAAGGTAACTGGGAATGATAATTGGAATTGGAAATGCTCAAAAATAGAAGGATTCAGGGAACATGTCCTTCTACGAGCAGAGAGATCGCAAGATATCAGAAAACTGTATCACTGTAAAATTAACGGTAGTTTTTGCAGCAGAATTTGCTGACACCCATATTGCCAGCACATTCTGCTGTTAAATAAGGCAATTTAAATCGGAAACATCTGTAAAGAGAGACTCTTTCACAGTTGTTTCTGCTGTAAAAAGTACCGTTATTTTTTACAGTATAGCTAACTCAAGCCAAAAATACAGTCCATGTTCCTATCTTGCGACAAAACCCAAATTTAAAAATGAATGAATTAAATTTAAACAAATCATTAACACAACTCAACACCAACAATGAATCAAGATAGAAAAAAATATTTATCCACATGTCATTCGGACACCAGACTCAGAGAACACATAACAAGTTGCCAACAGAACTATTCTTATAAGAAAATTAATATCGAGACCAATCCAGGTTATATATATATTGTAAGCTTACTTTGTTTTTTCTTTATATTTCTATAAATTAAATAAAATATTTTATCAAGTTTCATGTTCGCCTTAAAACAACTAAGTTATTTGAAAAGCTAATTTAAATACTTAAACGACAACAGAAAAAATTCGGGTCCATTTTCCTGTCTTGTCTTTTTGCAAAAATCAAATTCATGAAAACGGCACCAGTTAAAAATTCCACTTCATATCAAAACGCTAATTTAGCAAAATTTCATCTTATAAAAAATTATGTTTTTGTAAAATTCCCTCAGTACTCAATCCGATTTTCCGTCTAAGCCAGTGACTACCTAGTCCTAGAGTGGATTCAGTGATTAGTCTGATTTATTAAATACGAATGACTGCTCAAAAATAATCCTTTCCTCACAAAAATTGAACCACATAAATTTAAACCTGGAATTATATTTGGATAACAGGACCATCATTGGATCCAATTCTGTTTTCTGTATTTTCTGATTTTATATTTATTTTCTTTCCGTATAATTAGCCGGAAATGTTTTTTTATACATTTACATATATTTACATTTACAATCATCTCCCCCTCACCTATAATAGATAAAATATTTCCAAACCCACTGTTAAACCCTTTTTTGTTTATTACATGATTTATTATTTGGTAATTTTTCATTGATTTATTCTTTTTGTGTTTTTATAATTCTCTCATTTTCTGTAAAGAAATGATATTACCGGAGTAGATTTTTATTTTAAATGCCACCCGTTCGGTAACTAGAGCTGTTTATTTAATTTTAATGAACTTCATCGAACCGCTTAAAAAAAATTCCAAAATTACTCTATCACATCTACGTATATTTTTCAAAATTACTCTGTAAAACTCTGTATTACTCTGTAAAGCTCATCATTCTTAAATAAATAAAAAAATAAATAAGTTTTTGTCACCGCTGTATTTTGTTTGTCTGTGGCCATATATCCTCACAAACGGGGGGGGGGGGCTTTCTGGGTCGCGGAAGATACAAACATTTGCAGGGTAATTCTAGGAACTATTTTTGCTGGATCTGCAGTATTTAAAATCTTAATTAACAAATTTATCAATTTAAAACATCGTGCTAAAAAATTATTTTTCTGGCTGAAGTCATCGTTTCGGAGTAGTGTAGCTTCGATACGCGAAACGCTGTGGAATATTCCTGATATAAAAATTTCTATCCTTTTCTGCAAAAATCATTAGACAAAATACTAGCACAATCGGACTAATTCTCTATCTTCTTTGACGGTTCTTTTTCTTTCTTTTTCTTTTTTTTTTTCCCTTATGATTATTACTATTAAGGGCGAAGCCCCTGTTCATGTACATATTAACTCAATTTGAATATAATGCTACCATTCATTGAGTTAATACGTAAATAATATTAATTTATTTACTGGCGTAATTATAATAACATATATCTGTTGACAATAAATTAATAATAGTTACATATTAAATCAGTAGATGACAGCATCAAATATGATATATTTATCCAAATATAAAGAGATTTTGTTGTCTAAGTTATTATAGAGAATGCATAAATAATTTTTTGTTTGTTTAAGAAATGTAAAGACACTTTATTATTGATCGCTTAGAAAAAAAAATAGATAAAAGTTATTTAGTTAGGCTCTTGCTATATAAAAAGGTTTTAGTTAAAACTCATATTTTTATAAAAGAATCATTGTATAAACTTTATCGTAACTGTGTACGTAAATATTTATTTTTAAAAATATTTATCGTATAAGAAAATTAATACAATATTATTTTCAGTTTATAAATAGTACTAAAGCTTCTTTATTTTAACCCTTTCAGGGGCGGTGGTATATATTTTAACCACCTACCAGCTGCAAAAATTCATCCCGGAATTTTTTTAGCAAAAATCTTCGTTTATATCATAGCAGGAAAGGCCGGTTTTTTTAACCGTAAAATTTAAAATTTCTTTTAGTTTAATTTAGTTCATGAATTCCGGTAACAGTATAATTTAAATGATCCGAATTGTCTTGCGCCGCAAAGGGTTAATAAATGTATAATTATTAAATGAGTAATAACAAGCCCTTTATTATTATTTAAACTATAAGAAAAGCAATATATATAACAACTTTAAGTATAAAATTTACCCATGTTTCCATAAAATTAAAACCTAAAATGCCATAGCTTAAAATTTTTAACATGTTTAAGAATGAAAAGGATCTAACGGACTCAATTTGTCAACATGAAGGTGAAAAAATAAAGAAAATATTTCATGTTTATTAAGAATTTTTTTTTTTTTTTTTTTTTTTTTTAAGACTTTGGTTATACACACAGAAAAATAAATTGGTCACAGTGACCTGCCAAAATGCTCAGCTGACAATACAGAATTGACTAACCAAAATAACTGACTAGCCAGAAAGTGTACTTGCTGAACTAGTCTCCAAAACTGAAAAGTGTACTTGCTGAACTAGTCACCGAAACTGAAAAGTGTACTTGCTGAGCTAGTCTTCAAAACTAAAAAGTGTACTTGCTGAACTAGTCACCAAAACTGAAAAGTGTACTTGCTAAACTAGTCACCAAAACACTACTCCAGACTAGGAAGGTTAATATTATTAGACAAAGAAGGCTAGTCGATAATCATAATTATCTGACCAGGAAGGTTAGTCAACAACCGCAGTTGCCAGACAAGGCAAGTTAGTCAGAATCTGCACTTGATTAAGACGATTAGTCAGCAGCCAACAGGTATTTTACGAAGCAAGCTAGTCAATTTTCAATGAATATCTGAAGAGGCAGGATAGTCAAGACTATTTACCTGACTAATCTGTCTGGTAATATTTGAAAAGGAAAACTAGTCTCTATTTGACTAAGCTGCCTCATAATATTTGTGGAGGAATTTTATCCCGAAAAAAATATTTGACTAGCCTGTCTCATAAAATTTGAGGGAGATTAATTAAAAAAAATTAATAGATTAAAATCCCTCATATTTTATGAGGAAGTGGCCTCATACTTGTTTGCAGGGGCTTTTAAAAAAGCATTGATGTTAGTTTTAACCTCTTTACTTTTGTAATTGTTTAATCCCCCCTCCCCTTTTAAATGTTCAACCTTGAAAAAATATTTAAAAACTTTTCTGAAAAATATTACTTGTCCATCAACTGGAATAAAATACTCATAGCTGCCAACTTTTTCAATTTATTCCGGAATGTTGTTAACATTCGCCCTTTTCTTCATATCATATTTTTAAAAGAATAATTTTCTTTAGCATGTAATTACAATTAAATATGAAGATAATTACTCCTCAAAGAATATGGTTTGAAGATAGGGCGATATACTAACAACATTCCGGAATCAATTAAAAAAGTTAGCAGCTATGAATACTGGAAATTTAACAAACTACTGAAACAAAGAATTTGCTAGTTTAATCATTCTTCCCTACCTTTATTCATCATTAACGCACGCATTTATCCAACACTTTTTTATCAAGGCATTCCAAGAGGATTGTGGCGCCACATGATTTAGTCCACTTTTTATGCACATCCTCATATATGGATTTAGAAATATATATATATATTTTCTCATCGATGCTTTCATTTTATACGCTGTGGTTACAAAAATAAATGTAAACTTTTTTTTTTTAAGTTCCTTTTTTTAATATTTAAGCCACCTGAATATATGTATATATTTTTTTAAATAATGGATTTTTTCCACCTGATTAAAATTACAGATAAGTACGACGATACAATGTGCTTTAACAATTGATACAGGCAATATAAACAATATGCATGGTATAGACGATACAATGTACTAAACTATAAATAACATCGAACGCCAAATTTCAGGTTATTTAATGTTTTAAAATCATAAATATTAATGATATACTTTTTTTTTTTTTTTTCAAGGTGAGGGTGGACATAAAATTTCCATAAAAAACACGTTAACATATATAATAAGAATTTTTATTTTTAATCATCTCTGTAAATTTTATGCCCAGAGAAATTTTAATATATAACAATAATTTATAAGTATTTGATCATCCAAAATAACTCTCACTTACCTGATAACATTACTTTCAGCATTCTTAAATCAAGAATTTATGTGGCTTATTTAAATAAGATTTCTCCTTCATAAAAACTATGCAATTGAAATAATACATAAAAGACAAAAATCAAGATAAAAATAATTTTATTGAAAATTATAAATGTTTCATATACATGAAGAAGATTGCTCCATAATTTACATAAAAATTAATCATAATAATAATATAAAAGCACAATTATAATTAGGTAATAAAAAGTAATTTTTGTTTATCCCTAATGATGGCAAGCCGCTGAAAATTGTAGGAATAGCACCATCTTTAACAATTGGTTTATTTCTTGGGACTTGATATAACTTTCCTTCTTTTTCATCAAAATAAATTATTGTTTGTATAATTCCATCAGATTTAAAATAGAGCTCACAAACCTTAAATAAAAAAGAAAAAGAAAAAAAAGACATCAGGACATTACTAAGAAATACGTTATATGAGGTGTAAATTTCACCTCATTGCATAGGTTGCATTCAATTAAGAAGTTGCATATACCATAGATGGCTTCATTGGAAATCAAATAAATCAATAAGGAGACGAAATATTCTATCAAAAACCTTTCTTAATCTATGCATAAATTATTATATATATGTGTGTGTGTGTGTGTGTGTGTGTGTGTGTGTGTGTGTGTGTGTGTGTGCGTGTGTGTGTGTGTGTGCGTGTGCGTGCGAAAACAGGGCAGTTTGGAATCGCCTAGCAGAGGCCTTCATCCTGCAGTGGTTTGATAGAGGCTGAAATTGGTAATGATGATATATATATATTGTCATAACACCATACCTTATAATTCGTATGATTACTTTAGAAAAGCAAGCACAAGATTCTTTTTAAAATCGATCTGGATTTATTGATTTTTTTATTGAATTATTATTTTTTTAAATGAATATATCCCTGTTAGAACACTATTGTTAAGCATATTTGAAAGTTGACAACCATATTATAAATGCTATTGCTGCATTGCAGCTCCACCTTTCGAGCGATTGACACCAAAAGTTGATAGGCACTAATTTAGGTCAAGGTGCATCTACATATAAATTTATATGTAATTCTGAACAGTAGTTCCGCAGATACAGTTGCCACAAAATTTTTGTCACGCATACATACACACACAGACGGACAGACAAGACATTTTCTAAAAATGGTCAAATCGTGGTCTAACCTCTCAAAACTTGCAAATCCGTCGAAAACCGGAAGTCGAAAATTTTTACAAATCCAATACTTTCTTCGATTGAACATACAAGAAAAAAAAAAAAAAAAAAGATGTAATTACTAATTGTATTGCGTTAAAAATCTGAAAAAAAAAAAAAAAAAAAAAAGACTAATAATAATGATTAAACACTTATGTGAGTTATGAACTTCAAGATTGCAAAAATGTGTTTCAAGGTCAGTGATTATAGTTCATTGTTTAATGCTTATATTCTGAAAAAAAAAAAAAAAGTATCTTTATTTATTGCATTTGTTCGTCAGGAATGTTTATTTACTATAATAATTTGGGTTGCACAGATATATATGATTCGAAATTAAACATCTGCTTTGATTTTATTTGTTCTAGAAAGACGATAAAGATAGAATATTATTATTATCTGCCTTGATGGAATCAGTTTCCTAAATGTGTTTATTTTATATTGTTTTTTACTTTCTTCTGTATTCAATAGAAGAAAGTATTTCAATCGTAAAAATTTTCAACTTCCGCTTTTCAATGGATTTACACGTTTTGAGGGCTCCAGAACGCGATTTGACCATTCTTAGAAAAATATGTGTCTGTGTGTGTGTGAGAAAAATTTTGTGGCAACGTATCTCAGGAACTACTGCAGATAACTGCATATAAATTTATATGCAGATGTACCTTGGCCTAAGTTAGTGCCTATCAACTTTTGGTGTTATTTGCTCAACAAGTGGAGCTGCTAGACCGCGATTTTCGCAATTTTAGGAAAGGCTATATCGCAGAAACTACTAAACGAATTTGCATAAATTTATATGCAGATAAACTTTGACGTAAGTTAGTGCCCACCAATATTTTTTGTCAAATGCTCAACAGTTGGTGCAGCTATACATCGACTTTCGCGTTTTCAGGGAAGGCTGTATCTAAGGTTCTGTTGTGTATAATCAAACAAAACTTGACACGTATCAACGTAGCCATTATGTGACATTCAATTTGGATGCATATCAGCGAATAAGTGGCGCTGGTATACTGCAATTTTCTTAGAGAACAGGATATGGCTATATCTCAACTTCTGTGTCATATAACTGTACAAAACCTGATATATGAGGTAACCATTATGAAGAAGCATTTTTAAGACTTTATTTATAGAGAATTAAACTGTCTTATTTCTTTTCTTATTATTAGTGTTAGTTTTTTCTAAAATGAAATTATCTGCATTCATTATGGTAGAAAATTTTAATAAATAACAGTTTTAAGAAAATATTTTTACTGGGCGAATGAATTTTCCTATAGGAAAATATAGAAGAAATTTTTGCGGTGGTCACAACATAATAGCTTTAAATGAAATCACGACAAGTATTTCCTCTATATTTGCTGTATATACAAGTATAAATGGAGAAAAATTGAAAATTTCGTTCACATAAAAGCGAGGATTGAATTTTATTAAAAATAAAGGTATTTAAAACAACAACAACAAAAAAAAGAGTATGTTGTGGCCACCACAAGACATTCTTTTTATATTTTCTAATACAAATTCGCTCAGTACAAATAATTTATTAAAGCTCTTATTTATTTAAATTACCTACCATACTGAATGCATACGATTTTCATATTAGAGAAAAATTGCATTGAAAGTACAAAGAAAGACAGCTTTATTCTCTATAAATAATATATTAAAAAATGAGTTTTCATAATGGTTATCTCACATATCAAATTTTGTACAGTTATACACCATAGAAGTTGAAATATAGCTTTTCCGTTCTAGGGGAAAATTGCAGTACAACAGCGCCACCTATTGGCCGATATGCATACAAATTGAATTAGCATAATGTCTGATAATGGTCTTTTCCCATATCATTTATTATTATTATTGTACGCAATAGAACTTGAGATATCTCTTTTCCTTAAATTATGGAAATCGCTATATAGCACCGTCACCTATTGAATTATTGATACCAAAACTGGAAGGACAATAATTTATCTCGAGGTAGATCCACATATAAATTTATGTGTAGTAGTTCCTGAGATATAGCCTTCCCTTGAATTGTGAAAATCACTGTATAGCAGCGCCATCTTTTGAGAAATTGACATAAAAAGCTGCTAAGGACTAGGTTATGTCAAGGTGCATCTACATATAAATTTATATGCAATTCTCTGCAGTAGTTCATGAGACATAGCATTCCGTTAATTGTTGAAATCGCTAGAGACCCTGTATAATATAGTTTCCTAATGTATGGTCTCTAGAAATCGCTGTATAGCAGTGCCATTTCTTGATGGATGGCCACTAATTTATGTCAAGGTGCATTTACATATAAATTTATATGTAATTACGTGCAGTAGTTCCAGAGTTGCAGTCGCCACAAAATTTTTGTCTCTCTCACACACACAGAGGCATATCTAATATTTTCTAAAAATAGTCAAATCGTGTTCTGGAACTTTCAATACGTGCAAATTCATCGAAAAACGGAAGTCGAAAATTTTTATGAATCTAGTACTTTCTTCTATTGAATATAGAATAAAGAAAAAAAAAAAAAAAAAAAAAAATGTGAATTGCGAAATCTTTTCAATTTCCAGGATGTAAATACGAGGTTATACTGTATTTATTCAATTTATATATTAATAACAGTCAAAAAAGATTTATAATACTTTTCTAATTTTCATACAATTTCTACAAAAGATACATATTAGTTTCGTTGAAGAAAAGAAAACAGATCCATACAAATACGGATCTATTTTTCTGGATACGAATAGGGAACTCCGATACATGTCTAGCATGTGTATAATGTTTAAATTAGTTACAGAGTTATAAATATGCCTATAAATTTAGATTTATAATTGTAAAAAATATTTTGAAAGGTGAGCAGTACGATAGCTGTGAATTGCAGTCGTACTAGATCGAATGTGCGCTATCGAAGATAAGCAAACACAGAGAGAAAAAACAGAAAGAAAATGAAAAAAGGTTTATCAATTATTCTCACCACAGAACTAGCGTTGCAAAATAATACTTGCAAAACTTTGAATAAACACCATAAAATAAAAAAATAAAAAAAATTGCAACAATGGTTTCGGGTCGAAAGAGCATACGACCCTTCGTTAGGCGACCAAAGTAGGCACGAGTACAGCAGTCAAAGCCGTGCATCACCACTTTGACTGCTGCACTCGTGCCTACTTTGGGTGCCTGACGAAGGGTCGTGTGCTCTTTAGACCCGAAACAATTGTTGCGAGATATTTTATTTTTATGGTGTCAATTTAAAGTTTTGTAAGTTTTATGCCCACTTAAATAAAGTATTTTAAATTACTTGTTGTAAATTATTAAAAAAAGTTTTATTGTTAAATTGGAAATGTTTGCCATTTATACCATTAATGATAAAGTTTATATACCTTTACCGTGTCTTGATACTATTGTGGAGAAAAATGTTACGTATTAATGAGTTTAAAAATTTTTCTGGGGGAACTATATTTGACAATTTATAAGTAAATCATTCATAATTACCAGTTGCAAATTACTAACATAAATTTAACCCACTATATCTAAAATTAGTATATGCTGTAGCCATTACAAAATTTTCTTCTATTATTATTTAATATTATTGCACCATATATCTGTTACAATGCACAAAGTAATTAACACAGCTTCTCACAAATAAAGATTTTACAAACTAATTTAACAAATAGATGCTGAGATACTATAACTATCTGGAAATTTACAAAGAGTAATAGTAGCGCGGCACGTCATCTGATGTACACCCAAACTGATTCGGCATAGTTTTTAAAAAGCTAGTTTGGCATAGTTTTTGGATGCATGACATACACCTTACATATCAAATTCGGTGCACATACATATCATAGAAGCTGAGATATGGCTCTCCTATAAATAGAGTTAATTGCACCATGCCAACGTCACCTGTCGGCCGATATGCGTCCAAATTAAATCAGCATAATAGTTCATAATGGCTGTTGCACATATCAAGTTTAGTGCATTTATATATCACAGAAGCTCAGTTACAGCATTTTCTTAAATGTGAAAAATTGCAACATACTGGCATTACCTGATGACCGATATGCACCTAAGTTGAATAAACATAGTCTTTCACAATCGACTATTTGAACATTAAGTTATGTGAAGTTCTACACAATAGAAGCTAAGATATAGTCTTTCCTTAATTGTGGGAAATTGCAGCATAGTAGCGCCACATCTTAGATGATATGTACCAAAAGCTATTCAGCACGAATTTATCTGAAAGTGCATCTAAATATAAACTTTTGTACAATTCTGTTCATTATTTTGTGAGATACAGCACCCAAAACATAAAATTTTGATTATACACAGACAGACATCTCCTAAAAATAGTTTAATCGAGTTTAAGGAAATCTCAAATTTGTAAATGCAGCAAAAGCCAGAAAAAGAAAATTTTGAAAAATCCAGTACTTCATTCTTATACATGTAGAAGAAAATCAAAATAAATTTTAAGTTATTGTGCAAATAGAGTATACAACTAAATGTTTGCAAGAATTACTTAATTTATAGAGCATAGTTAAAAGAAAAAAAATGTTGTTTAAATTGACATACCAAATAGTTTTTAAATTTAAATGTGTTAAGAATGAAACAAATAACATGAAATTAAGTATACATATTTTTAACAAGATATCTTTTGTTTATCACGAATACTTAATATGCTGCGCATGAACAATTTGATTTTGAATCGAGAATACAGTATCTAATAATTTAAACTCATATTATTTTTGATTAAATTTGTTTTGAAAAAAAAAAGAAATATATATATATATATATATATGTGTTTATTTTATATTGTTTTTTACTTTCTTCTGTATTCAATAGAAGAAAGTATTTCAATCGTAAAAATTTTCAACTTCCGCTTTTCAATGGATTTACACGTTTTGAGGGCTCCAGAACGCGATTTGACCATTCTTAGAAAAATATGTGTCTGTGTGTGTGTGAGAAAAATTTTGTGGCAACGTATCTCAGGAACTACTGCAGATAACTGCATATAAATTTATATGCAGATGTACCTTGGCCTAAGTTAGTGCCTATCAACTTTTGGTGTTATTTGCTCAACAAGTGGAGCTGCTAGACCGCGATTTTCGCAATTTTAGGAAAGGCTATATCGCAGAAACTACTAAACGAATTTGCATAAATTTATATGCAGATAAACTTTGACGTAAGTTAGTGCCCACCAATATTTTTTGTCAAATGCTCAACAGTTGGTGCAGCTATACATCGACTTTCGCGTTTTCAGGGAAGGCTGTATCTAAGGTTCTGTTGTGTATAATCAAACAAAACTTGACACGTATCAACGTAGCCATTATGTGACATTCAATTTGGATGCATATCAGCGAATAAGTGGCGCTGGTATACTGCAATTTTCTTAGAGAACAGGATATGGCTATATCTCAACTTCTGTGTCATATAACTGTACAAAACCTGATATATGAGGTAACCATTATGAAGAAGCATTTTTAAGACTTTATTTATAGAGAATTAAACTGTCTTATTTCTTTTCTTATTATTAGTGTTAGTTTTTTCTAAAATGAAATTATCTGCATTCATTATGGTAGAAAATTTTAATAAATAACAGTTTTAAGAAAATATTTTTACTGGGCGAATGAATTTTCCTATAGGAAAATATAGAAGAAATTTTTGCGGTGGTCACAACATAATAGCTTTAAATGAAATCACGACAAGTATTTCCTCTATATTTGCTGTATATACAAGTATAAATGGAGAAAAATTGAAAATTTCGTTCACATAAAAGCGAGGATTGAATTTTATTAAAAATAAAGGTATTTAAAACAACAACAACAAAAAAAAGAGTATGTTGTGGCCACCACAAGACATTCTTTTTATATTTTCTAATACAAATTCGCTCAGTACAAATAATTTATTAAAGCTCTTATTTATTTAAATTACCTACCATACTGAATGCATACGATTTTCATATTAGAGAAAAATTGCATTGAAAGTACAAAGAAAGACAGCTTTATTCTCTATAAATAATATATTAAAAAATGAGTTTTCATAATGGTTATCTCACATATCAAATTTTGTACAGTTATACACCATAGAAGTTGAAATATAGCTTTTCCGTTCTAGGGGAAAATTGCAGTACAACAGCGCCACCTATTGGCCGATATGCATACAAATTGAATTAGCATAATGTCTGATAATGGTCTTTTCCCATATCATTTATTATTATTATTGTACGCAATAGAACTTGAGATATCTCTTTTCCTTAAATTATGGAAATCGCTATATAGCACCGTCACCTATTGAATTATTGATACCAAAACTGGAAGGACAATAATTTATCTCGAGGTAGATCCACATATAAATTTATGTGTAGTAGTTCCTGAGATATAGCCTTCCCTTGAATTGTGAAAATCACTGTATAGCAGCGCCATCTTTTGAGAAATTGACATAAAAAGCTGCTAAGGACTAGGTTATGTCAAGGTGCATCTACATATAAATTTATATGCAATTCTCTGCAGTAGTTCATGAGACATAGCATTCCGTTAATTGTTGAAATCGCTAGAGACCCTGTATAATATAGTTTCCTAATGTATGGTCTCTAGAAATCGCTGTATAGCAGTGCCATTTCTTGATGGATGGCCACTAATTTATGTCAAGGTGCATTTACATATAAATTTATATGTAATTACGTGCAGTAGTTCCAGAGTTGCAGTCGCCACAAAATTTTTGTCTCTCTCACACACACAGAGGCATATCTAATATTTTCTAAAAATAGTCAAATCGTGTTCTGGAACTTTCAATACGTGCAAATTCATCGAAAAACGGAAGTCGAAAATTTTTATGAATCTAGTACTTTCTTCTATTGAATATAGAATAAAGAAAAAAAAAAAAAAAAAAAAATGTGAATTGCGAAATCTTTTCAATTTCCAGGATGTAAATACGAGGTTATACTGTATTTATTCAATTTATATATTAATAACAGTCAAAAAAGATTTATAATACTTTTCTAATTTTCATACAATTTCTACAAAAGATACATATTAGTTTCGTTGAAGAAAAGAAAACAGATCCATACAAATACGGATCTATTTTTCTGGATACGAATAGGGAACTCCGATACATGTCTAGCATGTGTATAATGTTTAAATTAGTTACAGAGTTATAAATATGCCTATAAATTTAGATTTATAATTGTAAAAAATATTTTGAAAGGTGAGCAGTACGATAGCTGTGAATTGCAGTCGTACTAGATCGAATGTGCGCTATCGAAGATAAGCAAACACAGAGAGAAAAAACAGAAAGAAAATGAAAAAAGGTTTATCAATTATTCTCACCACAGAACTAGCGTTGCAAAATAATACTTGCAAAACTTTGAATAAACACCATAAAATAAAAAAATAAAAAAAATTGCAACAATGGTTTCGGGTCGAAAGAGCATACGACCCTTCGTTAGGCGACCAAAGTAGGCACGAGTACAGCAGTCAAAGCCGTGCATCACCACTTTGACTGCTGCACTCGTGCCTACTTTGGGTGCCTGACGAAGGGTCGTGTGCTCTTTAGACCCGAAACAATTGTTGCGAGATATTTTATTTTTATGGTGTCAATTTAAAGTTTTGTAAGTTTTATGCCCACTTAAATAAAGTATTTTAAATTACTTGTTGTAAATTATTAAAAAAAGTTTTATTGTTAAATTGGAAATGTTTGCCATTTATACCATTAATGATAAAGTTTATATACCTTTACCGTGTCTTGATACTATTGTGGAGAAAAATGTTACGTATTAATGAGTTTAAAAATTTTTCTGGGGGAACTATATTTGACAATTTATAAGTAAATCATTCATAATTACCAGTTGCAAATTACTAACATAAATTTAACCCACTATATCTAAAATTAGTATATGCTGTAGCCATTACAAAATTTTCTTCTATTATTATTTAATATTATTGCACCATATATCTGTTACAATGCACAAAGTAATTAACACAGCTTCTCACAAATAAAGATTTTACAAACTAATTTAACAAATAGATGCTGAGATACTATAACTATCTGGAAATTTACAAAGAGTAATAGTAGCGCGGCACGTCATCTGATGTACACCCAAACTGATTCGGCATAGTTTTTAAAAAGCTAGTTTGGCATAGTTTTTGGATGCATGACATACACCTTACATATCAAATTCGGTGCACATACATATCATAGAAGCTGAGATATGGCTCTCCTATAAATAGAGTTAATTGCACCATGCCAACGTCACCTGTCGGCCGATATGCGTCCAAATTAAATCAGCATAATAGTTCATAATGGCTGTTGCACATATCAAGTTTAGTGCATTTATATATCACAGAAGCTCAGTTACAGCATTTTCTTAAATGTGAAAAATTGCAACATACTGGCATTACCTGATGACCGATATGCACCTAAGTTGAATAAACATAGTCTTTCACAATCGACTATTTGAACATTAAGTTATGTGAAGTTCTACACAATAGAAGCTAAGATATAGTCTTTCCTTAATTGTGGGAAATTGCAGCATAGTAGCGCCACATCTTAGATGATATGTACCAAAAGCTATTCAGCACGAATTTATCTGAAAGTGCATCTAAATATAAACTTTTGTACAATTCTGTTCATTATTTTGTGAGATACAGCACCCAAAACATAAAATTTTGATTATACACAGACAGACATCTCCTAAAAATAGTTTAATCGAGTTTAAGGAAATCTCAAATTTGTAAATGCAGCAAAAGCCAGAAAAAGAAAATTTTGAAAAATCCAGTACTTCATTCTTATACATGTAGAAGAAAATCAAAATAAATTTTAAGTTATTGTGCAAATAGAGTATACAACTAAATGTTTGCAAGAATTACTTAATTTATAGAGCATAGTTAAAAGAAAAAAAATGTTGTTTAAATTGACATACCAAATAGTTTTTAAATTTAAATGTGTTAAGAATGAAACAAATAACATGAAATTAAGTATACATATTTTTAACAAGATATCTTTTGTTTATCACGAATACTTAATATGCTGCGCATGAACAATTTGATTTTGAATCGAGAATACAGTATCTAATAATTTAAACTCATATTATTTTTGATTAAATTTGTTTTGAAAAAAAAAAGAAATATATATATATATATATATATATATATATATATATATATATATATATATATATATATATATATATATATATATATATATGATATAAAATTTTTAATAACTAAAAATATCAACCTTTTACTACAATCATCAATCATTTGAATGAAACAAATAACATGAAGTTGAATATATATATATATGTATTTATTTACCAAGATATTTATTATTTATCGCTAATAATTAATATTGTATACAAGAACAATTTGACTTTAAATTGAGAACAGAATATAGTATGCAATATCAAATTCATATTATTTTTGCTAAAAGTTGTTTTGAAAAAAAATTGGTGTCAAAAATTTAATAATAAAAAAGTCATTTTTTTATTACATACTATTATCAACCATTTGCCAAAATTATTTAAATTAAAAAAAATATTTATTTAGAACAGGAATTAAAAATAAATAAATAAATAAATAATAACAGATAAACGAGAAACCTTTAAATTTTTTTAATTTATCTCATTAAAAAGTTTAAATATAAAAAAAAGTATTAATATTATTTTTTATTGTTCTAAGATAGATATAATGTTGCAAACGATAATTTAAAAAACATACCTTAAAATTCGGATTTCTTTCAAAATCCCCATGGATAGCATTGTTCTATATCTTTCTTAAATTGACGTCCTTTGGAAATCCAAATACCTTCTGAACCATCTTTAGGGAAAAATAAATCATTACTATTCTGTGTATAAAAATATTAATATGAGCTTAATGTTAAAAGTGTATGTAAACAACTATAGCTTAGACAAATTAAATATACTTACTTTTATAATACAACGATAGGTAAAACTAGATTTATAATAACGTATTTTAAATTTTATACATTTTAAACAACTTTATAAATTAGAACAAATTCTAATTACGATTCATATTGTTAGAAGATTGCGGAAGCTTTAGAATTCTACAAATTTACAATGTACTATTCTTACAAAGCTTACAATAAAATAAAGTATTTAGCACTTACTTTTGGCTTTAAACTCGATTCGCTGATTCTGATTACTAAAAAATCTCTCGTTCTCTTTCTAAAATGAAAATGACTCTAACGGCAATTGCAGTATCCCGCCAAATGCGATTAGTTTTTTGTTTATTTTTCGGTTTCGGTTGACTAACACAAGTTGTCAATAGGAGACAAAAAATAAATAACAAATAAAAAAAAGAAGAAGAAGAACAATGTTTAACTTTTGGACTAGCCAAACAAATTTTTCTTAGTCAATTGACAAAACGGGAACATTTTTTTTTTATTCTCTCATCTGACTAACCGGTCAAATTTGAGGAAAATGAAAACTGTACCTGGGAAATTAGTCATCTGACAAGTTTTAGAGGCAAAACGGATCATCAGACGAAACACATTAAAGATACATGGTAAAATAAAACGACTTTTGTGTCTCATGACTAAATGGGATTGTCAGGTAGTGTTTTGATTGTTTAAAATTTTGCGTAATTTTGTGCAAATTAGTCAATGTACTTGACAAACGTTTAGTGTCACAAAGATGGCATGTCTCTTGACAAGTTTCGATTTTTCATTTTTCTGTGTGTATAGGCTGCCGTTATAAGATAATTAATTTTGATAAAGTTCTATGAAAATTATGAAAAAACTGTTAGGTACTAGAAAATTATCAAATTATTATTTTTGAAATATTGGTGTAGTTATGTGTAAATAATGCAAGATATCATACTTTTTTTTTTTTTTTTTTTTTCAAAAAGAGATATTCAAATTTTAAAATTAATTAATTTGTTGAAGATTTCTCGTGTCTTTCAGTAGATCAATATATTCAAGAAGCAACATGAAATAATGGAAAGTTTCCTGGATGCCGTGAATTATACTGAGGTGTTCTGAAAAAAAATCATAACGGGTATAGGGTAGTAGCAAAATAAATCTTTATTTTCCCCTTTATTTTATTTATTTTAATAAAGAAATCCCCTAGTACAACAGATGTCGAACGGAATTTTATTTTAGAATGGGCAATAATTATTATTTTTTTCGCTCACTGTAATATTCCCCTAAGCAAATCTAGAAGAGTGGATAAGTTAGATTTTATATCTTTAAAATAAAAATTTGAACATATTACTTTAAAATATTTTTAAAATATGACAGTATTAAATAGATTATCATCACTTCAAAATTCCTTAAACGAAATAAATGTTTTAAAATTCTCAACTAAGAATGCAAAGTTGTATTAAAAAAATAAATAAATAAATAAACAGGCTATTTTTTTTTTTTTTTCACGAGAGGAAAATTGTTTAAAATTCTTATTTAATCTAAATAATAATATTATTATTATTATTATCGTTATATTAAAAAATAATAACATGATTGAAAAAAATTCACTAAAAGAAAATATAAAATTTACAAATTGAAGAAAAAAAGAAGATAATTGTTTAAAAAAAAAAAAAAAAAAAAAAAAAAAAACTTTAAATTAAAAAAAATAATAATTATTATTTTATTGAGTTAAAATATTTCACAAAAAGGAAATATTAATTGACGAAAAAAAAAAAAAAAAGATTTGTTTAAAAAAATATATTTCGTTAAACACAAAAAACAGTTGTATCAAAAAATAATAAAAAGTTTAAAAATTTCGAAAAAAGAAAATATAGAATTGACAAACTGCAAAGAAGAAAAGAATTGATTAAAAAAAAAAAAAAAACTGATGTTAAAAAAAGTAGATGTTTAAAATTTTTTCGCATGTTTTAGGAATTAAATATGATTGCATTATTACTATTGTAAACAAAATTTAAGGAAATAGAATTGTTTTAATGTTTTTTCAGAAAAGAAAACTGGAACATTATTATTTTTTTTTTTACTTGCTTTTATAATTTTTTCCAGAAAAGGAATTCAACTTTTTTTCTCAAAAAATAAATAAATAAATAAATAAAAAGAAAAAAAATAATAAAAAGAAAAAGGAATATATATATATATATATATATATATATATATATATATATATATATATATATATATATATATATAAATAAATAAATAAATAAATAATAAAATAAAATAAAAGATATATATATATATATTTTATAATTTATAAAACATAAAAGGAATAAAGAACATGTGCAAAAACATTTTTTTTTTTTTTTTTTTTACATGTTTAAATCTCATCGTATTATTATTAATATAAGTAATATTTAAAAAATGGGATTGTTTTAATATTTTTTGAAGAACGAAAAATCTGGAGCAATAATTTTCTTACTGTTTAAAAATTGTTCAAGAATATCAACAAATTACCAATATCATATAAATATTTTGGGAAGATCATATTAGTTATCTACGTGCTTACTGTTTGCATCCCTTTGGAGGAGGTCGGGAAACGTCTTCCCACTCCTATCTTGAAAAAGGGGAAACGAAAAGAAGAAAATGCGAGCTAACACCATCGTAGCTTAGTCGGTAGCGCGCGAGGCTTGCATGCCATAGTGAGTGTGTTCGAATGGGAATATCGTTTTTTTTTTTTTTTTTTTTTTTAAATAGAGTTTATTAAAATAATCAATTAAATAAATAAGATAGAATTTCACTCATTAAGATTGGTTAATGAAGTGCTAATTAAAAATTAACTCGTGATTAAAATTCATTAGGGAAATCTACGTCATCCAAAATATCGTCCTCTTTTCGATTGATGACGTCATTCTCTTTCGTGTTCTGACAGGAGTTTGTGTTGCCCCCATAGAATAAACTTTATCCCCGTCACCTTTCACTCCTTCCTTACATGTTCCGACAAGAAGTCCAGGGTGCCAATTTGAGAAAACGAAACTCTACCCCGTCATCTTACAGAAGAATAGCCACGCTCCCTTTTGATGATGCACCTCCTCTGATTGACAACTTTGCCTCGCCTTTTGTCCCGCAAAGCGCTGGGCTTACTACTTGCAAGCATTGGAAACATTGTAACAACGATGATTATTCTTTGCTATTAGATGAGCTCATCGGTGCTTTCAACAGTAGGTGAAAAGGAACAAATGCTTGAAAAACTTTCAAATTTTAAGCTTGACGCATTAAATTTATTTACATACCAGATTATTTTACAGTTGAGTATATACCATTTAATATTTTATCCAAACGAAAACAATAGAAGCTACACTGTCAATTATTACAGAGATCCAAGAACGAACAACCATGTAAGTGATGGGGCTCGCTCCCTTACAAACACACTTATCCACAGTTCATCCTGAAGATATCCCGTTCATCCACATTACGTCCTAAAAGTGTCTATTTCATCCTCAAGAAGTCCTATAAATGTCCTGGAAAGAAGATGTGTTTGTGTGTGTAGGGTCTCTTCTTCAAGAGGCCCCAAGCAGAGAAAAATTCCTCCCTACTCAAAGGGTGATATTTCCAAAAGCGCGTTTTGATCGTTGTATCTTTACAGACATATAAGATTGTAATTAAAAAAAAAAAAAACTTTATGTATTGCTGTAATTATACCAAATAAGACTTGAGCTAACAGAAATAAACAGGGTTCTATAGAGGTACATTTGTATAAACTCTATGTACATTTATAGCTATATGAATATATTATAAATCATGTTATATTAAAAAAGAAAAAAAAAAAACTATATATCATAAATGCATGCCTATAAGTATGGAACTCAAAGTAATTCAAATGAGACACACTGGAAAGTATTTCATAATATAAGTAGGATATATTTTTTTCTGTTCTTTTTTTACTCATAATTTAACCCTACAGAAAGCACCAATCTTCGCCCGGACAATCCCGAGTGGCTCGGGGCTTGGTGGCTGGGCTTCCTTATAATGGGTCTAAACCTCATGATTTTGTCCTTTCCAATGATGACCTTTCCAAAGGAACTGCAACTTTTCCACGAGACCAACATCAGCTTAATGCCCATTGAATTTCAGATCTACCAGCAGGGTCCGCAATCGGGCAACGCAGAGAGGAATGGAGATGTGGCAAAGCCCAGCATCAAAGGTCTGTAAGCTTTTTATTTGAATATTTATTTTAATATTGCAATAAGATATCAGATTATTATTATTATTATTTTTTTTTTTTTTTTGACATTTTTTCAATTTTCTAAAAAAATACTGTTCGCGAAATAGATTTGAACTTGAGACATGCAAAGACAATTTAAAAATTCATATTTTCCACTATCCATTTAGTCTAGGATGTAATTAGAGGTCCAACTAGAAATTAAAGAAAAGAACAAATACTTTGGATCACCCTGTATCATAAAAAACTACAATTTACTTATAATTTTAACACGTTCTTGCATTTACTATATACAAGATTTGCATGTTCTTTTTCGTTAATTGCAGAATTATTTGGGTATATATTTGCAAAAACTAATTTTTTGGTAAGTTTTTTGCTTATAACAAGAACGAAATTCCATAAAATTTTACAAAATTTGCAGGAAAATTGACAAAACATTAGAGAAACATTATTCTAATACATAAAATTCTTCCGTGTATAATATTCGCTGAGACATGAGCATTTATAGTAAATACTTTTTTTACTGCGCCTGCGCGAAACACAGAAAGTCTTTAATTACACTGGTCAAAGGCTAGATATATTGGAAAACTTAGTCAAAAATTCATTTAAATGCAGTAAAAAGTAAGCATATTGTCTGTAAAAAAACAAACTAGATTGTATATATTTTCCAGAGTTGAAATTTCTTAAGGGTTTTTTCACATGCCACGTATTAATTTGGAGATCCAATTATTTCACCCACGTTGCAAAAGTTATTTTTTGTGAAAACTCTTATTAACTCCAAAATATTAGTAAATAAATAAATTAAAGGATGTTACAGTTACAAGCCCATAAGGGGTTTTTCACAAAAAAGAACTTTTACAACGTGGTTGAAATAATTGGATTTTCGAATTTAATATGTGGCATGTGAAAAAATGCTTATATGAAACTTCAACTATGGAACATATCTGAAATCTAGCTCGTTCTTTTGCAAACAATTTACTTAATTTTTACTATATTCAAATGAACTTTCGACATAAGTTGCCCAATATATCAAAATTCAACCTATGTAATAAAAATTTTTCTAACTTTCGCGCACGAGCAGTAAAAAAAAAAAAAAAAAAAAAAACTTTTGCTACAAATGCTGATATCTGAGCGAATATTACATGTGTGAAATTAAAATTTGTTGAAGACATATTTTATATATTTAGTTACGAGTAATCAGAAACTGGCATATTATTTCTTTTTTGGAAAATTTTCTCATCAAATTAGTCTTTTTCTTTTCGTTCTCTGCAATGCTTATTAAGAAAAAAAAAAATATATATATATATATATTTTTATGGTTTTTTTTTTCTTCTGTTTTTTGTCCTAATCAGGTTTTCTATCCAACATAAACAGACTACTAGAAAATAAAATCTTTCTCTTGCGCACTATCAGCTCGGTGCTGCATTCCCTAGCTATATCAGGTTACTACACCTTGCTGCCCAAGTATCTGGAGGTCCAGTTCCAGCTCACCGTTAAGAAATCACTTTTGATAACAGGTAAGTAGGACAGTAAACAATCAATTGAAATTTCATTTCGGCATTATTATTCTAACGTACAGTCTGTAACAAAAGTCTCCGAACGCTAGCAAAAATTCCTATATAAAAAAAGTACACATAATACAATTTTGTTAAATAAATCCTTGTCAAATCCTGTCTTAGTCAGTCTAAAAACTGGATTCGACAAGGATTTATTTAACAAAACTGTAATAAGTGTGCCTTTTTATATAGGAATTTTTGCTAGTGTTCGGAGACTTTTGTTACCGATTGTACGCAGTTATAGTATAGTACATTTTTAGCCTTTGAATGCTTAATAAAAAGGATCGTTTATTTAGACGAATACAGTAAACGTAAACACAACACGTACGGAGCAATAATTAAATACAGAGTTCATCAATTCAGGGCCCGACTAACAAATTATTGTGTCCAGAGAACTTAAAAATTTTCCGGCCCTCTTAGAAGAGCCAGACTTCTCTCCCCCCCCCCCCCTCCAAAAAAAAAAAAAGTCTGCTGTTAACATGCAGTCGGTAATAAAAGTGTCCGAACACTAGCGAAAATTCCTATATAAAAAAAAGTAGAGTTAATATTGTTTTGTTAAATAAATCCTTGTCGAATCATGTTCTTAGACTGATTAAGAACAGGATTCGATAAGGATTTATTTAACAAAACAGTATTAACTCTACTTTTTTTATATAGGAATTTTTGCTAGTGTTCGGACACTTTTGTTACCGACTGTACCATACTTTTTGCCAGGCAAAAAAGCGGACCAAAAAATGTTATTTGGTCAAAAAAAGAATCTGCTTCTGTTTGGGGCTACAAAGAAAAATAAAATTACCTCTAATCAGCCTAACCACAGATTTTATTTTAAAATATTATTTATGGAAGTGAAATCCAGTTGAGTTAGGGGAAGACGAAAAAAAGGAAGTAAAATTTTGTGCCTCTCACAAATTTTGTGCCCATTGCATAAGCCCCAGGTGCCCGTGCGATAGCCAAGCCCTGCATCAGTTCACTTGCGCATAACATTAAATACATTACTTACAAAGGAAGGTTGAATGGGATAAACAGTTT
Source organism: Salticus scenicus (assembly GCA_963930645.1). Taxonomy (NCBI): domain Eukaryota; kingdom Metazoa; phylum Arthropoda; class Arachnida; order Araneae; family Salticidae; genus Salticus; species Salticus scenicus. Next base: position 29,966,228 of record OZ005657.1, read on the forward strand.
ACTTTTCAGTAACAGATAACATCATTCCACGCAGCATTCGTAATTTGTGGGATTCAATACTTTTATAACTTAATATACAGTCGGTAACAAAAGTGTCCGAACACTAGCAAAAATTCCTATTTTAAAAAAGTACACTTCGTGCGGTTTTGTTAAATAAATCTTTGTCGAATCCTGTTCTTAGTCAGTCTAAGAACATGATTCGATAAGGATTTATTTAACAAAACCGTATGACGTGTACGTTTTTTACATAGGAAATTTTGCTAGTGTTCGGACTATTTTGTTACCGACTGTACACTAAAGGACAAAAAAAAAAAAAAAAAAAAAAAAGCCCCATTCAGATATTTTCCTTTTCTTTTTCTGCAACTGCCAATTTTATTGCTTTAAAAGCAAATTTTCGAACAGATTTTATAACGTTGTCCTCCACGTACACTGTAAAAAAATGTTGTAATTTTTCCTGCACTTTCTGCGGTTTATTTTCAAGTATTTATGCTGTGAAATAAATTCAAGCACTAAATGCTGTAAAAATCGACTTCCTGTGGACTTTAGACAGGAACATCTGCTTGTGGAAACATAACATCTGCGTCTCTGAACTGAGATGCAGATGAACGATGAATGGAAGACTAGAAGATCATGGAATGAGCAATGTCCGATCATCAGAAAGGTTAGTTATTAATTTTTATATTAATATTTTCTATTGATTAATTAATATTTCGTTAAAACGCATTAGTTATAAACATATTGTAGCATGTCTAATCTATTCATGACACCTATAACTTTAATCTTAACGATTTACAATTAATTAAAAAAAAAAAATGTTTCTTATTAATTATTCAGTATAGTCCTTTTAAATCTTCATACATTTCAGTTTTTCATACAATTACATTTATCAAGTTATATGCTGGCCAAGAAAGTGCTAAATGCACTTTTTTATATGAACGTGTATAAACTTGCACTCATGAAAATCAACAAAAAATATTAATTATTTATCAAGTAATTAATTATAACAAATTCAATATGTTTATGATTACAAATTAATTTTTAACCCTAGAACACTAGTGTTACGTAATTTTTACGTGCAGTCTTCATTTAATGTTTTTTTTCCGCACTTTCCCTACTATCGATACACTTATTTGAGTTTAAGTGCTTCGAAATAATTATTCAGATAATGAAAAATTAGTAATATTGGGTAAAACAGCAAATAATTAAACATATTTAAAAACAATATTAATGTAATTTTAGCAAATAAAACGACTTTTACATGATCGCGTCAATTTTAGGTACCTCTAGTGATAAAGTATTCTGCCTGTAGCAAATTTCGACAATCAGCCGAAATTTGGCGCCAGTTGCATTCTATGCCCGTTTTATAATCTGAATGAATTTATAATCTGAATGTTTGCTCACCATCCAAACGACCTTTGAAAAATTTGGTCAGACAACTACGCTAGTTTAAATTTATGTGTATATCGGCCGACATCTAGCGCTGCTGTTAATTAACTGTGATCCGATAGTGGGGTTTTTGAATCCCGGAGGATTTTTCTCTCTTTTTTATTTATTGAATTTATTTTATTTTATGTATTTATTTATTTATTTTCAAAATCGATATCTGCTATAACAGATATACCTATTGAAATTAGATTTTATATTATATTTATCTGCTTTTTAAAATTATATTACGTTTACTGTTTCCAGAATTTTTAATTTCTGTAGAATTTGAAATACCCTCCTTTTTTTCAGTACATTTTCCAGCCATTATTTAGTAACGATAATTTTTTGGTTTATTTTATGATAAAAATTGCCATTCCGATTTTGAAAATATCTTGAAAAAAGACGTAAATTTCCAGCCCTGAATTTTTGTCATGAAATAAGCTATTAGAACGAGAGATCTATTTCTTTCGGACAAAATAGAGTAAATGAAAACATTTTTTTTCTTTTTCCCTTTGGCACCAAATAGAAATAGTATAAAAGAAATTTTAAAACATTAATATATGTAACCGCTGCTAAAGAACGCAATTTCATATTTTAAGGAAAGAAATATGCTATTTTTATTTTTATTGATTTATTTATTACGCCTTTTAAATATTTTGACCAAATGAAAATAATAATAATAATAATAATAATAAATAAATAAATAAATAAGGATTTTTTTTTTCTCGTTTATATTGAAAAATCAATATAAACGAGAAAAAAAAAAATATTGGATTCGTAAAAATTTTCGATCTCCGTTTTACGATGGATTTAAATGTTTTCGGATGTCCAGAACACAATTAGTTTACTTATATAAAAATTGCTAAAAGAAAAGGATTTACTTTTCTCCCCCCCCCCATACAATGTAATTTGTGTTTCAAATGCGCTCAAAAAAAAAAAAAAAAAAAAAAAAAACCTGTATCGACCGACTACTGCAATTCGATTTATCCGTAATAATCTACTATATATATATACGGTAAACTCTCGATTATCCGCAAACGGATTACACACGTTGCGGATAATTCGTGGCGCGGGAAATGGGCGAAATCAGAAGAAAGGTTTTTTTTTTTTTTTATCAACAATAAACAGATACAAATGAAAGCTTAAAAAAAAAAAAGTAAATATAAAGAATTATGTGGTTTTTGCTTTATTTGTTCTCCAGTAGAATACGCTACCAAACACGTCAACATTTCAATTTATTTCAAAACATTGACGTGACCGCTTTTTTTTTTTTTTTTTTTTTTCACACCAGTTTTTCTGGCGGGTACTTACTTTAATATTCAATCGTAATTAAATATTGGAGAACATTTTTCTACAAATAAAGTGGTGTGAAAATGTGGCGATTATTCACAATGCTGTGGAATAAATTAAATGTTTGCATGTCTGCGGTACTGTTTAATTTAGTGTATAAATTAGATTACAAATTGAACCATGGCTTCATCTTAAGTACACTTTTTTCTTTATGTTTTTTATATCCTATAGTATATGAAGTACAGTCAAAACTCGTTGACGTGAATTACTTTTAATATGAACTGTTTCCACAATCCCCGTCAAAATGAAGATTAGTTACTGATAACATGAACTACTGATAACATGAAAATTTTTTTTATCCCCCATAAAATTCACGTTAATGAGGTTCGACTGTACAAATAATTTTACATTTTATGAATATTTTCATTGTTTGTATTATGTTTTATATACGATATATTCAAGTTTTTAAGATAGAATGCATTTTATGTCATTTCAATTTCATATTCAGCCTTTTTGCGGTTTATGTACGAAACCCATGGCTCTCAACTTTGCGGATAATCAATTATACTGTATCTATATACATGTATGTCCATTAAAAAAAATAAAAAAATTAACATCTTTTAACGCAGATTATAAACTAAGCATGTCAAAACGAAAATGAGGAATTCTCGCTGAGTAAGATAAACAAATACTGGATGAAAGTTGAAAATGAACCAGATGCCCATACCACAAATATGACTTTTAAGTTTTATCTACTGCAGATATTGAATGAAAGGCTTGCTTTTTATTTTTTTCATCTGTCTCAAAGTTCAAGCGAATTGCTATAAATTTATAACTGTCTATCATTAAATTTAATGCGTGTTATTGTAAGTTTAATAGGAGACATATATAAACTTGGTGCTAGAGATTTTTACATTTTTAATTTTTTTACGTTTTAAGATTGAAAAAAAAAAAAAAAAAAAAACATCTTAACTTTAAATTATTATTCTTCCTTTTCTTTCATTTTTTGCTTTTTATTTATTCCCTTGTTTATTTATTTATTTTTACGCAATAATAACATTATATACATTAAAAAAAAAAAAAAAAAAGTAGCATTTTCTTGTTCTAAGCATTAGTTAATAAACAATATCGCATTTTTAGCAGTCATAGCTACGATTAAAAGTAAAACTGCAATTAAATATGAACCCTTCAAAATCATTTAGAATTTCTGTAATCGCTTTTAAGAGTATTTTGGCTGACACAAAGAAATCTCCCCCTCTCCTTTTTTTTCCGTTTAACCCATATCCTACCAAGCATTGAAAAAATGTTTTTCAATGTCTGTGTATACACACAAAATGAAAAAACTTACCATTTTCACATTATAACCGAAATGTTTAAATTAGTCCACAAATAGATACAGAATAAAATATTGGAAATTTTTATTAGGTTTATTTGGTTATTATTTATACACAGAATTCCTTTTATATATATATATAGACACAGTAGGTTTTTTTTTTTTTTTCTTTTTCTTTTTTTAATGAATTGATCACACTGAGGCCAAGCCATTATGAAACCTGAATCCATTACTCTTTGACACGCTTGAAAAAAAATAAAAAATAAAATAAAAATAAAATAAAATCCTTTTTATTCGTAAATACAAGAAATAGGCAAGTATTTCTTTTTCATGCACTAAAATATCTCACAGCATTTTTTTTTTTTCCTTAAATGTAAACTTAAAGACTAATAATTTTTTTATAAAAGTGTGTGAAAGTGTTTAACCCATATTTCACCATCATCCTAAAAATAGGACACCATGCATAAGTGGTGTTTATATAAATTCTTTTGAATATTTTAATTCAAATTAAAGACGATATATTATTTAAAAGTCCGATAAATACATATGTGTCTTTATCGTTAGTTTAAATTACCGTTTAATATATATAGTTTAATTTTTTAAATGACGATTTTTAAAGATTTATTCATTACATTTTCATCATATTATTACTTAAAAGGTTTTACATTCAAGAATAATGGATATACAAATTTATTGAGGTAATATTCTACACTTTGTACTTGTAAAACAATTATATAAGTATATATATATATATATATATATATATATATATATATATATATAGATGGTCTGTTTTCCTTATATTTCCGACTGTCCTAAATTATTGTCCCATCTTTAGGTACAGGCTGTCCTAAAAAACACTTTCACACACTTCTACCAAAAATTATTAGTCTTTACGTTTACATAAAAAAAAAAAAAAAAAAAAAAAAAAAAAATGCTGTGATCTCACAGCATTTTTTTTTTTTTTTTTTTAGTGCATAAAATATAGATATTTTAGTGCATGAAAAAGAAATACTTGCCTATTTCTTGTATTTACGAATAAAAAGGATTTTTTTTTTAAGCGTGTCAAAAAGTAATGGATTCAGGTTTCATAATGGCCTGGCCTTAGTGTGATCAATTCATTAAAAAAAAAAAAAAAAAAAAAAACTAATATATATATATATACTTTTTTTTTTTCTAAAAAAGGAATTCTGTGTATAAATAATAACCAAATGAACCTAATAAAAATTTCCAATATTTTATTCTGTTCTGTGTCTATTTGTGGACTAATTTAAACATTTCGGTTATAATGTGAGAATTGAAGCTGTTTGTCTGCCCTTGGGACCTAGGTTCGAGGAAGTACACTCCATAGCAGTTTTCCTGTGAATTTTGGAGAAAAAACACAGAAAATTCCGTACGGCTGTGCCAGTGGACATGACCTGGTTTTGAACCTGGTAGCCCAGTCTAAACGAATTTACAGCAGATTCGTTAAATTACAAATAGCCAGAAATAAACTGAAGTTTTTTTTTTTTTTTTTTTTTTTTTAATTCAGTAGTTTCTACATTTGTTGTTTCCAGCACAAGTATAGTCAATTATGTGTAAATTTGTGTTATTTAAAAGCAAAACTTTCCAGCGTAATATTTACAGTCAATCTCCGATTTTAAATTTAGAAATTGTAGAAGTCAATCTTTCAACTTTCAAAGTATTTCTATTTTGCTTTAGAAGCAAGTACTTTTTGCTCATGTCTTATACTATATAGGAAATCTATCTATTAGTATATTAATGCGAAATCAATTACTCATTTATAAGAATTTAAGCATGTATCAGGAATAACTTTCAGCAGTTTTTTTTTTTTTTTTTTTTTTTTTTTTTTTTTTCCTACCACTGCTTCCATCACGAAAACCTTTATTGTATTTTTACTTTGTTTTTTTCCGATTAACTAATATAGTGTGGGTGATCGAATTATTTGAAAAAAAAAAAAAGAAAAAAAAACTAGACGAAATGGCCTGAAACCTCATGCATGCAAAGAACATTTAAAAACTCATTGTTTCCACTATCGTTTAGTCCAGAGTGCAGTTAGCGCACCAACCACAATTTCAAAAATAGCGAAAATACTTTGGATAACCCTGTATCATAAAAAGCTACAAATAACTTGTAACTTTAATACATTGCTCCACATACTGTGCACAATATTTGTATGTTTTGGTGCGGGAATTGCGCAATTATTTAGACAGATATTTTATATTTATTTTTTTATTTTCTATTTTTTTTTTCAAAAATTACTAATTTTTTTGACAAGTTTTTTGCTTATAACTAGAACGGATTTCCATAAAATTTTACAAAAATTGCTGAAAAATTGCCAAAACATTAGAGAAACATATTCTGAAACAGAAAATCCATACGTGTAATATTCGTTGAGATATGAGTATTTTAATAAATATTACTGCGCGTGCGCGAAAGATATAAAATTTTTTATTGCACAGTTTGAAAGCTAGATGTACATTGATACATTTTTGTCTAAAATTCATTTGAATAGAGTAAATATTAATCAAATTGTCGGCAAAAGAACGAGTTAGATCTTAGGTATTTTTCAAAGTTGAAATTTCAAAATGAGTTTCACCCATGCCACGCACTTAATTTGAAGATCCAATTATTTTAATGACGTTGCAAAAGTTCTTTTTTGGGAAAACCCCTTATGATATCATAAATCTTAGTAAATAAATAAAAAAAATGATAAAGTTATAGGCCTATAAGAGGTTTTATACAAACAAGAACTTTCACAATGTGGTTGAAATAATTGGATCATCAAATTAACTGCGTGGTATGTGAAAAACCCTTTATGAAATTTCAACTCTGGAAAAAACCTAAAATCTAGCTCGTTCTTTTGCCAACAATTTGGTTAATTTTTAAACCATTCAAATGAGCTTTTGACAAAAGTTGCTCAATATATTTAGCTTTCAACGTATGCAGTAAAACTTTTTATATCATTCGCGAATGCGCAATAAAATGATATTTACTAAAAATGCCCATATCTCAACGAGTATTACACGTGTTAATTTTATGTTTCATAATAATGTTTCTCTAATGTTTTGTCAATTTTTTTGTATGTTTGGTAAAATTTTACGGAAATCTGTTCTAGTTACAAGCAAAAAACTTGTCAAAAAAATTAGTAATTTCTGAAAAAAAAAAAAAAAAAAAATATATATATATATATATATATATATATATATACTCACCTAAATAATTGTGCAATTTCCGCACCAAAACATATATATTTTACATGGTATGTGCAATAAAGTGATAAAGTTATAAATCATTTGTAGTTTTTTTTATGATACAGAGTGAATCAAAGTATTTTCACTCTTCTTCAATATGTGGTTGGTCCTCTAATTCCTCTCTCGACTAAATCGACAGTGGAAACCATGAACTTTTAAATGTTCTTTGCAAAAATGAAGTTTCAGACCTCTTCGTCTAGTATTTTTTTTTTTTTTTTTAAATCTAAAAAAAATGTAAAAAAAAAAAAAATCTAATAATTTGATCACTTACTGTAGTGATTATTGTTAGAAAATATCTCATCTTTGTTGTATTTAGATATATGTACATACTTACAAACAACAACTTTACAGAATCGAGCTTCGTTACAGTTAAAAAAATTAACTTTAACTCTTTAACTAATTAATAACTCTTTATCATAAGTTGCGCAATACATATATATTTTAATCTATTTTATAATAATAATAATAATAATAAATTCTATCTCTTAAAATTTAATTCTTTAACTTAAAAAAATAATCGCAATTACAATGAATGAACGCATTTTTCCTCTAAAGCTGAAAAACATCTCATTCTCAGTGTGTATTGCTACTAACACTTATCCAGTCAAAAAAGTGCGAAAGTTTGGAAAACATGCGAACAATTTTATTGATTAACAGCAAAATAACAGCCCATATTAGCAACTAATTGCAATTGAACGTTGATGGCGCGCGGCGCCTGTCTACACTGAGTGACGCCAGATGGTCGAAAATTATTTCCCCAAACAGGTCTTCAAATTTTCCCAAATCAGGGATTTTTTTTTTTTTTTTTTCCGAAAAAAATCCCCAGCTTGATTTCTTTGGGAAAATAAAAATTTCTTCAAAAAAAGAAAAAAAAAATATATATATAGAAAAAATATCAAGCAGATTTTTCTATGATTTAAACTCAGATTTTTTCCCCAAATGAAGACAATTTTTGAACAAAATCCCCAAATAACAATAAAGCTATTGAAAGTCTCTAGTCGTAGGGATAAATCATTACGTTGCCAACATTGACAGAAAGTTGAAGAACTCTCCAGATTTGTCCCCAAAAATTTTAGAATTCCCCAAAAAAGTCCCCAGAAACATTTGGTCCCCAAAATTGCCCCCAGAAGCCTCGAAAATCCGCAATCTGGCATCACTGCCTACACTGCAAAAAAAAAAAAAAAAAAAAAAATCAGTATTTTACAACAAAAGGTGCTGGCACCGCGGCTGCCAGCACAGTTGCTGTAAAATTTACAAGCGGCTGTTTTTTATAGTGCTGTAAAATTTACTGCACTCTACTGTGAATTTTACAAGATGTTGTTTTTAGTAGTGCTGTAAAATTAACTGCACTTTGCTGTGAATTTTACAAGATGCTGTTTTAAAAAGTGTTGTAAAATTAACTACACTTTGCTGTAAATTTTACAACACTTTTTAAAACAGCATCTTGTAAAATTCACAGCAAAATGCAGTTAATTTTACATCACTACTAAAAACAGCATCTTGTAAAATTCACAGCAAAGTGCAGTAAATTTTACAGCACCATAAATCACAGCAGCTTGTAAATTTTACAGCAACTGTGCTGGCAGCCGCGGTGCCAGCACCTTTTGTTGTAAAATACTGAAATTTTTTTTTACAGTGTACAATTTAGTATTCAGACAAGTGTTAAAAACAAAATGCAGTTATTAGGAAAATTGTAATTTTAGAACGTATTTCAAATTGGAAAGGATAAGGCAGTTAATGATACCACAAAAAGCATTAATTTTAGAATGAAATAATAATAATAATAATAATAATAATAATAATAATAATACGCGAGAGGGCAAAATAATTAAATGTTTACGAAATATTAGTGAGGTAGTTTTTAAAAATATATATATTTTTGACTGATTAAACTGGAAATGTGGCTCTGACCACGTTGCATATCCAAGCGAGATGACTACAAGTTATAAAGCCAGTGCTTAAAAAATCGGTTTATGTTACATTTAGGACATAGAAGGGATTCAGGAAAAGCGTTTAGCAACATAAACACTTTTCTTTAAATACAGCGCAACAACGATTAAACAAAGAAGGTTTAAATGCCAGAAAATCTGGGGAAAAAAAAAAAAAAACATTCTTAACGAAAAGAATTGGAAAAGCAAGATTTCAGTGGGCTAAAAAAATAAAAATATATATATGAGTTAATTATTAAGCTGAAGTTGTTCTCTCTGGTGAGTCAAGTTTAACTTATTTCGAGCTGACAGAAACAAGCAGATCTGATTATGAAAATGTGACCAACTTAAGAAAAATTGCACTCTTAAAACAGTGACACAATATCCGTATATTATGGTACGGGGGTGCATAACTTTTCAAGGAATCGGATAAATTTATATGCTCAAGGCATCAATCATCTCGAAATAAAACACGGAAATTAAAAAGTGGCGCCTGATCGACTAATTTGGAAGTATTTCAGACTTTTCCGGAAACAGCATTTCAAGATGATAATGTACCTTGCTAAATGGCGTCTGTGGTATGTTTATTTGATTCAAATTGTCCAAATTACCTATCGATTCCCATAAGTACCCCTATTTCTGTAAATATTCATAAATTTTTTAAGTTACATCCCACAAAGACTATCGTAGAATTTCTTCTTTACCAGATATGGAAATAGTCCTAATCTCAATCCGTTCCGAAATGTTTAGTCAATAAAAAGGCGAGGGGAGAGGAGAGAGGATTCAAAATTTGCAGCCTACAACTCTGCAAGAACTAGAAAAAACTATTTATGATATTTGGCGCAGTGAAATTTCTAAGATTTATATTAAAACACTGTATAACACTATGCCATTGCACATTATAGCAGAAATTCCATTTTAAGGTTGAATTAACCCAATGCAGAATGCATATTTTTATTAAGTAATTGTTTAGATCTAACAAATAAATAGTTTTATTTCATATGTTAAAATATAACTTCTTTATTTCATATAATAAATCAAAATAGAATACAAAGTACAATCGGTAACAAAAGTATCCGAACACTAGCAAAAAAGTAGAGTTAATACTGTTTTGTTAAATAAATCCTTGTCAAATCATGTTCTTAGTCTAAGAACATGATTCGACAAGGATTTATTTAACAAAACAGTATTAACTCTTTTTTTTATATAGGAACTTTTGCCAGTGTTCGGATACTTTTGTTACCGACTGTATATGTTTATTATATTACGTTTAAAAAGAAAGTTCTATGTCAGTTTTTATAAAGTACTTCGTAGAGTGTAATAAAGCGAATTACTACATTGAAAATGTACATAGGTATCATTTCGTGTCTTTTGTATTTTGCAAACATGACAGTTTTATTTGTTTCAACCATTAGTTTTGAAGTTATTACAAATAAAGAAGGTATAAGTCATTTTTTCTGCAGTGCGGCTTTCTTTTTATTTGTTTATTTATTTATTTATTTATTTATTTATTTGTCCCTTAGTGTAAATATATCCGATATCAATTCTAACCATTTCGGGACATGCAATACGTACACACTATTACTCATTTTACTAATAAACAACTATAAGAAAATAGCCCGGATACACAACTGGAAAAAGAAATTAATAAGAAAGATAAAGAAAGATAAATTGAAAGATAAACAATTATTTGGAGAGCCAGTTTCGTCTCGCATATTTGGAAACACTTACGTTACAGACGACTTGGAGAGAACTTATGTAGCTAAACTCTTGTAACCCCTTAACTGCAACGGGCGTATATATACGTTCTTCCGAAGTACGATCCTTTGTATTATATTGCTACCAGTGAAACTATTGATACTGTTTGACTATTGGACAATGCAATAAAATAATCTTGAAAGTGATCCTGACAGTGCTTCCGAAAGATTTACTCATTTCAGATTTGAAAGAGAATGGTGGCACTTTGAAGCAAATTTGGCAGGTAAGGGGTTAAAAGACTTCGGCGGGGTATTCATGGTTTAGTTCGATTCTTAGAACGTGTCGTCAACTCGTGTTTTCAATGAGGAGGCTTTACTGAAATTTCGGCCGCTATTTATAGGTAGCAGAGTATGGACGAACCGCATTTATAAACACTTTACAACTTTGTTGGAAAGGGGAAAACAATATGTGCAATGATAAACCCTTCTCACAGTGAACATGTTGCGAATGTGTTGTTTATACATTTCAGTAAGTTATCCATTTTTCTTTCTTTTTTTTTTTTCTTTTATCTAGGACTGGTGGGCACCTTGATGATGGGGGTAGGTATATTTGGTAGCAGCACCTACCTGCGCAAGTACAAGCCAAAAGCCAGATCTGTCGCCAAATGGATCGCCATATGCACCCTTCTCTACTCCTTTGGCATGATCATCCTCATCAGATTCAGTTGCACCTCCCGCTTTGTCGGACTCAACGTTGAAAGGTAAAAGTGGATTCTTACTTCTCTTGTCTGTGTTGCATTCAAAACACGCATATTATTTTCAAATTGAATTTTTAAACGAATCACTTTTATTGACTTAAATCTTTTATTTGTGCTCATACTTAATATTTCGTGGGCATTCTATTCCCACGAAAAACCTTTAATTAGTAAAATTACCTCTGTCTGGTGTTCTTTTTTGCTTTCTTAATGAACAAGGTCTATCCAGAAAGTAGTATATTTTATTGTTAAACGGCTGTCCGTTGCTGTGTGCTCTATACGCCGGGATTGATGGTGTAAGTGAATTACCGAGAGAGTGCTGTTGTTCAGTTGCCTCAGAGCTCTCGAAAATTAAGGGAGGGCGATTTTGTAAACTTCCGTTTCAGCTCTGTTTCAAGTCGCTGACAAAAAGTAGTTGCTAAAGGAAACAGCAATGATATCTGTAAGGAATGAGCTGAATTATATAGTTACCATGCATGCGTAGTTACAGAGAAACGCTTGTCTATAGGCGACTGGGAGAAGTTTGCTGCGATCTCAGGAAGTGGGCGTGGGGCGAGGGGGGGGGGGGAATTGTCATCAGTACCTATTTGAATCCTGAGTCGAGTTTGCTTTAAGTGCTGTGATGGAGCTTTCTGCGGCTCCTGGGGTTCTAGGTTAGCAACGTTATTAATTCGCCATATGGTCTGATTCCAGTGGGTCCTTATTTAAATGAAGTCTCATATTCATGAACTTTTGGTATATTAATTGCTGTATGCTATGTCGGCAGTGTACGTCCTATCGAAGAGCAGACAGGCGCCGTTTTGTTATGGCTATTCCAACTCTTTATACCAGGCCTGACTCCTCTAATAGGTTTCAGTGAGTTTTCAGGACCCGAACTAGCTCGGTGAGTAGCTAGTTCAAGTGGTGTTTGGGAGTCTTCTCCTTCCTCGGCTCTTTCAGGAGCTGTTCCCTGGCTGTGGATCAGCTAGCTCGGTGAGTAGCTAGTTCAAGTGGTGTTTGGGGGTCTTCTCCTCCTTCGGCTCTTTCAGGAGCTGTCTCCTGGCTGTGGATCCGCTAGCTCGGTGAGTAGCTAGTTCAAGTGGTGTTTGGGGGTCTTCTCCTTCCTCGGTTCTTTCAGGAGCTGTCCCCTGGCTGTAGATCCGCCGTAAGAGATTTTGAACTTCTGCCCTGGGAGCTTGTGAGCACTAAACCTTATCGGTGTGCTCTCCCAGTGGGTACCTGTGTAGTTACACTGAAATGCCGATAGATGCCTTTACCAGTATTTCGTAGAGGTGGAGGAACGTTTACAGTGGTTATTACACGTTTGGCACCATGTGATTTGTGATTTGTAGAGTTAAAAGCAATACTCTGAGTACCCATTGAAATAGCGCGACCAGACTTTTTTTTAGTTGAATTTGAGGACAAATATGCCGGCGTCCCAGAATTTCTGGTATAAAATAAATAAATCATCTTAAATCGTAAAATTTTAGGAATTTTTATGTATGAAAAACCTGGAAGGGCTCACTGCAGTTTATTTATTTTGCATATAATTAATTATTATAGCAAAATATTAATAATTTTATAACTGGAGTCCTCAAATGTGCTCTAATTTTTTGGGGACGTAGGGTAGGTTTTCGAGACTGTCCTCCTGATTCGAGGATACCTACCCTACATTAAAATATTCTTACTCGTTTACCCTAGCGAATACGAGTTGAAAACTGAAAAAAACTGCAGCACTGATTGTCTTTGCCGTCCTGGAGTGTTTGCACCCATCTGCACCAGCAAAGGTGTCACTTACCTCTCTCCCTGCTTAGCTGGCTGTTCTCAAATGATGAGCACCTCTGACCACAAGGTAAGAAAAACTGGCTTCTTCCTCTCAATATTAATGCATTGAATTGTAACATATTTTATTCTATGACAAGAATATTATTAATTTTCTTGATTTTGCACGAAATAAAAGAAGTATTGTGATCGTGAAAGTGGAATGTTTGTTGTACATTGCGCAATACAAAAACGAAAAGCCGTAGAATGTTGAAATTATTCGGGACTTTTATAAACTACAGTTGTACACATTATTATTATTATTATTATTTTGTCTCTTACATTACCTCTCACTTTATAAATACTTACGGTAACTCAAAATTATCCTTTAAGATTTCTGAAATGACTGATACGGAGATCACGCGACATCTTGTGCTAATAACTGTAAACAATACAACATAATTAAGATATAAAATATTAATTTATCCATTACATTTCATTTTGGAGAAGGCATAATATACTGTCAAAAGTAATATAAAAGTACAAGGTACAAGTGCGATAAATTTTAAAAGCATGTAACTATTTATGGTATATTTTAATCACTTTACAACCAGTTTTATTTGAAAAGTGAGACGTTTAAATAACCAATCTAGCTATTTTTATTAGTGGGAGTAAATTATGGCTCCGAAATTAGATCCTCAAACCCGAAACGAAATTTTAAAACTTTTGAAGGATGATTACTGAAATTCCGTTATAAATAAAGCATTTAAAAATCAGAAAAAAAAAAAATCTAATGGATTACTATCTAAACTTAAAAAAGAAATAAAATTTGGCTGGCAATCAAAAACTCCGGGGGAAAAATATGGACGAAACGAAGTCTTTGGTGAAAGAGAAAAAAAAAGAAGCTGTCGCAATCGACAATTTATCTTCAGATAAAGAAAATTGGCTATAAAAAATTTAATTAACCATAGTCTGTCATCAAATGTCTGCAAAATCCGCAGAAAAACGAAGAAAACATTCTTGGCCTCTGTATTTAATGTTACCAAAGGTAGATACAAAACATGGATAGCTTTGGGTGAAGCACTGTTTCATCTGTCATCCACAACTGGCAAAACGAAGATACCTACAATATATTTCAGGCGAAAAGCGTCGCAAGTTGGCCGTTAGGTGCAGTGTTGGGCATAATTGATTAAAAAGTAATTTAATTACAATTGAATTACAATTAAATTACAATTATGATTATTTACTGTCAATAAATTAACAAATAATTGATTGCGAATAAATTGAACTAATTATTCTATTTATTTGTAATAATTCAATTTATTTGTAATCAATTACTTGTTAATCTATTGACAAAAAAAATTATAATTATAATTTAATTGTAATTCAATTGTAATTCAATTACTTTTCAATCAATTATGCCCAACACTGGTCAGGTGTTATGGTATGGATGGGAATGTCCTTTCAAGGCTTAAAAAAAAAACATTTTCTGTAGAACCAAAGGCTAAAATTGATGCTAAATACTATCAGAATAAAGTTTTGATGCACACGATCAAGGAAAGTAAACGTCTTTACCCTCAAGGAAACTTTGTTTTTCACCAAGATTCTGCACCAAGTCATACTGCAAAATCAACTATAAAATAGCTGAAAGATTTAAAAAAGAAAAAAAAAAAAAAAATTCTTTCCCTGAGAAATGGCTACCATTATCTTCTGACTGCGCTCTTTGCGATTATTTTTATGAGGATACTTAATAAAACAATTAAGTAGACGTAAAGTAAGAACACTTTAAAGGCTTCAAAAAGCAATCAAAGTAGAAGTTGGAAAAATACCCCCAAAAATGGTCAAAAAAGCTCTTTTGGCTTGGCCTAAACGTTTACGTAAGGTGTACTATGCTAAAGAAAACCACATTGAAAGTTTCATGTAAATGTCTTAATTCAATCAAAATTCCTGATGCTCTGAAATTGGTCACACTAATTTTGAATCAACCTGTAGAACAGAATTAACTTTTTATGCTTAGCATAAGCACAATTTGTTGCTTTTGATATTTTGTATAAGTAAAGGAGCATTTATTTATTTTCATTTGATAGCTTTGAATAATAACACACAATATTTATTGCACATATGTGGACTTCACATAAATCTATTGACTTACTCGGGTTTCGAACCTTGAACCTTCTACTTCAGAAGTTAGCTCCTTGCCAACTGGTTGTGGTCGGTAACGAAATAAATCGTCATCCTTAAAATGTATCTAACACAGAATTTTTTTTTTTTTTTTTCGCGTTTGAATTGAGCCGTTGATATGAGTGACACAATTTTTATGAAACCCTTAATTTGTACCCATATTTGTACTTTTTTTTTTTTTTTGAGAAATGTTAACATTTCTATTAAAAAAAAAAAAAAAAAAAAAAATTAAACAAAAGGCATTATAAATAATATATATTATACGGATTCAAATTAAGTATCATTTTAATTTATGGAATGTAAATTAATTTACGAATTTTAATTTATTGCATGTAAAAATGAAATAAGAAGTAGTATGTATCGCATTTTCAGTTCATACATACATGGATTCCATCAAACAATTTAAAACCTTTAAAAAAAAAAATAGATAAAATCATTATTCATGAAAGAAAATTTGATTTTATTTAAAATTTTTCTTTCACACTTCGATGATGGCAACATTTTTAATAGAGAAACCTGATGTTTTATCAAGACAAATTTTCAAGTTTGATAAATAAAAATATACCAGAAGTATCGCCGTATTCACTTTCAGATGTATATTTTATTCCATCAACGTTAAAATTAGAATTCTAGATCTTAAAAGGTTCGCATGTAACATGATACACACAGAAAAATGAAAAATCGAAACTTGTCAAGAGACATGACATCTTTGTGACAATAAACGTTTGTCAAGTACACTGACAAATTTGCACAAAATTACGCAAAATTTTAAACAATCAAAACACTACCTGACAATCCCATTTAGTCATGAAACACAAAAGTCGTTTTATTTTACCATGTATCTTTAATGTGTTTCGTCTAATGATCCGTTTTGCCTCTAAAACTTGTCAGATGACTAATTTCCCAGGTACAGTTTTCATTTTCCTCAAATTTGACCGGTTAGTCAGATGAGAGAATAAAAAAAAATTGTTCCCGTTTTGTCAATTGACTAAGAAAATTTGTTTGGCTAGTCCAAAAGCTAAACATTGTTCTTCTTCTTATTTTTTTTTTTTTTATTTGTTATTTATTTTTTGTCTCCTATTGACAACTTGTGTTAGTCAACCGAAACCGAAAATTAAACAATAAACTCATCGCATTTGGCGGGATACTGCAATTGCCGTTAGAGTTATTTTCATTTTAGAAAGAGAACGAGAGATTTTTTAGTAATCAGAATCAGCGAATCGAGATTACAGCCAAAAGTAAGTGCTAAATATTTTATTTTAATTGTAAACTTTGTAAGAATAGTAAATTGTAAATTTGTAGAATTTTAAAGCTTCGGCAATCTTCTAACAATATGAATCGTAATTAGAATTTGTTCTAATCTATAAAGTTGTTTAAAATGTATAAAATTTAAAATACATTATTATAAATCTAGTTTTACGTATCGTTGTATTATAAAAGTATATTTAATTTGTCTAAGCTATAGTTGTTTGCATACACTTTTAACATTAAGCTCATATTAATATTTTTATACACAGAATAGTAATGATTTATTTTTCCCTAAAGATGGTTCAGAAGGTATTTGGATTTCCAAAGGACGTCAATTTAAGAAAGATATAGAAAAATACTATCCATGGGGATTTTGAAAGAAATCCGAATTTTAAGGTATGTTTTTTAAATTATCGTTTGCAACATTATATCTATCTTAGAACAATAAAAAATAATATTAATACTTTTTTTTATATTTAAACTTTTTAATGAGATAAATTAAAAAAATTTAAAGGTTTCTCGTTTATCTGTTATTATTTATTTATTTATTTTTTTATTCCTGTTCTAAATAATTAATTTTTTTAATTTAAATAATTTTGGCAAAAGGTTGATAATTGTATGTAATAAAAAAATGACTTTTTTATTATTAAATGTTTGACATCAATTTTTTCAAAACAACTTTTAGCAAACATAATATGAATTTAATATTGCATACTATATTCTGTTCTCAATTTAAAGTCAAATTGTTCTTATATTCTTATATACAATATTAATTATTAGCGATAAATAATAAATATCTTGGTAAATAAATAAATAAATATATATATATATATATATATTTAACTTCATGTTATTTGTTTCATTCAAATGATTGATGATTGTAGTAAAAGGTTGATATTTTTAGTTATTAAAAATTTGATATGTATATATATATATATATATATATATATATTTTTTTTTTTTTTCAAAACAAATTTAATCAAAAATAATATGAGTTTAAATTATTAGATACTGTATTCTCGATTCAAAATCAAATTGTTCATGCGCAGCATATTAAGTATTCGTGATAAACAAAAGATATCTTGTTAAAAATATGTACTTAATTTCATGTTATTTGTTTCATTCTTAACACATTTAAATTTAAAAACTATTTGGTATGTCAATTTAAACAACATTTTTTTCTTTTAACTATGCTCTATAAATTAAGTAATTCTTGCAAACATTTAGTTGTATACTCTATTTCTACAATAACTTAAAATTAATTTTGATTTTCTTCTACATATATAAGAATGAAGTACTGGATTTTTCAAAATTTTCTTTTTCTGGCTTTTGGTGCATTTACAAATTTGAGATTTCCTTAAACTCGATTAAACCATTTTTAGGAGATGTCTGTCTGTGTATAATCAAAATTTTATGTTTTGGGTGCTGTATCTCACAAAATAATGAACAGAATTGTACAAAAGTTTATATTTGGATGCACTTTCACATAAATTCGTGCTGAATACGCTTGGTTGCCAACTGCTCCGATTTTTGCGGAGTTTCTCCGGAAAAATTAAAAAACTCCGCAATTCCGCGAAGTATTGTTTATGCTCCGCAAATTCAGTCTTGACCACCTAATTAAATATTTTTTATTACATACATAAAATTGAATAGTGGCAGACACTGAAAAGAAAAAAAAAAAAAAAAAAAAAACAATTTTTCTTTTTTCTTTCTTTATTTTTTTTTTCCTTGCACACATTTGGCAGAAATCGTTATCCAATCTTTATCAGCTTTTGATTTTGCATTTCCAACAGTTGCCGCATAAAACATTATTCTTTGAATTTTATTTTTTGTCTTTGAAAGCGCTTCAACGTATCTCGAAAATAAAAAAAATAAAACTAACTTTTACAATTTAGCTGAAGAACCATACGCTTCATCCTACAATACTCATAAATAATAGTAAAAAAAAAAAAAAAAAAAAAAAAAGAATGAAAGAAAGAAATTATTCTAGTGATCGAAATATTGCTGACTCAGAACAGGAACAAGTATTTGTTTACATTAGCTAAGAGTGTGTTTAATTAAAACTACAAGCTGAAAGGGGGAAAGAAAGAAAAAAAAAATTGTTTATTTTAATTATTTATCGATAAAAATAATGGATTCAAAGCTACTGAGCTTTAAGGCCGATTGACAACGCTTTATTTAAGATTTATTTGAAATAATTATGCTTTTATTTTATCATTCACTTAAAGCATTAATGATTTATTATTATACCTTCATTTGTATCTGGGAAAAAAAATAAGTAAACAATATATGACTAATAATCTGCAAAATTCTAAAGTTTACAAAACATACGGTCCCAAGCTATGCAGATTAGATGGAGTTGACTTAGAGATGAGATCATTTACACATTTATATGATTTCGTTTTTAGATTTTTATGTGATAGTATAATTATTTTAACATTCATGAAAATTGTTGGAAATTAATTTTTTTCCCCTTTGTGCTTCTCTTTCTTTCTTTCTTTTTTTTTTAGTGTAACTGAATAATCTATTTTCATATATTGCCTTTATTTATGTATGGAAAATATGCCATTATGCAAAAAACAAATTACTTTTGGGTTTTAAGCTTATATTCAGACTTAATCATTTCCCATTCTTATCTCTCTTCACTGTTTTGCTAAATATATTTAATTATCAATAAATATTTCTAAATTTCATATGATTATTGTTAATTTATTTTTGTGAGTAGTTTCTTTCTTTTTTTTTTTTTTTTTTTTTTTTTTTTTTATGCATTTTTAAAATTGCTCCTCAAAGTAGCCAAAATGCTCCTCAAAATTTCTCTGAATACTCCTCAAACTGTTTTTGAAAAGTTGGCAACCCTGTAAAAATCATCTAAGAAGTGGCGCTACTATGCTGCAATTTCCCACAATTAAGGAAAGACTATTACTTAGCTTCTATTGTGTAAAACTTCACATAACTTAATGTTAAAATAGTCAATTGTGAAAGACTATGTTTATTCAACTTAGGTGCATATCGGTCATCAGATAATGCCAGTATGTTGCAACTTTTCACATTTAAGAAAATGCTGTAACTGAGCTTCTGTGATATATAAATGCACTAAACTTGATATGTGCAACAGCCATTATGAACTATTATGCTGATTTAATTTGGACGCATATCGGCCGACAGGTGACGTTGGCATGGTGCAATTTTCTCTATTTATAGGAGAGCGATATCTCAGCTTCTATGATATGTATGTGCACCGAATTTGATATGTAAGGTGTATGTCATACATCCAAAAACTATGCCAAACTAGCTTTTTAAAAACTATGCCGAATCAGTTTGGGTGTACATCAGATGACGTGCCGCGCTACTATTACTCTTTGTAAATTTCCAGATAGTTATATTATCTCAGCATCTATTTGTTAAATTAGTTTGTAAAATCTTTATTTGTGAGAAGCTGTGTTAATTACTTTGTGCATTGTAACTGATATATGGTGCTATTATATTAAATAATAATAGAAGAAAATTTTGTAATGGCTACGGCATATACTAATTTTAGATATAGTGGGTTAAATATATGTTAGTAATTTGCAACTGGTAATTATGAATGATTTACTTATAAATTGTCAAATATAGTTCCCCCAGAAAATTTTTTAAATTCATTAATACGTAACATTTTTTCCCCACAATAGTATCAAGACACGGAAAAGGTATATAAAGTTTATCATTAATGGTATAAATGGCAAACATTTCCAATTTAACAATAAAACTTTTTTTAATAATTTACAACAAGTAATTTAAAATACTTTATTTAAGTGGGCATGAATATTATAATACTTACAAAACTTTAAATTGACACCATAAAAATAAAATATCTCGCAACAATTGTTTCGGGTCGAAAGAGCACACGACCCTTCGTCAGGCACCCAAAGTAGGCACGAGTGCAGCAGTCAATGTGGTAATGCACGGCTTTGACTGCTGTACTCGTGCCTACTTTGGTCGCCTGACGAAGGGTCGTGTGCTCTTACGACCCGAAACCATTGTTGCAAATTTTTTTTATTTGATGGTGTTTATTCAAAGTTTTGTAAGGATTATTTTGCAACGCCAGTTCTGTGGTGCGAATAATTGATAAACCATTTTTCATTTTCTTTCTGAAACAACAGACAGACGACCAGCCTTTCTCTCTCTCTATCTCTCGCTCTCTCTCTGTGTTTTTTTTTTCTCTCTGTGTTTGTTTATCTTCGATAGCGTACATTCGATCTACGACTGCAATTCACAGCTATGGTACTGCTCACCTTTCAAAATATTTTTTACAATTATAAATCTAAATTTATAGGCATATTTATAATTCTGTAACTAATTTAAACATTATACACATGCTAGACATGTATCGGAGCTCCCTATTCGTATCCAGAAAAATAGACCTGTATTTGTATGGACCTGTTTTCTTTTCTTCAACGAAACAAATATGTGTCTTTTGTAGAAATTGTATGAAAATTAGAAAAGTATTATAAATCTTTTTTGACTGTTATTAATATATACATTAAATAATAAATACAGTATAACCTCGTATTTACATCCTGGAAATTGAAAAGATTTCGCAATTTAATTTTTTTTTTTTTTTTTTTTTTTACTTTATTCTATATTCAATAGAAGAAAGTACTAGATTCATAAAAATTTCCGACTTCCGTTTTTCGATGAATTTGCACGTATTGAAAGTTCCAGAACACGATTTGACTATTTTTAGAAAATATTAGATATGCCTCTGTGTGTGTGAGAGAGAGACAAAAATTTTGTGGCGACTGCAACTCTGGAACTACTGCACGTAATTACATATAAATTTATACGTAAATGACCTTGACATAAATTAGTGCCTATCAACTTTTGGTGCCCATCCATCAAGAAATGGTACTGCTATATAGCGATTTCTAGAGAGCATATATTAAGAAACTATATCATACAGGGTCTCTAGCGATTTCAACAATTTAAGGGAATGCTATGTCTCATGAACTACTGCAGAGAATTGCATATAAATTTATATGTAGATGCACCTTGACATAACCTAGTCCTTATCAGCTTTTTATGTCAATTTCTCAAAAGATGGTGCTGCTATACAGTAATTTTCACAATTGAAGGGAAGGCCATATCTCAGGAACTACTACACATAAATTTATAGGTGGATCTACCTCGAGATAAATTATTGTCCATCCACTTTTGGTATCAATAATTCAATAGGTGACGGTGCTATATAGCGATTTCCATAATTTAAGGAAAAGAGATATCTCAAGTTCCATTGCGTACAATAATAATAATAAATGATATGTGAAAAGACCATTATCAGACATTATGCTAATTCAATTTGGATGCACATCGTCCAATAGGTGGCGCTGCTGTACTGCAATTTTCCCCGAGAACGGAAAAGCTATATTTCAACTTCTATGGTGTATAACTGTACAAAATTTGATATGTGAGATAGCCATTATGAAAACGCATTTTTTAATGTATTATTTATAGAGAATAAAGCTGTCTTTCTTTGTACTTTCAATGCAGTTTTTCTCTAAGATGAAAATCGTCTGCATTCAGTATGGTAGGATATTTAAATAAATAAAAGCTTTAATAAATTATTTGTACTGAGCGAATTTGTATTAGAAAATATAAAAAGAAAGTCTTGTGGTGGCCACAAAATACTTTTTTTTTTGTTGTTATTGTTTTTTTAAATACCTTTATTTTTAATAAAATTCAATCCTCGCTTTTATGTGAACGAAATTTTCAAAGCAAATATAGAGGAAATACTTTTCGTGATTTCGTTTAAAGCTATTATGTTGTGACCACCGCAAAACTTTCTTCTATATTTTCCTATAGGAAAATTCATTCGCCCAGTAAAAATATTTTCTTAAAACTATTATTTATTAAAATTATCTACCATAATGAATGCAGATAATTTCATTTTAGAAAAAACTAACACTAATAATAAGAAAAGAAAGACAGTTTAATTCTCTATAAATAAAGTCTTAAAAAATGCTTCTTCATAATGGTTACCTCATATATCAGGTTTTGTACAGTTATATGACACGGAAGTTGAGATATAGCCATATCCTGTTCTCCGAGAAAATTGCAGTATACCAGCGCCACTTATTGGCTGATATGCATCCAAATTGAATCTGCGTAATGTCATATAATGGCTACGTTGATACGTGTCAAGTTTTGTTTGATTATACACAACAGAACCTTAGATACAGCCTTCCCTGAAAACGCGAAAGTCGATGTATAGCTGCACCAACTGTTGAGAAGTTGACAAAGAATATTGGTGGACACTAACTTACGTCAAAGTTTATCTGCATATAAATTTATGCAAATTCGTTTAGTAGTTTCTGAGATATAGCCTTTCCTGAAATTGCGAAAATCGCGGTCTAGCAGCGCCATTTGTTAAGCAAATAACACCAAAAGTTGATAGGCACTAACTTAGGCTAAGGTACATCTGCATATAAATTTATATGCAGTTATCTGCAGTAGTTCCTGAGATACGTTGCCACAAAATTTTTGTCTCACACACACACAGACACAGACACATATTTTTCTAAGAATGGTCAAATCGTGTTCTGGAGCCCTCAAAACGTGTAAATCCATTGAAAAGCGGAAGTTTAAAATTTTTACGATTGAAATACTTTATTCTATTGAACACAGAAGAAAGTAAAAAACAATATAAAATAAACACATTTAGGAAACTGATTCCATCAAGGCAGATAATAATAATATTCTTTATCGTCTTCTCTAGAACAAATAAAAGCAAAGCAGATGTTTAATTGCGAATCATATATATCCGTGCAACCCAAATTATTATAGTAAATAAAAATTCCCGTCGAACAAATGCAAAAAATAAAGATACTTTTTTTTTTCTTTTTCAGAATATAAGCATTAAACAATGAACTACTATCACTGATCTTGAAGCACATTTTTGCAATCTTGAAGTTCACAACTCATATAAGTGTTTAATCATTATTATTAGTCTTTTTTTTTTTTTTTTCCCTTCAGATTTTTAACGCAATACAATTAGTAATTACATTTTTTTTTTTTTTTTTTTTTTTTTCCTTGTACAACAAGAAAGTATTGGATTTGTAAAAATTTTCGACTTCCGGTTTTCGACTGATTTACAAGTTTTGAGAGGTTAGACTACGATTTGACCATTTTTAGAAAATGTCTTGTCTGTCCGTCTGTGTGTGTATGTATGTGTGACAAAAATTTTCAGAATTACATATAAATTTGTATGTAGATGCACCTTGACCTAAATTAGTGCCTATCAACTTTTGGTGTCAATCGCTCGAAAGGTGGCGCTGCTATGTAGCGATAGCATTTATAATATAGTTGTCAACTTTCAAATATGCTTAACAATAGTGCTCTAACAGGGATATATTCCTTAAAAATAATAATAATTCAATAAAAAAAATAAATAAAACGAGATCGATTTTTAAAAAAATCTCGTGCTTGCTTTTCTAAAGAAATCATACGAATTATAAGGTATGGTGTTATATGACAATATATATATATCATCATTACCAACTTCAGCCTCTATCAACCCACTGCAGGATGAAGGCCTTTGCTAGGCGATTCCAAACTGCCCTGTTTTCGCACACACACACACACACACACACACACACACACACATATATATATATATATATAATAATTTATGCATAGATTAAGAAAGGTTTTGATAGAATATTTCGTCTCCTCATTGATTTATTTGATTTCCAATGAAGTTACCTATGATAGATGCAACTTCTTAATTGAATGCAACCTATGCAATGATGTGAAATTTACACCTCATATAACGTATTTCTTAGTAATGTCCTGATGTCTTTTTTTTTTTTTTTTTTTTCTTTCTTTTTTTTAAGGTTTGTGAGCTCTATTTTAAACCTGATGGAATTATACAAACAATAACTTATTTTGATCAAAAAGAAGGAAAGTTATATCAAGTCCCAAGAAATAAACCAATTGTTGAAGATGGTGCTATTCCTACAATTTTCAGCGACTTGCCATCTTTAGGCACACACAAATTACGTTTTATTACCTAATTATATTTGTGCTTTTATATTATTATTATGATTAATTTTTATGTAAATTACGGAGCAATCTTCTTTATGTATATGAAACATTTATAATTTTCAATAAAATTATTTTTATCTTGATTTTTGTCTTTTATGTATTATTTCAATTGCATAGTTTTAATGAAGGAGAAATCTTATTTAAATAAGCCACTTAAATTCTTCATTTAAAGAATGTTGAAAGTAATGTTATCAGGTAAGTGGGAGTTATTTTGGATGATCAAATACTTATAAATTATTGTTATATATTAAAATTTCTCTGTTACAACTAGAGTCCTGCATCTTGTTGGGTTGATTATTATTATTTTATTTTTATTTTTTTCTGCGGGTCGGGTTGACTGATTTATTTTTCATGAGGGTCGGTTTCATTGAACTGTTTTCCTACGGGTCGGGTTCAGTCTTTAACGTGTCGGGTCGACTTAAGGACATTTTTTAGAAAATTTTTCCCATAATAATCAGAAATTTGTTTGATATAACTGTATAACTGATACTATATATGCTCATGATTAAATGTACGCTTACCCAAATTACTATAATAAAATAAATAAGCATAATGGACAAAATAAATTAACAAAGAAATATCAAGTTATTATTATTATTATTATTATTATTATTAATTATTAAGAATATAAGCATAAAGCAATAAACTACAAATACTAAACATGACAATTGAAACACACAACACGCATAAATGGTTAAAAAATATTATTAATCCATTTTTCAGATTTTTACATTTTAACTTAGTGTATTAGTTCACATTTTTTTTTTTTTTTTTTTAATGATTTATCAACTGTGTGGCAATGGAAATTTATTTTATAACTTAAACAATTTTACATAAATTTTAGAAAACATATTGATTTTCATTTAGTTTTAGAGTTCGGGTCGATTTATGGATCTATCAGATTTTTTTTTTTTTTTTTTTTTTTTTTTCGGGTTCAGGTCGGGTTGATCCAAAATTTATCTGTCAGGTTCGTGTAGGTAAAACCCGACCCGTGCAGGAGTCTGGTTGCAAATCAAATAGTTTGCCATATTTGAAAGTTTTTTGGTTTATTTATTTACTTATCGAATCATTGAATTGTTTTTTTGGTTTATTTATTTATTTATCGAGTCATTGAATTGTTTTTGGCTTATTTATTTACTTATCGAGTCATTAAAACACTATTTTGCTTCTTTGTAGTACAACTATTCAGACTGTGAGTGCCTGGGTCCTAACCTAACAGCCACTGACGGATTATGTACTAATGAGTACTCTGAATCATACCAGTACATCGTGATATTTGCTATATTCTGGATGCTTCATTCTACCTCTGAAGTCGGATCCATGCTTCTCACACTTAGGTTTGCAATATTTTATTGCAAGTCTTTTAAAATGAGCATTTTAAAAATGTTACATTATTACTATTATTATTATTTATTTGTTTGTCTGTTTATATATTTTTTTCCAGGTGCGTGGATTCTGAATACAAAACCATGGCTCTGGGGTTGATCTCTTTTGCGACTGGACTTTTTGGTGAGTAATTAATCTTTGGCTGCTAGATTGGGGATAAATAGTTAAAATGATTCCATGATTCTAAATATGAAAAAAAAGAAAAAAATTATTTCCATGCACACATATATAATTAATCTTTAATGTTTATGTTATAAATTGAACAGTTTGTTAAATTTAAAAACCTGATTCTTTAACCTTTATACTAAATGTTGTCTAAATTTAGTTAATTGCTAATATATAATGTTTTATTCACTTAATTATAAATTTGATATAGAAAAAAAGAATAGTTTTAAGAGTATGTTTTTTAACTTATAAATTATTTCCAAAATTATTTATTAGATAATTTTTACTTTTATTCATTTACACATTCTTTTTTTTTTTTTTTTTAATTTATACATTTAAAATAGAATAGTGTATAGGTTTTTTTTGGTAAAAAATGTATTCTTCAGATGTAGACGCATCTTTTAGAAGCGAAACCCCACTAGACAGATCATTCTGTACAAAGTTGGATTGTATGAAAGTTTTCGTTTGTTCGAGTTTATTTAAAATTATTCAGACAACTTTTACACGCAACATTCCTTGGAACTCATCAATCTTGATCAAACTTTTCTAGTAACAAACTTATAGTATTAACTTCAAAATAAAACGTTTGGATCGCCTGAAATTATTTATTTTTAAGTTACTCTAAGAAACACAAAGATCATACGTTAAAAATTGACTTCGGTATTCAGGAAGTCTCAAAACGTGTAAATGTACAAAAACAAGCGAAAAATATTTAGCTTAAAAATACATTATTTACCATGTGGTTATGATGAATTAATTTCAATTCCTGAGCAGGTTTCCTGGACATGGTAAAATATTATAGAAAAGCACTTCCATTAACAATGAAAAATAATGTTATCACTTAAATATTGACAGCCTTGAAAATTTTCTGAAAGAAACACATCACATGGTGCACATAAATATAATCTTATTATATATTAATAACACATGGCACAACCTGAAATACACATTCATAGAGCTTGTGAATGATTTTCTACCATATTCTACATAAAACAGGTTTTTATACATATAAAAAATATATATTTGTTTCATTTTGTTTAGTGCAGCCTATAGATGTTAAACTCTACTTACCTGCAATTTTCCCCATAGACGTAATGTATTTGAATTCTTTTAGATATCCCTGTACACGAACCATTTACTTGATCTGAATGAAAAGTTCAGAGTAGTATCCCTATATGATACAGATTTAGGATACCAAGTTTGAACTTCCTGCTGTCATTTGTTCTTGGGGTATACTGATAACAGACAGACAGACACACACACACACACACACACACACACAGACCAACTGCTAAAAACATGATTTTCGGATTCAGGGAACCTTAAAACGTGTAAATATAACAAAAACTCAATTTCGAAAATTTGAGTCAATACTTTCTCTACCATATAAGTAAAGGGTAAGAAAAAGTAAAAAGTGTATGAGAGGGAAGAAAAGAAAACTGGTTCTTTTATCTGTATATAATTTCTAAAATTAATTGCACTGTTAAAAATTTCTGTAAATTTAATGTAAATATTTATCCAGAGGCTCTGTAAATTTACAGTAGTTCTTAGTTAAAAGTGAATAATCAAGATTCTCAATCTTTATTCTGTATTTTTACCTAATTTTATTATTTAATTTTTTAATTAAAATTAAAAATGACTGTTTCTACTTTAGAAAAAGCATTCTAAGTCCGAAATATATTCTCAACTATAATTAATTAAATTAATATTAGTTATTAAAATGAATGTATAAAATAAGTTTTTAACATCTCCGTTTATTTTTCTCTGTAATTTTACGTAAGACTTAAGATAACAGATTACACAGAGTTTTCTGTTGAAATTTTTAACAGTGTGGTTGCTAATCATGATGTTTATTTATTTATTTTTTAATTTTATTGTAAAAAACTTATTGAGTATATTGTTATATACATTAGTATGCTATCTCTAAAATATTTTGTTGGTATTGTAGGCAATGTACCTTATACTTTCGTCTACGAAGCAGTTGCAGATTCGCTCTGTCTTTTCTATGAAGATAACAGCAGTGTAGAAGGTGCTTGTAGGGTTTATGATTCAGTAAAACTCAGCAAGGTTTTCCATGGAATGACCGCTCTCATCATGTTCTTGGCATTTCTTGTAGATAGTATTGTTTGGTACAAGATAGAAGGCGGTGAACCAAGAGTGAATGAAGGAAGTTGTGACAAAGCAAGAGGCGATGGAGGAAGCGACAACGAAGTAGGATTTTCTTTGGAACAAGAAACCAATGTATAATTGGGTGTGAAGACAGTATGTCGAGAAGAGATAAAATTCCAGGTGTGTGATTTATATACTTTGTAATCAAAGCATCATAGGAAGCAATGATTATTCAAAGCCATTGATGCAGTAGAGTAGAAATGCCACATTTAAAGAATTTGGAATTTTATAATTTATTTATATTAAACAAAACAAAATGCTATAAATATTTCTTTAACAAATATCTTGGATATTGTTATACATATACAATTTCTTATGCATTATGTAAATAAATAAATAAAATTTTAGGCAAAATATACGGTGGTTTTATAAACAGCATCCTGCACTTAAAATGGACGAGTGGGTTACCACTATATTTTGAATGCTTCATAAGATCCGTTTAAGAACAGATAACACTTAATCTCGTCGACAGCCAAAGACTACATTATTCCATGGGAAAATTTGTTTCCACAATTACTCATTACCTAATGTATTTTTAAAGTTCAGAATAAGATATTAAAAATAAGAAAAA
Organism: Salticus scenicus; assembly: GCA_963930645.1. Lineage (NCBI taxonomy): Eukaryota > Metazoa > Arthropoda > Arachnida > Araneae > Salticidae > Salticus > Salticus scenicus. The sequence continues at coordinate 29,995,452 of OZ005657.1, forward strand.
CTTTATTTTTCCCATTTTTAATATCTTGTTTTTCAGCTAAAAAGTGTGAAAAATACATTGTTATTTTTTTTTAAACTCAAATGAAAAAAAAAAAAAAAAAAAAAAAAAAAAAAAACTAGAAGAACAGTTGAGGAAAAGGTGTAAATATAGGTACCCTCTTTTTGTTTTTGACTTAAAGTTAGTTTAATTTTGAAAATTTCTACGTTTTTGACCTTCATTAACAACTATAACAAGTTTACTAAATAGGAGAAGGCAAAACAACGATTAATATCAATTATTTCAATTCGTAAACGAAAATTTACAAAAAGCTTTTACAAATGCACCAGAAAAAATGAGGTACAAATATGAATCCTTGCCAGAAAAGTCACAAAAAATAGTTTAAAATGTTTTAAAACATGATAAAATAATACAAAAATGTAGAGAATTTATTTATTACGGGAAAAAAAAAATATTTATATAGGAATCCTTGACGTAACTAGCTCTTTCAAAACCGGCACAATCTAAGTGTGTTCACATAACACTTTATACCACTCTTCTCTGCAAGTGTGTTCAGAGAACCTTTTCTGGTAAGTTCAACTCTGCTGATGATCTCGAGTTGACTGTTGACCAGTTGCAACAGATCATTCTCAAATCTTATCATAGTAGTTGTAAGCTTACGATCACTAGCTCCCCAAGGCGCGTTCCTTTGTGGTCTTCTGAGCTTAGTCCTTTGCGTAAGAAATGTATAGGAAGCTCTTTAATAGAGCTAAGTATGGTGGATGGCAGGCCTATCGGGATGCCCTCACTACCTATAATATGGCTATTAGGGCTGCTAAGCGACGCTCTTGGCAGTCTTTCTGCGATGACATTAAATGATATTTATGCCACTGCTAAAAGGTAGGGAAAATTTTCACTGGAGACTATCATTCTAGTCTCAATGCTATTCGACTTCCTATTGATAGATACAGTCGAGTGAAGACACTATTGCATAATTTGTAATATGAACTTATAATGTGCCCAATATAGATTTAACAGACTTTCAGAACTGTTATTCTTTCCAAACGAACTCTAGATGAGAGAAATTCGGCATCTGCGTATGCCGCTTAAATTTGTCTGTTGCGCAACCAATGCACCTGCACTGTTCACGTCACACCATGCACATGTTTAGTTGCAATGTAGTTTCCAATGTAAACGGAGCTATTATAACTTGTTCCGTTAATATAATTTTCTTTTGTTTTGTTCTAATATTAATCTATTAAAATAAAAAAGGAACAATCAAGATGCATTTATTTACTAAAGCCTGATCTTTCTTCAATTAATCATAATTTCTATTATAGACGTCTGATATATCAAAAAGGAAATAAATTCGCGTCAAATATTATTAAATGGAAACTGAAACGTCTCGATCGGCTGCACGTAGATGAATTACAGGTAAGAAGAATTTATTCTATTTATTAACCTGTATATAAATGATAATATAATTTGAATGAAAAACTATTTATATGGAAATTCCATGATATATATGCGCTAAATGTACAAAATATTATTACATGTGTTACCGATTTTATAACAGAGACTCTAGCTGAACTGCTGCGAGTTCATTTTCCCGGTTCTGGTACTACTGATTGTGATAGCCATAGCTCCCTCTCTTCATATACTTGTGGTAAGGATAATTGGGAAGCTGCTAAACTGGTGATTACCAGTGTTGCAAAAAACCCACAGTTTTTGGTCAATGGGAATAAACCCGGGAATTTTGGGGAATAAACCCGGAACTTTGGGGAATATTGGGAATTTTAAAAGTAAACAAAACCAGTTATTTTCAAAATGAAAGTTAGGGTTAACACATTGAACATACATATACATAATATTTAAAATGTCAATAAGTATTGTATAAATTAGTTTTAAATGCAGGAGCAATTTTATTTTCAGGAAATACTGCTTCTGTTCATTGCAACTATTGCATAATACTTTTTTAATATATTTCCAAAAGAGAAACAAACTGACAAATTTATTAAAATTTCGTCTTTTTTAAAAATTATTTCTAGCAAAAAAAAAAAAAAAATTAAAATTATGTGTGTTCGGTTTTAAACTTAAAAATATAGTTAAAGTAATATTACTTGATCAGAAAGGTCTTTAAAAGACTACTTAACTAAAATTATCATCTTAAATGCAATGATTTTAAGATATTTTTTTATTTCTTTTTTAAGGTTTTTCAATAAATATTCATTTTAAATGTTTCACAAACGAGTATAATCAACTCTCTTTAATCTGCAATTAAATTTTTAATGTAAACAAACAAAAATAAATAAAAATAAAATTAAGAACTACTATAACATCAGTATTTAACAAAATTAAAAACAAACAATGATAAATATTTATTTCTGCACTGAAAAAATATTTTTATTTGTATTTTAAAAATAAATATGTATTACTTGAATATGCTCAAATTATTTACCTTCATATATGAATACGCAATTTTATTAATATTGAAGAAATATTTTATTCTGAAATTTATGAGAAATAGTCTTTTTATTTTAATGTCTATTTATGAAATAATAACTGGCTTTGTATCTGTTGATTACAGGGACTTGATTGCATTTCCAAATTATTGCTGCTTAGAAAGTATTTTCTTTACTATTTAGCTACGAATGCTTTTGCTAATGAATTATCACTACAATTTCATAAATTACTCATCCAGTTCTATAAAATGAGGTATATTATTTAATTTCTCTCTATAATGAATTTCAAATTGTTTGCTTAAGCGCAAAAGATACGAGAAATTTTCAACATTTGTCTCGCAGTCTTTATTTATAAGTTATAGCAAAGTTTTTTTTTTTTTTTTTTTTTTTTAATCAATGGCTTAAAAGCTTTTTGGTACCTACGTTTTATGTGGTCAACCAATAATTTCGCAAAAATATTATAAATTTACACCTACATAATCTTAAGGTATTTCACAATGTTTTAATTTGATTGACAAATTAATACGCAAAAAAGCAACTTTTTTATATTCAACTTAATAAAAAGGTACTCTGAAAAAATGTTATTGTCAATTGATTAATTATAATACAAATACAAGGTAAACATGTAAAATGCAGCCAAAATTTTTTGATTTTGTTACTTAAAAAAAAAAAAAATAAAAGAAGAAAAAAATAAAAAGGAATGTTTTTGCTGTTAATGCCCAAAATCTAACAGATAAATTCATCTAGGGATGAAATCCCAGTTAACAATGGATGCCCCATCACACTTTTTGACAACTTCTGTTGGCGCAATCCCTGCCAGCTTGTAGGAGTGATTAACTTTCCAAGATGATGGCTGTTGTTGATTCTAACAATTGTTTTCACCTCACAAATTACATAATAATAATTAAAAAAAAAAAAAAACATTAATAAACGCCTTTTTTAAATCTAAGTCACACCAACAAGCTAAAGATGATCACACCAACAAAAGTCGCATCCAATATAAAAAGAAAAAGTACTAACTTTTTCTTTTGTCAGGAGTACCTGGTACTGGGATGAAACCCGTCTGGTGTTACCCTAACATGTTAAATCTAAATACACACTTATATCTATTTCCGTGAGTATTTTTTGTCAGTGGTATTATTGAAACTAAAGATAACAAAAGAAAGGGAAAAAAAAAAAAAACCTCAGCTTTTCAACAACCAGTCAGAGAACCGCTGAAAAATCATTAACCGTAAAATCCCGAAAGTAACCCCCCTTTTTTTGAAAAGCAAAACGGATAAATTTCAGGTGAGGGGGTTATAATCAAGATTCTTTAAAAAAAATGAAGAAAAGGGAGGGGAGGTTATATTCGATGGAGGGGGTACTTTCGGGATTTTACGGTACTTACTTAAAAGGAAATATTAAAGGTAATTTCTAACATTAAAGGTTAAAAAAAACCGTGTAATGATTCCATTGATAACATGCATCCGACACTTTATGAAAAATTAGTTAAATTAGAAATAATATATAAATATTGAAACTTAATTGAATGACAAACTTAACTTGCAATGCTGACGTACAGTAAGTGCGCCCGAAGATTGGATGTAGCTTTGGTGGATGGAGAAAAAAAAAGGGGGGGGGGCTACTTTCAGGATAATGAAGACATTTCACTTTCAGCGAGAAAAGTGAGGGGAGGATTATATTCGATGGGGGGGTTACTTTCGGGATTTTATGGAATGTCAATGTGTGATTTATTATGACAAGTAATAACTATGATTCCAGTGATTGAAAAGTATCATGAAATAAAACTTATTTACACTATGGCAGTCGAATGGGCTCGAGAATATAATAAGATAATTAGGAAAATCCTTACATCAGATATGACACTTAAGATGTAAATTCTAGTCATAAAAATACAAAACTTGGTTGCAAAATATGCCTAACAACTGTTCGATGTCAAGTTACAAGAAAACATGTTTAATAACAAAGGGCATTAAAATTTAAGATAATAATTTGCAAGTACATGTTTTAGATTTGTCTCCAAATAGTTACTCTTAGTTGTATTAAGAGATCTTTAATGAAAAAATTTTCATAACACGGCACTTCTCATTCCATAATCTTGCAGAAATTATGAAACTTTATAAGATTATTTAATCATGTTGTAAGTAATTTATGTACTTAATTTTAATTTAGAAAAACTAATAAAATAATGTCACTTTATTTATTATATCAAAATGTAATTTTTCTTTTTTATCGTTTAAACACAATTTTTCAATGCCCTTTTTAGCTGTGGCTGTTGTAGCTACAAGTACTTTTCATATCTAGAGTAAAAACTAAAAAAGCAATACATTTGAATGAGCGAAAGAATTAGGCATACTTTTACAATATTTAAACATTTGGAAAGTAATTGAATAAATACATACCTACCTGTTATAGAATTCGACGTGAAAATTGTAGATAAGTGACATCTAATGCTGATAATTGTTAATATCAGCATTTCTCATGCAGCTGCTAAATGACTTTATTTAACATGCAAATTTTAAACCTAGGTTGCTTTTTATTGTGATAAGTTACAATTGAAATTTTATCTAAATTGAAAAAATTGGTGTTCTACTTTTAGCTGTAATGTTCATTAACAATTAGCATTAGAATAAATTTTACATACAAAAATACAACTGTGTTATTTTTATTACACACAAAAGTATACAATTTTTTTTTAATCACTTTCCATATCAGTACAATCATTTGACGACAATGACTTTGATTTTAAAATTAGGTTTGTTCGTACTGATACAAGTTTTGACACCCTTTCATTATTTAATCGATTTCGTTTTAAACTGTGAGTTTGGGAAAATGCTGAAAAAATCCTTTCGCATGCTGCTGAAGAGGGGGGAATGTTGAACAATCGTAAGGCAACAGAGCATAAGCTCTGGTCTTTAAAAAACCCTTTCCACCATACAAGTGGTGAAATTAATTTAGCTGATTCCCACACATATTTATTACTGTATGCAGATTCATGCGATTTATACTGTGCAAAGTCTGCTAAGATACTTGCAGTTGCTTCACCAGAAGGAAAATGTGAAAGAAAATCTATTCCTGATCTGAAATCTTCATCAGCTAAATCTTTTTCTATATAACGTGGGTCTAATAAATATGTAGCATAATGTATAGGCTGACAAAACATAGCACAGCGAGTTTCTACGAGAGTTTTCACTGCTTCTTCCTCTTCTGTCTGCAATGGAGTCAAAACAAGGGAACCCAAAGATTCCTTTAAGGAAAAAAAGACATCAGGAACATCAGACAAAGTAGCAGAATCAGATTCGATTCTTTTAATTCCACAACGTATAGGATTCAGCATATTGACAAAACTATGAATGCTCATCCAGAAAATATCATTATCCAGAACTAGTTGCCTGATTTTCTTTTCAACATTTAAATCCTCAATCAACACAGCCTCTTGTAAGGATTCTTTGCCATTCAAGAGACTTTCAAACATAATCAAACTGCTACACCACCTTGTGTCTCCGGGAAGTTTTAAAGTAGATGCAGCTGACCCTCTCTTTAACTTTTGCTTTGAAGTAAATACCGATAACAGTGCCTGTTTATTTCTCACATACTTTACCACTTCCTTCGCATTTGAGAAGATCATTTGAAAAGTTTTAATTTTATAGATGTCACTTAATAATAAATTTAATCCATGAGCTGCACAACCGATTGGAAAAATATGTGCATATTCTGCTTGAACTAACTGCCATGCTGCTTTCATATTACTTGCATTATCAGTTACTATGGCTGTAACTTTTTGCGCACCAATCTCTTCAATGACCTTTATGAGTTCTTGGCTAATATATTGTGCAGTATGTCGATTTTCTTTCACTTCCAAAGATTTGTAAAATATTGGTGAAGGCGTAGTTACAATATAGCTCACTATGCCTTCATTACGTAAGTTACTCCAGCCATCTGTAACTACAGTAACAAAATCCGCTTTACTAATTTGTTCATTTACAAAATGAATCACCTCCTCATACAGATTATCTAACAGCCTATTACTTAGATCATGTCGAGAAGGAACTTTATATGATGGCCTGATTAACTGAAAAAACTGCTGCCAATAGCTATTATCAGTTATTGACAAAGGCATGTTGGATGAATAAATAGCTTTAGCGAAAGCAGAGTCTAGTTTTTCAGCCTCACTTTTAGACATTGAATCAAAATACGATCTTAAAGATGGTTTCTTTAACTGGTGTGCTTTAGAACAGCTTGCAACAGAGGCAGGATTAGGAACATTGTCTGAAACTAGAAGAGTAGAGGAGGAATCATCGGCTGCAAAAGATTCTGAAGAGTCTTGATCAATTGATATACTTTTAGACATGGTTGAATCAATTATCAGTTCTTGAGAACCAACGATAACCTCATCATCTGTATTTGAAAACACAGGTACAGATACAACAATAGTTTTTCGTTTACAGACATCTAAATGTTTTGCCATTTTGGTGGCATTAGGTACCATGTATACTTTCTCACAGTATTTGCACTTAGCAGTTCTTTTATTCTTATCAGTTCTTTTATACTCAATAAAATGTTCCCACACATTTGATATGGGTCTAACCATCTTAAATAAATAGAAGGTTGCACAAATAGATAGCAAAAACACAAAATAAAAATCGTATTCGAAATTCCTCCAAAACACTCTAAATTGTACTCGAAATTAGATATTAATCCAAGTTCCAAGTTAGCGGTAGCGCGCGTTTACAAATACATACGGGAAAGAAGAGTTGAGTTGTTTTCTACAGTTACAGTTAAAAATGCTAAATAGGAAATCATTAAAAATAATAAAAATGCAAAAAATGTGTCCATGCAAGAAATTATTTCAAAACTCCCAGAAATTTTTTAAATTCCCGGGAATTTTCAAAACTCCCTTCCCAAAAAACCCGGTTTATTTCCGGGGAAGAAACGGGTTTTTTCCAGCCTTTGCAACACTAGTGATTACCCATGATAAGGTCATCTGGGCTATTAAGTCTTTTGAACCTTTTAAGTCGCCGGAGATGGATGACATCATTCATGTGCTTCTTATCAAGGGTATTAATTTTCTTGCTTCCATTCTTTGCAGAATTTTTCATTCTTGCATTTTTTGTGGGTATGTACCTCAGTCTTGGAGGAATACTGGGGTGGTTTTCATTCCTAAACCTGGGAAGGATAACTACTTTGAGGCCAAGTTCTTTAGACCTATTAGCCTCTCTTCTTTTATGTTGAAAGGAATTGAGAAGTTTTTTGACTGATACCTTAGGAATTCTGTTCTCGTTGATAGGCCACCGTCTTCCTCACAGCATGCTTATCAACCTAGAAGATCTACTAATACTGCATTGTATGAACTTTCCTTTCTTTTGGAAAGGTGCATTAATGATAAAGAAATTGCCCTTGTTGCTTTTCTTGATGTTGAAGGGGCGTTTGATAAGGTCTCTTTTGCCAGTATCATTCGTGCTCTTGACTTGAGGGGTGCTAATCCTGTTATTACCAGATGGATTGTTAATTTGCTATCCTCTAGGTATGTTTGTGTCTCTTTTATGGGTACTTGCATGAAGGTTCTTGCTAGCTCTGATTGTCCACAAGGGGGACTACACTATCCTATTCTGTAGTGCATTGTTGTCGACTTTTTGTTAGTCCATTTTGCCAACCTTTGTATTCCATGTGTTGGTTATGCTAATGATGTGGCTATTGTTGTCAGGGGCAAGTTTGGTAACTCTGTCTCTGATATTATGAATGGCGCTCTTCAGCATGTTGCACGTTGGTACTTTGATTCAGGCTTATCTGTTAATCCATCTAAGGTAAGCCTTGTTTCTTTTTCTAGGAGAAGATATCTAAATCTTGGTGATGTCTGCTTCCTGGAAATAAGCTGCTACCCTCAAATGAGGTTAAGTTTCTAGGTGTGTTAATTTGCACTAAATTAAACTGGAGTAAGCATGTTGAGTTTTGCTTGCATAACGTCATAAAAATTTTGGGACTTGTAGCAGTTCCATTGGAAAAACGTGGGGTTTATGCCCCAAGACTGTCTATTGAATCTACATCATGATTGTCTGTCCTATCATCACCTATGACTCTATTGTCTGGTGGTCTAGGACTAAGCTGACTACTATTAGAATTTGCCTTAATGGATTGCGAAGGATGGTCTGCGTTGCTCGTTCGGGCTGCATTAAGACTACTCCTAAGGCTGCCCTTGAGTGTTTGCTTGGGCTTCCGCTTCATTTGTGTATTGAAGTTGAGGCTTTAACTTGTATGAAGTGTTTCATGCATCTGGGCTTGTGGAAGGATTATTCTATACATCTGTCTCCTCATTTCATTTGTTGCTGATCTTTCTTCTTTCATTATGCCAAGTGACAACATGATTATGAAATATGCCTTTCATAAGCCTTTTAAGGTTTTTTTCCCTTCCAGGGAGGATTGGCTTATGTCTCATAGTTGGCTTAATTGCAGCTGTTTGGTTTGATATACTGATGGCTCTAAGTTTGGTTCTAATTCTGTAGCAAGTGTTTACTGTCCTAGGGATGAAACTCAGCTTTCTTTTCCTCTTGGAAAGTTTGCCACAGTTTTCCAAGTTGAAATCTTTGCTTTCATCTTATATTGTAAGGTGTGCTTAGACAGGGATTATCATAATTTAACCATCCGTATCTGTTCTGACAGTCAGGCCAAGCGGCTCTCCTTTCACTGATGAGGTGTAAGTTCACCTCTCTTCTCGTGTGGGAGTGCTACAATGTACTTTGTGAGTTTTCTTTCTATAATAAGATTAGTCTTCACTGGGTACCTGGTTATATGGGTATACCTGGTACCTGGTAATGAGTTGGCAAGATCTGGTTCAATAACATTCTTTTGTGGCCCTGAACCTGTTCTGAGTATTTCTTACACTACTTTGAGGGCTTCTATAACTATATTCAAGCTCTTTGGTAAGGAGTACTATGGGCAATGACGTTCAGATGTCAAAGGCAAGCAAAAGAGCTTAATCGTGAATGTCCTGGTCTTCGTCATAAGGAGCTTTTAAAGCTTAACAGGAATGGTTTGAGGAAGTTTATTGGCCTTCTTACAGGTAACTGTACCCTTAAGAGACATCTGTAAATTATGGGTATCAGTTTTGATCCCATTTATCGTGGTTGTTGTCTGGAAGAGGAGACTGCTCAGGCACATTTTATGTGACTTGTGAAGCCTTTTCTGCTCACAGGTTTGAACACATTGGTCGGCATCTCATTGAGCCTTGGGAACTTCAGGATATTCCTGTCAGGCGTCTGCTAAACTTTGCTTCAGCTACGAAACTTTTCTCTTTAGAGTTTGGGTCTGGGTACAATAGACCTCTGGTTGATGTGCCCTAGCTCTGAATGTCCTGATGAGGGCTGCCCTCCATATCAAGTCATAAATGTTCAGAGAACATTTCATCATAAGAAATGCAAGTTGCATCTCTCGAATTTAATTTATCCCCGTCGTTGATATCCAGGTTGACATCATCATCGCTGTTGATAAGGGGTAGGTAACAATAGTCTGATAAGTCCGCTGATGAATCATATCGTTTCGTGGGTCAAATTTTATTTATTTGAAGGTTTTTTGGTCATCGCACATTTGACCAGTTTTTACCTTACCGGATCCTCGCTGGTATCTTGTCCCGGGAAAACTCAAGGATGTCTTCTTGTGAGCACTTTTATCAATCGACCTAGTCAACTTATCCTTATAGGGTCATCAAATGATGAGACTGGATCTCACTCCGTTGCATCCACGAGTAGTGGTTCTCTTCTCAGTGTTGGAGACAGGAGATGTATCGAACAAAAAAAACTGTATTTGAAGTTTCCTGGAGCCCATATTTACACCAGGAAAGGGTGCCCATATTTACACCAACCCCACCTAAAAAATATGTAATTTAAAAGTGTGTGTGACTAAAGGGGTGCTTCTAAAAGTAGTTTAAGATCTCCGCTTTCCAAATATCACTGTCAAATTATTTTAAACTAACCAAAAGAACATGAAAAGTAAACGATTTCAGATACCTGTCAAAAGTGTGCAGTCTAGAACAAACACCAATTCGCCCAATAACTCACACTGCATCTAGAGTGCTTGAAAGAATGGTTCCAACTGCTTTCTATTATCTTATATCAATAAGTGGCATCATCTACAGTCGTTACCGCTAGCCTTCAACACCTTCCATACCCACTTATAGGAGTGGTGCCCATATTTACACCATTTCCTCTACTAATTTAACGATTGTGAATTTTCTAAATGTGAAAATGGAATTAAAAAAATACATTAGGTAAAGAGTAATTTTGGAGACAAATTTTTCCGATGAATAATGTGGGCCTTGACTGCCGCCAAGATTAGGCATCGTCTGCTCTTAAGTTCTTATTAATAGTAGTGTCAAGTTAAAAAGCATTTATTATATATCATAATACGCTTTGCATGATATGCATAAATAAAACTAGCATTTATTCGTTAAATTTTTAATTATAATCATTGTATATAAATACAGTTAAAAATAAAATCCTACATTTCACCAGAAATATGGTTCCAATTAGCTGCAATCAATATTTTGGTGCAATGTTTCACCATTTCAGTCCTGTCGTTTAAGTAAGGACAAATGAAATGGTGAAATTGAGCATCATGATGTTGATTGCTACTAAAAATACTTCTTTAGCACCATTCTTTTGGTGAAACATTGAACTATTATTTGCATAGCGATGAATAAATACTTAAATAGAATATTCCAAAAGTTTAATACAATTGTCATCAGATAGTATTATTTACATCCTAAATTTGAAAGCAATTACTATTACGGTTTTTAATTGCAGGATGTAGTTCATAGTGAAAACTTAATTAAAATTACTTTGTAAGTTGTTTGATTGTAATATGGATTAATCAACCGTGGTTTTTCATATACATTAGGAGAGAAAAGAAAAAAATTATATCCTATGACCGTCATAATATGTTACAGATGAGTGTAATGAACCATAAGAAGCAATTAAAAATAATCGTACACTACCTTTCCATAAATGACCAGACATTTTCGATTTTGGACGCTTTGTCATATATCTGAAAAAGTAATCATCGTGAAACTTCAGAAGGGTACAAAATGTGTTATACCCTATATGTTTCAATGAAAGTTTCCCCCCAAAAGTAAAAAGCGGGGGGGGGGGGGGGGCAGTAAAAAATTAAAGAAAAGTGAAAATGTTTGGGATCATCCTGCAAAAAATAATGCTCAAAATTCATTCTAGCTGTAACATATAATTATGCAGCTTTTTTTTTAAATATCAATATAAATGTTTCTTAAAAAAAAAAAAAAAAAAAAAAAAAAAAAGCCACTTTTTTAATTCTAATACGCAGGGTATTAAGCACAGTCTAAAGTCATTTTTAGGAAACTTGAAATACTATATTGACACAGCATATTGCAATCAGGATACAAAAATATTAAATAAATAATGAAATATAATCATTTTTACTAAATAAATTTTGACTACACATGCACAAGTTTTAATGAAACTTCATTTGTGCATAATTTAATAGCCAATAGTATTGGGCTACTTATATGAATTCCCCAAACAAATATCGTATAAATTCAAAATGTAGTACGCGATAGAATGAACTGAAGAATAAGGAAGGGAATAAGGGATTCTATCAATATTTATTTAGAATGAGCAGACATTGTATTAAACAATGTGTAACATTTCTCCAGAAGAAATTTTGATAGTAGAAGTGTTATGGTATGGGGTGCATTCTGTAGCCGAGGGACATTTCCAATTTCTTTCACTTCATCAATGATGAATAGCAGTGACTTCGTTAGTGTACTACACTCAACTCACACTTATTGCCATATATAAGGAGATTTTTTCGCAACACGTACACTTTTCAATTAGATAACGCATGTAGCCATATTTATTCCACCACTTCTCGATGATTTTCAGCCAAACACATCCAAGTATTAGAATGGCCTGCCTGCTCGCCTGATAGGAATCCTTTTGAAAACTTTTGGGAAATTCTTCTACGTGAAACATATCCAAATAACAAGTAATTTTAATATGCAAACGAATTTAAAACCGCAATTTTTAATGCCTAGTCCAAAATTGATGCAAAAACCAAAAGTAACCTTGAGAAGGAGTATGAATAATCGCATTTTTCAATTAATGCAGAGGAATGAAATGTAATTGACTACTAATGGTATGCTACTTTTCATAAAATATTTGTTTTTCTTTGGGGTAGGTTTACTTTTGGCACACTTCAAGCACACTTTTTTTTACTTTTTTGTATCTTTTGACTAAAATACATCTAATACTATTCAGTTCAATTGCTTTTATTTATCAGTTATAGATGTACAATTTACAAAATTAAAGACAATTAAAATGATTTAATGTCAAGACAATGAAACTAAAATGTCAAAAGTAGGTATATTTACGACACACACTGTATGTTCAGCTTTTTTTTTTTTTTTTCTAAATAGGGGAACTGAATATCAGTTTATTCTATTGCGTAGAACTTCATGAATTTACATATCTATGTTTAAAGTTTTCGTATGAGTAGCTCAATACTTTTGGATATTAAATTATACAAATGAAATTTCACTAAAGCTTGTGCAGGCGTATCTAAGAGTGCTCATATTTCATTAGATTTTTGTTATTTTTGCATTGTTATTGCAGTATGCTATGGTCTAATGTAGTATATCAAGTTTTCTAGATAAGGCTTTACATTGGGCTTCATTCTCTGCATATTAGAGTTTAAAAAGTTTTTTTTTTTTTTTTTTTCAATTTTTTAAATAAACCGTCTTCTACAGGAATATATGTGGTAGCCTCATAAAAATGTATATAGATAATAAGAAGCCTCGTAATCGTATTCTGCAGCTAGAGCTCATTTCGAGCAATACTTTTAACAGGGTGATACCAAGAATTTTCATTTTTCCTTAATTTTTTATTGGTCCCTGTTTTGCTTTCAGGGCAAAACTTTTACTAAAATGTATGGGGTATAGTACGTTCTTCAGACTTCTGAAATTTCAAGATGATTAGTCTAGTACTTTTTCAGATACTTGGAAAAAAAAAAAAAAAAAAAACGACTAAAATCGTCAGTCAGTCTTTTATGGAAAGGTAGAGTATTTTGCAATGCATCTTTTAAAATGATATATTTAAATTGTTCTGTAATAAATTGTTTTTTGACTTTATTACAGTAGGAAATCAATTATCCAGAATGGTTGGGACAAGACTTTTCCGGAAAACTGGTTGCTCACCAAAGCAACTCTCATTAATCAGACTTTTAGAATGCATATGGTTCTGATTTAAAATAAATATTTTAAATCGAAAATTAATTAATATTTTTAATCAATTAATGAAATTTAAATATTTAATTAACCTGACATTTTTTTTTTTAATTAAAGTTTTAACATAATTTTCAATCAAAATAAATTGTGTGTAGTCTGAATTTGAATTGTATAAAAAAATATGTGTGAAACTTGTTAACCTTACATAAAAATCAAAATCTGCCCAAATTCAAATGCTTTTAATCATGATTAGTCAATGATTTTAAAACATTGCATATTACTAAGGATTAGAAGTAGAAAAAAAAACTACTTGATTTTCAAGGCTTTTCTTTTTATTTCTTATAAAAATTCATGTTTTTTTATATCCATGAAAATGCGAAATATTCAAAATTTTTTTTTAGGATTATTTGGTTTTATCACCCTCCCCCCCCCCCCCCCCCCCAATAAATAAATAAAATCAGTATAGGATTAATTATCTAGAATCCATTACCATTTTACCCAATCCTTTTCAGATAAATAACAATTGTCAGTTATATATCGTGTAGTGGCGTCATCTATCGACATTTTTCAAAACTTAAAGCGATCTTTGCAATTTAAGTTATAATATCTGAGGCAGGTTATAGCAACAAAAATATGTCATGACAGATAATTATGCATTATATTTACACTTAAAAACCACATAATGGGGAAAAAAAATGCTTTCATCGTTCAAATCTACTGTATTATAGAGATAATATAACATTTAGAATTTGAAAAAAATGTTCTTACAATTTATATTTCCTACCAAATAAATAAATACTACTTTTATAAAAATTAACTGGATTTATTTTTTATTTTTTAATTAAACATTTCCTCTATTTTTAATTGTTTCAGATTACAATTCTAAGCAATTGTTATTTTTTTAAATGATAAAAAAAAAATGAAAATATAATTACGGATAACTGGCTTTCCAAATAACTGAATTCTGGATAAATGGTTCCATACTGCATAAATTTTTTTAATTGCATGATAAAGGTTTAACTGTTATTACTTTTTTCTCCGGACAAAACATATTTTACTCATTTTTCACATAAATTTGAAAATAAATAATATAGCCTATCAATTGTATGTAGCAATTGTTGAATGTTTACGAGTCATTACAAATGAGTTTAATAATCTAAAATAGAATTATTCATTAAAAATTGTTAAAATAATAATAATAATGCAATTTTTTATTGGTTTATTTAAATTTAAAATTATAAAGAAGTCACTTTAGTTAGGCTCAGAATGAGATAAATTGTTTTTTCCTTTGTAATTTTTTTAATGTTATTATTGGTTTTTAAACAAATCTCCTACATGTAAGACTATAAGTAGCAATCACATATATACTGCACAATAATTTCAAGAATCTTTATGCTTAAAAATTTTTAAATTATTAAACTTTTTTTTTTTTCTTTTTTTAAGCCACATCCGTTTTATTGACAAAAAAGAAGTTTTTGTTTACATTTGTCAAAACTATATCATTCCATAAAAATAAATTTATATGTGATGAGAATTAATCAGTGTAAAACATTCTTGTTAAACTCTATACCATTTGTCTATTATTTGCTTACAGTTTAATTTATGGAATTTTTACACTGTTGTGTTATAATTTCTTTTTCAAATTTTTAATTAAAACCCTAAAATCTTATATGTCAAATTAATTTTTATCTATCTAATATATTGAACTAATATTTTTTTATTTATGTATTTACACAATAATTATTAAAAACCATACTCCACATATATGAAACTCTACCAGTAGCCAAGCGATTCTCTACTCAAAAAGCTGGTAGATGGAAAGTGCCAGGTTTGAACCCAGGTTGTGCTCATTCACCTATCTGTTGGCAGTTTTCCATGTTTTTCTCTGAAACTTGCATGAATATAGGCTAGGAGCCCTTAGAAAGACCTCCCATAGAGGGCATCTGTTCCCCTAGGCCCAGGTTCATATCATAGTGTAGATAATTAGCCTTATCTTGAACACCAAAACTCTACACATATAAAATAACTAAATAAGTAAAATTTCCTTAAAGAAAAATTTTAAATCTTTCAGAGTTAACTGCTGTGTTAAAGGAAAGAAACTGTTGTATAAGATAACTTCTGATATAGGGCCATTCCATGGTGACTAATGTACAGGTACACTGTTAAAAATTTCAACAGAAAACTCTGTGTAATCTATTATCTTAAGTCTTACGCAAAATTACAAAGAAAAATAAACGGAGATGTTAAACTTATTTTATACATTCATTTTAATAACTAATATTAATTTACTTAATTATTGATGAGAATATATTTCGGACTTGGAAGGCTTTTTCTAAAGTAGAAACAATCATTTTTAATTTTAATTAAAAATTTAAATAATAAAATTACTTAAAAATACAGAATAAAGATTGAGAATCTCGATTATTCACTTTTAACTAAGAATTACTGTAAATTTACAGACTCTGGATAAATATTTACATTAAATTTACAGAAATTTTTAACAGTGTACACATTAACCATGTAAATTGCCTTAACTTATTGTAAATTTATAACATTTACAATAAGTTAAGAGAATTTTATTTATAATCACTTTTGAAAGTTGCATATTAGAAATTATTGTTTTGTTACAATATTATAATAAATTCTTTAATGTTAAATTCTGAATCAATTTCTGATTACTTTGACCAAAATTAATATATGTGACCAATGTAACATTTTTTTTTTTTTTTTTTTTTTTTTCAATTTCATCAAACGCTTGTTAAACTGTAAAGTTTGTTCCCTGAACACTGTAAAAAAAAATTTCGGCATTTTACAACAAAAGTTGCTGGCACCGCGGCTGCCAGCACAGTTGCTGTAAAATTCACAAGTTGCTGTCTTTTATGGTGCTGTAAAATTAACTGCACTTTGCTGTAAAATTCACAAGTTGCTGTCATTTATGGTGCTGTAAAATTAACTGCACTTTGCTGTAAAATTCACAAATTGCTGTCTTTTTTGGTGCTGTAAAATTAACTGCACTCTGCTGTAAAATTTACAAATTGCTGTCTTTTTTGGTGCTGTAAAATTAACTGCACTTTGCTGTAAAATTGACAAGTTGCTGTCTTTTATGGTGCTGTAAAATTAACTACACTTTGCTGTAAAATTTCCAAGTTGCTGTTTTTAACGGTGCTGTGTAATTTACTGCAATTTGGTGTATATTTTACAATATGCTGTTTTTAACAGTGATGTGAAATTTACTGCACTTTTCTGTTAATTTTAAAAGTTGGTGTTTTTAATAGTGATGTGAAATTTACTGCACTTTGCTGTAAACTTCATCAGATGCTGTTATTAATAGTATATTTTATTTAAAAGTTTGTATTTACATTTAATATTTATAAATTTCGTTTGTTCAATAAAATATGTATTCAGCCAACAATTCTCATGGTTTTTGATAGACTGTTTTTACAGATTTGAAATCTTTAAATAGCGTTTTCTCAGTTTACATTTTTTCATGAATTTATGATCTTCAAAATCTAAGACTTCCAAAGATATTTAAGAATATACTTAATGTATATGGATGTTTAATAGAACTTAAAAGAATTGGGGATCAATTTTTGCAGTATCTTTAAAAGAAAAATTAAGAAAAATCACCTCCCCCCCCCCCCCTCCCTTTCTTCTCAAATTTTACCAAGCACTTTTTAAGCTTTTTTTTTTAACTAATGAATAAATTTCAAAACCCATACGTAATTCTTTTTAAATTGTTTCCCTTAAACATGCAAAAAAGTTGCCAGTTCGTTCCTAAATATCTCAAAAAGTTTTAGCTGTTTGAAGATTTTAAGATTATTAATTCATGAAAAATTGCAGACTGAGAAAACATAATTTATAGATTTCAATTCTGCAAAAAAAAAAAAAAATTAAAACCACAAGAATTGGTTCCGGAACATATATTTTATTAGACAAACCTAATATAGTCCAGTTTAAAAACATTAAGTGGAAATATAGGCTATTGTATAAAACTTACTTCAATAATAATTATAGAACTTTGGATAAACACCATAAAATGCAATAAACTCGCAACAGTTTTTTGGGTCGAAAGAACTCACGATCCTTCGTCAGACGTACAAAGTAGGCACGAGTGCTGCATTCAATAATGCCGTCAAAGGGGCCATGTCATCTTAATTCAGTTGCTGCTTCAGATTCTGAGCATTTGCTGAGAATTGTACAAGATTTCATTTTTTATAATTCTGAAAAATTCACTACATTTTGTAGCAAAGTTTACAGGATGGTGTTCTTATCGGAGCTATAAATTTCACAACACTGTTGTAAAAAAAAAAAAAAAAAAAAAAAAAATACACACGAAAAGATCGGTTTCTTTCTTTTTCATCTTTCTCTCCACGTCTCTCTCTCTCTCTTTTTTTTTTCTTCTATAAAGTCATGTTAAGCCTGAAATAAAGCTTTAGAAAAGTATAACTGAAGACATAGACTAATAATTTAAACTATTTTTGGAATGTAGTATTTTCCACTTTTCCTCACTCAATAGAGAGTTAAACCTGTTGATTTTGTATTATGGTTTAAAGATTAAAGAAGCATTTTAGCTTGGTTCGTCAAATTTTAGGTACTCTGATTAAAATATCTTCAAAATTTAATGCCATGGATAATTTTTGAAAAATATTTTTTTAAATATAATATTTATTTTCTTATTGTATTTGTAACTTAATTTTTTGTTTGACAATAATAATAATAATAATAAATAATAATTCTTCTTCTTATTATTATTATTATTGCTTGGACGTGCTTGCTTTTCATGTTTATTGTTACTTCATGTTTATTGTTACAGATTTAAATTCTGAACCAACTATAATAAATTTTTAATACTGCTTCCGATTTTTTGTTCAACTTTTTGCATGGTTGCTGCATCCTTTCTATAATTAATTGTTCAATGTCTTTTTTTTTTTTTTTTTTTTTTTTTTTTAAATGCAGGGTTTGACACAGTTACTTTTTAAGTACAATGTTTAATTTAATTTTTTTTTTCATTAAAAAAAAAAAAAAAATTGCAATGATTTTTATCATTGCAACAGCAGTTATCTCTGGTCGAATATTACAGACATTACTTTATAAAAATAGTGTTATTGAAGAAGTGATAGTGGCGATCCCTGTCTTATATTTAATTGCAGAGATCACAAAATATTTTTTATTTTTATTTATTTATTCATTTATTCTGTTTATGACGAAGTCATGAAAAGAATAAAGTATTTTCGCGCAGATGCCCTAACAATACACCCCCAGTACATCTTTGTGATGTCTCTAGGGAATGTTCTTTATTTCTCAAGATATCTCAAGGATGTCCTGGGAAGAACACCAGGGGAACTGCAGTGTAGGTGCGCCATCAAAATTATAAAGATCAGAATAGGGAAAAGATGTTTGGTTCTCTATGAAAACATGATTCTGCTAGGAGTAATTTACGTTATGTTTTTCCAATGTGAATATTAGATATGTTAGGTCTACCGGAAAGTTTTGCATTTTTTAATTAAAATACTTACATCGGAAAGTTATCTTGGATAACATTTAAGGTATTCTTGTGTAACTCTCAAGATGATAATTGTTAAATAAAAATTTTCATTTTAATAATTCAAAAGGACATAACTTTCCAGTAAACCTAACATTTTAATGACAAATTTTCTAGATGACACATTTGTTATTCCTAATCACAAAATTGATGCCAATTATTCCGAATGGATATAATTGTCGTTACACTGACAGGAATCCTACCTATTTAATTATTCCTTGTTTATTACCCTTTGATCATTTTCCAATTTCTAGAAAATTCTACCCAGTGTTGCCAGATTGAGGACTTTTTTTATTCAACTATCACCAATAATTTTGAGAAATGATATTTTATATAAATAATAGATGATTTATCTTCGAAGCGATTAGGTAACCGTTACAATTAAAATTTAGTGGTAGCAATTGAATAAAAAAAAAAAGCCCCCAAACTTGTAACACTGATTCTATCTCACAAAATTCTATAAAATTACCATTTTAATTCTTTCTAAAATATATCATTTAAACTTTATTATTCCCAATCTAAAATACAATTAAGTATTACTGTAGTTATGAATGTCATTTTTTTACAGTGTCACACTTGGTCACCTAAAAAATTTATCCGTTTCTGTAAGTGAATAGTTAAATGTTATTCTTTTGGAATGCCACAATGCTGCTAATTTACTCTCTTTTTATTATCATTTAAGAACATAGCAGTAATTTTCACTTTTTCACTCCTGAGCATAGCAGGATGAGTAAACTTAGAATCAGATATATGTTCTATTAAGGATCCAAATGATACAACTCTGGGGGAAAAAAAAAATAATAATATTTTGTATAGAATATGATATGATTAACTTTCTGATTTACAGGGCTACACTAAAATATTCAGAGAGATCAAAAGCTGTAATTATAATCTAATGACTGCATTTTCTTTTGCGTTAAGTCTTTTTAAAACTTTCCAAAATGCGTAAAAGTAATTTTAAAATCAATTAGTCTATCTGTATATTTTTCAGTCATTCTGTCTGTTGTGTGATAATGTAGGCAAAGAATATTAAAAGTTATTCGATACGACAATTACGTACAGTTGGAAAGTGTTACTAATCAATGCGTACTGCATTATTTTTCTTTCTTGTTTTTTATTTTTTTTTTCTTCAATATATTTACTATACATACTGTATAGTTATCAACTCTTCTGCTATTCCCGAAAGATTACTCTCCATATGAATATGTACAGTCATAAAATAATAATAATAATTTCCTTCCCCGACTAATTTCGCCGAAAATTAACATAGAAACCGGCAGTTGATGCCTAACGATTGGTAATAACATCTAGTATTTTATTCAATTGCTAAATTTTGTTTAGGGTGTCATGCACATATTAAAACTTGTACAAGCTTCTTCTTCTTCTTCCTTTTTTTTTTTTTTTTTTAATTTCCCGAATTGTAACACCCATTTTTGAGTACGTATTCGAACTTCTGAGGTCAAGGCGATTCGAAAAAAGGTATATTTTATATTCTTTATATCAAGTTTTCATCGAGCAACAAGCAAAAATTTATCAAGGGTAAATCTCTATATTTAAAAAAATAAAATTCAGATATCACACAGAAAAGTATTGTATCCATTCAGATAATAATCGGAAAATAAATATAACAATTTTAAATATAAAATAATGTAAAGTAATGCTAATTAAGAAATGATGTGTACGTCTAAACTTACTTCAATAACTATTATAATCGCCCACCAGCGGCCGAGCGGTTCTGCGCTCAAAGCTGGTAGATGGGAGGTGCCGGGTTCGATCCCAGGTCGCGCTCATCGACCTAGCCGTTCGGAGTTTTCCGTGGTTTCCTCCGAAACTTGCGTAAATACGGGCTAGGACCCCTTAGAAAGACCCCCACGGAGGGCATTCCCCCTCTAGGCCTAGGACACATCAGGAGTCAATCGGCCTTAAATCCTACAACCAACCAACCAACTATTATAATCATGAGCAAGCAAAGTAGTATATGACACAAAAGATAACGAGTGACAGCCCGCTAAGAGCAATAAAAATTGAAATATCACTATATTCGAAAAATAATAATAGGAATGAACTGTAACCCATATTTTTAATGATGCCCATTCTATTCGTGCAAAAATTAAGGCAGGTCGTAACTCATAATTTTTTGAAATATGATTTTATTAATTATTTTCATAATTAAAAAAAAATTTTTAATCAAAAATATGCATGGAATATATTTGGATTAATTCATAATAACGTTAAAAAAAAAAAAAAAAAAAAGAAAGAAATTTTAATCTATTAATTTTTTGGGAAGACATGAATTAATGTTTATTGCATTCATTTAACATTAGCATCTCCATATTTTAACGAATTATAACTCTGAGAAAAATTGATAGAAACATATAAACTATGTCATTTTCTGAGTTGATTTGTACCAAGTAATCCAAAAAGCTCGTCGAAATTGGGGGGTTGCCTTTGAAAAAAAATGAAGTTGATGCCAGTTTTAATATGTAGACACCCCTTAAGCAAAATCTAACTAAACCGTTCTAAACTAGATCTTATTACTAATTGATTGGCACCAGCCGCAAGTCTCTACACTAATTTACGGCGAAATTAGTCGGGAAAGGAGGGGGGTGATGGCTTTTTTTTATGATTGTACATACAGTGCTGCCCGAATGAATAAAATAGATTTCCAATGCGGCCCACTAAGTGTTTTGGGTTGGACAGGTCTGATCTAGAGAGTTTTAAACGAAAATTACTCCTACATTCAGATAATCTGAACAACACTTTTGAAATAATATACCGCAATTGGAATACAAATACCTTTCTATCTCAGGAAATATGAACATTTTTTATGAAAAACGCTTCCATTGTGCATGCGCGAAAGATAGAAAAATTTTTATTACACAGGGTTGAATGCTAGATATATTGGGCAACTTTGTCAAAAGTTCATTTATAAACAGAGTAAAAATTTAACAAAAAGAACTAGCTAGATTTTAGATATTTTTCTAGAGTTGAAATTTAACAAAGGGTTTTCCCCGTCTTGTGCAATTAATTTGAAGATCCAGTTATTTCAACCACTCTCCAAAAGTACTCTTTTGTGAAAAAAATTTTATAAGCCTGTAGACCTAACTTATTTTTGTTTATTTACTAAGATTTGCGAAGTCATAAGGGGTTTTTCCCACAAAAAAGAACTTTTACAAAGAGATGGAAATAATTGAATCTTCAAATTAATCATGCGCCGTGTAAAAAAAGTCCTTATCAAATTTCAACTCAAAAAAGAAAAAAAAAACTAAAATCTAACTCGTTCTTTTGCCGACAATTTTCTTACTTTTTACTCTATTCAAATGAACTTTTGATAAAAGTTGTCCAAATATCTAGCTTTCAGCCTACGTATTTTTTTTTTTTTTTAATCTTTCGCATGCGCAGTGAAAACGTTTTTCATAAAAAGACTCACATTTAATGAGACGTTTAAAATATTTGTATTTCAATTGCAGCATATTGTTTCAAAAGTTTTTATTTTATTTTATTTTATTTTTTATTTATTTTTATTTTTGAGTAAATAAATGCTTATATCTCCGTTATTTAACTTGCTATCGTCACACAAATTCATCCACAAATTGTAATTGGTTTAAAATAAAACATCCTAAAGTTACAGATCATTTCTTTAAATTTAATAATACAGGGAGATCACAAACATTATAGATTTTGCTCAATTTGTTCCTGCTTTTAAATGTTGTCTTAAACCAACCTTCACAGAAAAACATGAGGAAAATACACTTCTTTAAACACCCAATGTTTGAAAACATTATATTGAGAGAAAAGTTTTTAAATTGAAAAACTGATCGTTTGCAAATCTTGTTAAACTTTTGAGCAATAACGTATCAAGCTTTCAACCCGCGTAATTAAAAAAATCTACTTTTAGCCCATGCATAGTAAGGAAAAAAAAAAAAAAAAAAAAAACTTCAAATAGTCAAATCGTAGCGAATACTACCCATGTTAATTTTGTGTTTTGGAGTACTATTTCTTCAAGTTTTGTAACAATGTTTTGAGATGCATTCTTGTTATAAACAAAATATTTGCCAAAAATAATTTAATGCTTTTTGAAAAAAAGTTATATCTTCCTTAATAATAGTACGATTAAAAAAAAAAAAAATGCAAATATTGTACATTGTACATATAGAGTGCAATAATGTGTTAAAGTTACAAGTTATTTGTAGATATTTATAATATAAGGTGATGAAGAATGTTTATGCTTTTCTTCAGTTTATAGTTTGTCCCCTAATTCCATTCGTGACTAACTTGACAGTATAAAATGTAGTTTATAAATGTTCTTTGCATGTTTGGAGTTTAATGCCACTTCATCCAGTATTTTTATTTATTTATTTTTGAAAATCGAAAAAAATGTCAAAATTACAAGTATTTCTAATACTTTTTTCACCCACTGTACATAATGAACCCTTTAAAACAAAAGGACTCATACGAAGAAAACAAAGTATCCAAATTCAACATAAAAGTAAGAAATTATTCTTACACCAATTGCATCTAAAAATGTTTTATTTAAAGCAAGAAAATTTATAAAGAAAAATTAACGTGAAATTTTTTTTAGGCCGTATATGTACAGGTTCCTTCAAAGAAATTTCCAAAACACTTGTCAATGAAGAAGTCTTGTACCTTAATCTTAAAAAGTAAAAATATAAATAAATAAATAAATAAATAAATAATGAAAATAATGCTTTGATACATAACAATAATATATATATATATATATATATATATTTTTTTTTTAAGAATATAATTATTACATTTAATCCTATCAGGATTATAAGAGTCATCTACTTGTCCCAATTGACTATTATAGCGTTACAGGTTAATAATGCAAATAATTTCTGATATAGGCTGTTATGTTATTGAGAAACAAGGAAGTTCAACCTTTAAAAAAAAAAAAAAAAAAAAACGAAATACGTGATAATTTTACAACCTATGTTTGAAGTACTGAATAATTTCGTCGTTAGATGTCAAAATTTATGTTTAAAAATGTAAATAATTTCCAAAGTTTACAATTATTTCTCCAATCTCATCTATAAAATTCGCAATTTTTCGAAGTTGTTTCCCGAAATATGCATCAATTCTGCAACCTATTAAAAAAATGTACAAGCATTTCACTCTTCTTTGTTAAAATTTACGTTTAATTGCAATTAATTACTGAAGCAAATTTTTTTTTTGTTGTTAATCAATAAAATTCGCACATTTCCCCAACTTTTGTATCAGTTCGTACTATTTATATTTACAGCTTTAGATGGTAACTACTTTACTGAAACCGCTATTATTTTTAAAGCTAAGAGATTAACGGTGAGAGAAGCTCGATCTCGTATAGTTGTTGTTGTTGATAATACATATAATGTAATATGTATAATATTGATGTAATATATATAACAAAAATGAGATTTCCTAACACTAATTACCATATCAATTAATTTGGAATATATATATATATAATAAATATCTCTGTAATAGAAACAAGGGTAGTTAAAAAAGAAAAAAAATATCGAATGTTATCCGTGATGCATGTTAAAATTCTTATAAAGAAATAATTGATTTCATAATTAATATAACGATAGATATATTTCCAGTGTTATATGAGATAGGAGCAAAAAGTACTTGCTTATAAAGCAAAATAGAAAACTAATGCCGTTAGAAGTTGAAAGATTGTTTTGTAAAATTTCTAAATTTAAAATCAGGATTTTACTTTAATATTACAGTTTCATTAATGCTTGACAGTTTTGTTTTCAAATAAAATAAATTTGCACAGAAATTATTATATTTGTGTTGGAAGTAGCAAATGCTTATCTACTCAATTTAAAATAAATAAAAAGAATCCTCAATTTATATCTAGCTAGATATAATTTAACGAATTTGTCCTAAAAGTCTGTAGACTAGACTACTAGGTTCAAACATAGTTCATATCCATCAACCTAGTCCTGTAAAATGTTCTCTGTGTTTGCCCCCGAAACTCACAGAAAAACCTCCATGGAATGCACTCCTCCAAGGACCTGGGTCTCAAAGGCAGACAAACAGGTTAGATTCTGCCATTATTCCTGATACGTTTAAATCAGTGCACGGATAGACGCAGAATAAATTATTAGAAATTTTTATTAGATTTATTAGATTACACAGGCCTACAAAAATGAAGTTGACAAAATTTGATTCGATGATTTCAGCTGATCTTTGTTTTTTGATATGATGAAACCGAAAATGCAGCCCATTTTTCTCTATCACGAAAAGATTTTTGTCAATACAGGGTGTTTACCAACACAATTTCTTACATATACCATCATAAAAACAGGTTGGTTGGTTGGTTGATATGTTTTTAAGTTGCACTAGTGCTTCGCAGTTACAACAATAGGTATCTATGATTAATTAATAATAGAAACATACTATAAAACTTACCATATAATTATATTGGTAGAAGAGTAATAGAAGAAATTGTATAGGCAGGCACCCTGTATTGACAAAAATCTATACGTGATAGAGAAAAACTGGCTTCATTTTCGGTTTCAACGCACCAAAAACATACAGATCAGCCAAAATTATTAAATCAAAATTTTACATGTCGACCTGTGTTATCATTTATACCCAGATTCACTTTTTTTTTTTTTTTTTTTTTTTTAGAAAAATGAAATATTTCATAAAAATTATAGTAGTTCTTATATAAATTTATCGCACTAAGGCTATTATGAAACGTAAAATCGTTATTTTTTGGCATGTTAGAAAAAATCTCTTTCATTCGTAATCAGAAGAATAGGCAGGTATCTTATTCATTCACTAAAAATATCACTGTTTTTATTTAAATGTAAAAACAAATGATTTTTGACAATAGTGTATCAAAATGATTAAATTTTCATTTTTTTTTTTTTTTTTTTGTGTGTGTGTGTGTGTGTGTGTGCCGAAATATGTTATATTCTTGATTTACAAAATTTATGTTTAATTACAGCTAATTACTCGAACACGTATTTATTTTTATCATCCATTGCTAAAATATGGAATTATATCTGTGTTTAAGCGTAAAAAATCGAACTGTTTTGCTGATTCCAAAAAAATTAAATATTTACCAATAAATCCGCATATTTCAGAATTAAGGTGTATGCTTACTAAAATATGCCATTAGATTTTTATTAACTAACGCTTAATACAAGGAAATGCTATTTATTTATGGGTATTGTATTATATTGAGGGAAAAAAGAATAAATAAGTTAACAAACAAATAAAGAAAGAAAGAAAAGGAAAAGAAAGGAAATAGTATTTAAAGTCCTTATTATCATTATTAATATCTTAAAACGTGAAAAAAATTAAAAAGTAGTACTCTGTAAGCCGAGTTTATATATATATTTATATTAAACGCGCAATAAAATGCATTAAATCTAATGATAGACAGTTATTTTACACTTGGAAATAATTTATAGCAGTCTTATCAATACTATGTGCAATAGATTAAAACCATCTGTGTCTGTGGTTAGTGGTTATCGTCAAATGCCCTGGATAGAAAAACTTCTGCGCTCGAGGCAATAAATGATATAATTGTTTAGGTTGGGACGTTGGGAGTGGATGACCTTTTTTAACCTTTCGTACAGTATTTGCTGATCTTACATTCGCAAATTTTTATTTTTGTTTTTCTGTCGTAACAATTACTCTGTTTAATATTTAATATCAAATTAATACTGTTTCATTTAAACAATATATAAATATCTACGTCTTAACCCCCCCCCCCCCCCCGAGAAGCCTGTTCGCTCCCCTTAAAATTCTGATCGTAACAAAATTGCGTGATTTTACACTCAAAGAATTCATTAATAGCATTACTATTTTTATAGTTCCAATCTTTAATTTAAAATTTTACGAATCTACCTTCACCGCTTTCCCTACTTCGCTGTAATAATTTTAGCTCTTCGAAAGTATGTGTCCACATTTATGTACTTCACTCCACACAAAAAAAAAAAAAAAAAACTCTGTTGCACGGATTTTCTAAGCTTAACACTTAATGTCGAAAGAAAATCAATTTTATGAAGACATCTCAGTATATATATATATATATATATATATATATTTTTTTTTTTTTTTCTTTTTCCAAAAAGAATTTTTATGAAAAATAATAATAATAAATTTGTTTTAAACCAATTATTCGTTTTAAGAGTATTGACCAGTTCTTTTGAAATATATCCATACTGAAAAATTACATACTTCCTGAAGAAGGGAGCAATTATTCTCTCGAAAGGAGGGGGGAGATGCCCATACACAAATAACTTTTCCTTGCTGATTATCACAATCATATATATGTATATATATACATAATACATTGAAAAATAAAAATAATTCTCATTATTTACATTTATACGAAATTTTGCCCTACACTGCCGCATTAAAAAAAAAAAAAAAAAAAAAAAAATAGTATGACAGCGAAACCTGTTGAGTGAATGATCACTAAATGTAATCAAAACTAAGCTAAGTCAAGGTCCAACTAAATATGATGTTTGGTTAAATTTTGTTCATTCGTTCGTAAGGTATGGTGTATATAAAATTTTTGATACACATTGACACACATGCACACTCATACATAAAGAGAGAGATTTTCTAGACGTGGTCTAATCGTGTTCAGAACGACTGAAAACGTGTAAATCCATCGAAAACCAGAAGATCGAAAATTTTCAAGAATTCAGTAAGAAGAAGAAGAAAAAAAGATAGTTTTCTTTTGATTAAAATATTCCAAAAGGGTAATAAATAAATGAATAAATGTAAAAATAGCTCAGCCTTTTTCTTAAAATATAAAATTACGTTCATTGGCAACGGTTACTTATATAAACCTTTTAAAATTTGTTTTACATTTTTCTACTTGGTGCCAAAAGAAAAAAAAAAAAATCGTTTTCAATTGCTGTATTTTACTGAAAGAA
The DNA here is from genome assembly GCA_963930645.1 of Salticus scenicus. Classification (NCBI taxonomy): domain Eukaryota; kingdom Metazoa; phylum Arthropoda; class Arachnida; order Araneae; family Salticidae; genus Salticus; species Salticus scenicus. Next base: position 30,023,592 of record OZ005657.1, read on the forward strand.
ATAGATTTCTCGTCCTAATGCTTTTCTTTATAATAGAAATTCAGAGCTCAAAATCTCCACCGTTTTCATCCACATTTTCCATCACTAAATTTAACCCTTTCATTCCCCGTGATATCAATTGGAATCATAACAATTCAGATTTTCTTTCTTTCCATCCAACACTCACGCTGATTCAGAATAAACAATATTAAAATTTCTATACATTTTCCCACCGAAATATATATATATTTTAGATGAGTTCACTATCCTTGTTGATAAATGAAAGTATATTTTTCTCTATTCCGATAATAATATTGGAATCAGTTTCCTGTTTTTAGGCAATTTAAGTAAATTAACTGTTTGAAATATTCTTTATTTTAATTTTTATAATTTGTATTTCTTCCAAAATTTTGATATTTTTATTCATTGAAAAGTTACCACTTAAAATCATAAGTGGTATCAGTGGTTATATTAAACATAAATAAACACATTTCTAGTTGCTATGTTATCTATATAAATTCATACTCTGCTATTACTCCTATTATATATATATATATATATTACCTTTGAAATAAATTTATCACTAAATATAAGATTTATTGTGTTATGGATGGAAAAAGTTGGGAATGAACGGGTTAAATACAATTTTTATCATAAAATAAGTCAAAAAATGATTGATACTGAATAATAGTTGGAAAATGTCCTTAAAAAAGGTGGTATTTCGAGCTATACAGAAATTAAAAATTCAAAGAAGCATTAAATGTAAGACAATATAAAATAGCACATAAATTTAATATAAAATCCAGCTTCAAAATAAGTATATCTGTTCGATGGCAGATATCAATTTTGAAAATTAATTAATTAAATTACAATAAATAAATAAAAGTTAGAGAAAACTATTCTGAGATTCAAAATACCATATTATCTCATATATTTCCCTTTTTAATAGAATTCCACGCTATGTCATCATTCGGGAGTTTTCTCAAGGATCGCAAACGATTTGTTTGCAAAAGGGGTTATTAAGAAATAAAACAATTTTCATTTTACTTTAATTAAATTATCTGAAATTTGTTATTTAAACTGGAATTAATATTCTTAAAATGAAAGAAAATATAAAATTTTGAATTATTTTCATTTTAAATGACTCAAAAATTTTCAAACTAAGATCTAATGGATCTCTGCGCAAATTAATATATTTGAAAGTAATTCATTTTAATTAATCAACACAAAATATTAATATTGTAAAAATTAACAACAAACCTTTTCCATGGACCATTCTATGCTTGCCTCATCGACAGTTAAGACAGAAAATATCTACTACAAAGAGACAGGACAGATGTTATGTTCCTGGGCAGATGTTTTAGTCTAAAGTCCAAAGGAAGTTCCGTTGCTATTGGTTACGAGAGGAAGAAATAAATTTTTACAAGATTTTCTGCTGTATTTTTATTTGAAAGAACAGGTGCTTGAAAAACTACAGCAGAAAGTGCAGGAAAAATTACAACATTTTTTTACAGTGAATCTCATACTCTTAAATATTTTTAAACTTAATATGAATATTATCACAAATGCAAATTTCTTCCAAAATAGAAAACATACACAAAAATTATAAATTTATAGAACCAGCACAACAAGTAACACTTATAAATTTTATTATTAAGTAATTTTTGAAGAAGTTTTTGTAAATTGTGTTTATTTTATATCTTTTATTAATATTCAGATAAAAGTGTAAATTTCCCATTTAATTTCCTAGGGCCAAACAAAATAAACCTCTTTTCAACAATTTGAATAATACAGTAAATTGTTCGCTTCAACCCTACATGAGTGTCTTGTAAAAATTACATGTTTTTAATTTCTCTTTATCATTTGAGATAACACAGCTTATACATTATTTATCAGCATAATATGCACCATAGTATTTTATGCTGTTGTTTAAAAATTATAGTATTGCTTTTTTTTTTTTTTTTTTTTTTTTTTAATCAAAAAACAAGTTGAAGTTGCAGTTTGAATGAACTTTTTTTTAATGCCATAATATGACGTTTACACATTTCCATGGATTGTTCCTTTAGTATTTTGAACACTACATTAAAACTTGTCATTCGAGATTTCAAAATACTGTATTAAAACAGTAAATATTGCAAATTTTAAATGTTTAATTAAAATATTTGAGATTACAAAACGCTGCATTAAAACAACATTTAAAGTAATGCTATCTTATTTTTTTTGCTTTTCAATTTTCAGCCTTTAGAGTTAACAGATATAAGAATTCTGATAACAGAACATAGAGAATTTCTCTGAATTATATTATGTCAATAAAGTGCTTTGTCAACAATTCACTTACATATGTATATATATATCTTTTTTTTATTATTATTATTTGGTGTAATGTTAAGATTTTCTTATATGTGTAATCACGACTTTTTCTATAAATAAAAAGTTATTCCTTTATTATTTTGGTTTAATTTCTTGATTACATCATAATTTCATTTTTAAGATTTTGTAAGAAAACTAAGTGAATCAGGGCTGATTGTGAACTTATATAAAAGTTGAACTTTTGGTGAGAAAAAGTTTTCGTACAGAGAGAGAATATATAATTTACTGCAGGGAGGTCCAATTCCCTCATTATGAAAAATATTAAGTTCAGCAGTCATATGAATTTGATATTTTAATCTTATTTTATGAATTGAACTACCAGAAATACCTGAAATTCTGGTACTGAAAAAAAAAAAAAAAAAAAACCTGAAATCAAGTAATTTACCTGAACACAATCACCCCTAGTAAATTGCCAAATCCTGTTGTCAAACTTATGATAAAACTGTTCTGGATTCATAACTTTGATCTGCAATGAGTAAGATCTATTTCTCACTCACTCTCTCTCTCACACACCCATAGAAGAAAAGTGCATTTAAAAAAAGAATAACAAGACAGGTCTACAAAAATAATGTTGGCAAAATTTGATTTGATAATTTTAGCTGATACATACGTTTTTTGGTATGCTGAAACCGAAAATGAAGCTTGTTTTTCTCTATTGTATACAGATTTTTGTCAATACAGGGTGTCTACCGCCACAATTCCTTCATTTTCGGCAGTTTCTAGTATGTTTCCATGTTAGAATACAATTATTGTGGTGGAAGAGTCACAGAAAAAATTGTGTTGGTAGACATCCTGTATTGACAAAAATCTATATGTAATAGAGAATAACTGGCTTCTGTATCAGTTTCAATATACCAAAAAACAAAGATCAGCAAAAATTATCAAATCAAAATTTTAGATGTAGACTTGTGTAACTTTTACATTAAACAGAAAAACATTGAATCATGGATATCTTTAGGATCAAAACTGCATGCATGTATAATGTATATGTATGTACTAAGCAAAAAAGTTACATTAAAGGGTCTGAAATTAAACAACCCTATTTTAAAATTGTCTACAGACGAAACTGTTGTTGAGAAAGTTATGATATTTTGTGTAGATCATAATGAAGATATAAGAATTTGTTTGAGCGAATAAAAAAATTTAATTCAATCTAACACCACCAGGGGGTATTTTTAATGAATTATGTATTTATCATACATTTAAATTAGTTTACAAATTTTATAACAACAAAACATATTCAACATGACGGCTATCATTGTTAACTACTATCTGGACAAGATAGCATGCTGACTGCAGTGTGTTAAAAAAAATATTACAAATATGTTGTGGAATGCTGTCTTTAAGATCAGGTCCATTTATTGGATTATCATGACTTACCATACATTTCAAACTATGCTAAAGCTAAAAGTCGCATGGATTGAAGTCTGGGGACCAGGGAGGCCACGGATCATGACGTATATAATTCATTAAAACGTGTCCCTTGTTGGTGAGTGAAAATTTTAACTAGTTTTTTTTATTCACTCAAAAAAATTCCCATACCTTCATTATGTCCTACACAAAAGGTTATAACTTTCTTGACAATAGTATTGTCTGTAGACAACTTTAAAATAGGGTCGTTTAATTTAGGACAACCTGTGTGTGTGTGTATATACAGATACACACACACAATATATATATGTACACACACAAAGGCAGATTTAACAAATTGTTTTGTTTTAAATTATTATTATTTTTTTTTTTTTTTTTTTTGTTATTGATTTAACATTAACAAAAACTGTTTTTCAACAAAACATTTTTCTTTTTTTTTCTGTGAAGAATGCACTAAAAAAATATTTTGTTAAAATAATAATAATAATAGTAAATTATTTTGTGACTGATTTTTTAAGATTCATTTTGTCATTTTAACAGCAATTTTATTGAGTTAACCAAATCTATTTGTTTTGATTAATGAAAAGAATACGGTTGAAGACTAGAATACTAAAGAAAACTAGACATTTTGATAAGTTACTTCATAGATTTCTCTCTAAACGACAAGTGAGTAAGCAATATGCTGATTCAACAAAACTGTTTAATTAAAAAAACAAAATTTAAGTTCTGGTAACAAAATTTTTGTTGAGACTATATCAATAAAAAATTTGTTTATCAACATTTTGTAATTTCAACAAACCTTTTTTTTTCTGCATGTATGGTGATTATACTCTATGCATTTTCTCAATTCAGGTTTGAGTAAAATTTCTTCATTTGAAAAGGATTTAGAAAAATTTCAAATGGTTTTGTTTCAGCTTAATATACAATGAAATCGAGTCAGTCTGAATGAATTCAGTGAAAAGAATTTTGTGTAATCCAATTTTAAATATATTTCTATTTATTATTATTATTTTTTTTTTAACATTTTAAGATAATTTATTGTCATAAATTCAAAATTACATTTTAAATAAGTTTATTAATGAAAGAAAAAAAAAAAAAAAACTTTACTTTGGTACTGGGATTATCATATAGGGCTTAATATAAAAATTTTGGATATTTCATTTTTAAGCTGTAAAATGAGAAAAATGCATTTACTTTATTTTTTGCCTTTTCTAGCTCTGAAATAAAATATCAAAAATTTAAAAAAAAAAAAAAAAAAAAAAAAAAGAATCTGGGAAAGAGGAAAACTTAATGATTGTAAAAATTCTTTTTTACTGTGAAAATAAAATTTGAAAGAACACATTAAGCAATAAGTAATTCTGTTAACAAATTTTCCTATAACAAGGGCTGCTGCCAATGATAAATAGAAAGTTCTCTTAAGTTTTTGGACCATAAAGCTAAAAAAGGAAAAAAGAACAACCAAATTTTATATTTATGATGACATTATAAATGACAAAGAAGTTAAAATGCTGGTTATAAAAATATATATACCGTATATTTCCGAATATAAGCCGATCCGTATATAAGCCGAGAGTACATTTTTCCCTGCAGAAATTTGCCCAAAATTGCAAACCCGTGTATAAGCCGAATTGAAAAAATACTCTTTTTAAAGTTCGATTATATCGCCAAAATGGAGAAAATATTGCCAATCTATACAACCTTCAGGATAATCTGTCCAATGAAATTGCGTGAAATGCGTGCTTATCCAATAGAATTCCTTACCTTGCTTAGCCATAACGTAAAATGTTCGCAGTGTGTTCGCCAACGGCGATAGTTTAACTCTGGCAACCCTATCAGAAGGGAGGCAAACACAGACGCGAACGCAAGTCCCGGCAGCTGAAAACGATGGCTACCGTAATACCGGGCCGGGAGACCTAACCCTAACGTCGATAAAGCAATGCCGCCGCTGGATGTTTACATAAATAAGCCGTGTAAAGTCCGATTGCATCGATTTTTTTTGATGACGTATCATCAAAATTATTTTGTATATTTCTACTTTTCAGTATTTTTATCCGTGCTTCAAGGCAATCTTCAACAAAATAAAAATACTTCTATAAAAAAAACGAAGCTTTGCCGCTTTTGCTAGTGTAAGCCTAGAAACATTTTAAACAGAGATGATTTAAATTTAATTGTATAAATTAAAAATATGATCAGGAGTCCTGTTTTTTTTCAAGTTTCTCTTGTACTATTTCTGAATCAGACAGAGAATTTACTCCGTTCGTGCACTCTGCCGATGACTTCAGTTACCGGCAGGTCAAAAAGAAATGTAAACAAACGTGACTACATCGAGCGTTTCGTGAAATACATTTAAAATTGCTAATTTAAGAGTTTTATATGTGATAATTATTTAAAAATAAGGTTTAATATAACTATTTTACTTTATATATACTTTTTAAGCTTAAAATATATGTATTCAATCATTGTTTCTGAAGTACGTTTTTTGCTAGAAATGTAGATCCGTATATAAGCCGACCATTATAATACAGCTTCCGAAAAATTTCCAAAAATTCTCGGCTTATACACCGAAATATACGGTAAATAAACTTAATAAGCAAACAGCTTAAATTGCAAAAACTCATAAGTAATTGCTTTTGCTCAAAATAATAGCAAAACATTTCATCAGGTGATAAAAGTAAACATGAGTGCAGTATTAAAGTGACAAATGCACTGCTGTGTTGATGCTGCACTTATGCCAATTTCTATTGATTGGTGAAGGGTTGTCTTATTACTTTGACTCAAAACAATTGTTGAATATTTAGTTACAATGTCTGATGTGTTGAATAGACTGTTGTGATTTGTTTTTGTGAATTTGTACTTGTACTAATGACTGGTATCACAAAAATGGCTCTAACAACTTTCAAGCTATATTTTAGTTGTCTTTATTAGTAAGTTAGTACAGTGAAATTGGTAAGTCTGTATTAGTTGAATCTTAAGTCTTTTAACAATATTTGCCAAAGAAATTAATAGTAGGTTAGGTACTGTGCACATATAAGACTGCCTAGATTGTAAATAAAAAAATTGGAAGTGGAATTTGAAATTGGTAAAAGGAGTGTTTATATGTTTTTTTATTTGGGCACAAAAGCACTTTTATGTGACGAGAGCATTATGTTGTGTTCATGCCTAATCAAAGTATACACACAGAAAAATGGAAAAGCGAATCTTGTCAAGAGATTTGCCATCTTTGTGATACTAGACGTTTGCCAAGTACATCGACAAATTTGCACAAAATTACGCAAAATTTTAAATAACCAAAACACTACATGATAATCCTAGTTAGTCATTAGACACAAAAGTTCATTTATTTTACTATGTATTTTTAATAATGTTTCATCTAATGATCAGTTTTGGCTCTAAAACTTGTCAGACGGCCAGTTTCCCTGGTACAGTTTTTATTTTTCTCAAATTTGACTGGTTAGTCAAATGAAAGGATAAAAATAAAATGTTCCAATCTTGTCAATCAGTTAAGAAGAATTTTTCAAGTGTAGATTCTAACTTACCTTGTCTGGTAACTGTGGTTGTTGACTAACTCTCCTAGTCAGATAATTACCATTGTCGACTAGCCTTCTTTGTCTGATAATATTAACCTTCTTAGTCTGGAGAATTATTTTGGAGAAAAATCAACTAAACAGGCATTGTAGTAAGAACGGATGGTGCTGTGGTAGCATGTTTGACTTCAGATACGGAGGTCCTGAGTTCGGGTCCCCACAAGGGCATTTTGTATTTATTTTTTCTAGTGTAAATTCTGACTAACTTGCCTTGTCTAATAACTTTAGTTGTTGACTAACCTTCCTGGTCAGATAATTACCATTGTTGACTAACCGTCTTATCTGATAATATTAACCTTCCTAGTCTGGGATCATAGCCTCCTAAACTAGATGCCTGTCGCGTGACTCGGAAACTTGGCAACAATTCAAGCAGTAGACAGTGCCACCTGGTACAGATTGCACGACTTTTTTATTCCACTGTCACCAATAATTTTAAAAAGTGATATATTATATATATAATCGACGTTTCTTTGATTCTGTTCGCCTTTTATGTGTATTGAATCCCTCTTTTAAAAATTTTTGGTTGCTGTTGAATAAAAAAGTCGTGCAATCTGTACCAGGTGACACTGTCTACCTGGTACAGATTGCTGTTGTCAAGTTTCAGAGTCATGCAACAGGCATCTAGTTTAGGAGGCTATGCTGGGGTATTATTTTGGAGACTAATTCAGCTAGTAAACTTTTTAACTGAAGTTTCCTAGTCAGCTATTTCGGTTAGTCAATTCTGTATTATCAACTGAGCACTTTGCCTGGTCACTGTGACCATCTTTTTTTTTCTGTGTGTACTTTGATTGACTGACAAAGGGTCTTGCTATTTCAATCCAAAACAACTGTTATCAATCTATGGTGTTTGCTTGCAATGTCTGATATACTGAGTAGACAAAACTGCTAGAGTTTGCCTTAGTAAAAATTTGAACCAGAAACTGGTATCTAAAAATTGGTTCTAACAATTTCAAGTAGTATTTTAGCTGCTTTTTATTACTTGGTATAGAGACATTGATAAGTCCACCTTATTTGAATTTAAAGTTTAATAATATCTGCTAAAAAAAAAAAAAAAAAAAAAAAAAATTATGTACACGCAAAACTGCTTAGAATTTGAATGTAAATCAGAAAACTGGAGGTGAGTTTTGAAGTTGATACAGGAAAGTATGCATTTATATACAGGACATCCCATAAGTCTGTAGACATTTTAAAAATTCATAACGATTGAATGAACTGATAGAATTGAACGCAGTTTGCAAAAAAATCATTCTTGTGAAGGGGATGTTTTTTTGGTAAAGAAAAAATAATAATTACGCTATTTGTCGATAGAGGGCATTGTGCATAACCAGATCACACATTTTCAAGAAAAACTATACTTATTCGCATGCAAATGTTTACAGGCATATAAATCTTAATCAATATAACCGTCGTCACCACAAATTACAGTTTGCAAACGAGTTATAACACTGCTAACTGCAGTTTCAGTCAGTGGTTCTTACCTGAGGGAAAACATCTTCACCAATAATGCTTTATCCACCAAGTCAGCATCACAATTAAAACTTCATGTATGCACAAGTAGGAGGCAAAATAAGAAATAAACTTTTCTAATCGCAAAGTTGTGCAATTTATAGGACTTTCATTTGCATATTTTTCTTTCACATTCGCGCGAAAAATTTAACTATTTGTCTAAGTATCGTCAACAAAAAATTTAACTATATTTTTTTCTTTACCAAAAAAAAATCCCCCTTCACGAGAATGATTTTTTCGCAAAACGCGTTCAATTCTATCAATTCGTTCAACAGTTATGAATTTTTAAAATGTCTACAGACATATGGGACACCCTGTATATTTTTTATCAATTTAGTGTAGTCACTGATTCATCCACTCATACTGTATTTAATGATCACAGACTATTAGAACTTCAGACATTTCTTAAAGATTTTTCATAATTAAACACCATAATCTGGGGAAGAAATGCAGCATCCAGCATAAACACCGCATACCAAATATCAAGCTGAAAAAGAAGAGAAAATATAGTAAACGCCTCACAAGGCTTACTTGCTGCAGTAAAGTAAATGTTACTATATTCAAAAAATGAAAAATATCTTAAACATCATTCAGATTTACTGTAAATAGAGGAGTAATATTCATTAAAAATTACAGTGAAACTTCTCTAAAAGTCCACCTCCTTCTAGGGTCAGTTTTTAAAGTCAGAAAAGATGTCCTTATTGGTTTTAATACTAATTTACCTCCATTAAAGACCTCTGTATAATTGTGTACTTCTCTAAGTAATGTCATTTAATTAAAAAACAATTTATGATATAAAAGAAGAAGAAAAAAAGATTTAATAAGGCTTATGTTTATATTATGATTTGTACATTTATGCAATGTTTATTTTACTCCCCCCCCCCTCCTATCATATAATATTTAAACAATATGTTTTTATTTATATGAACTATCCATCCATTATATTTTTAATGAAATATTGGTTCTTTATTTTTTAAATTAAAGGTTACTCATATTTCAATAATATTTAATTATAGACAGTCGAACCTCGTTAACATGAATCTCAAGAGGAAAAAAAATTGTTGAGGTTATTAGTAACTAATCTTTATATAACTAAAGTAAACTTCATTTTGTTGGGATTGTGAAAACAGTTCATGTTAAAAATAATTCACGTTAAGGTTTGACCGTATATTTGAATTAATAATTTAAAAATTAAATGTTATTCTATGATATTTTGTATATTTATGCTGAGTCATTCTCACATAAAACCTGTATTAAACTTTAGTCCTTTTAAAAGGGTGGTAATGCTTCTTTGAATTTTTTCCCTCCTCACTCAGCTTTTTTTCCCTCCTTTTGAGTGCATAAGTTTTTCCACATACTGCAGTAAACTTGTTGGGTAAAGGATTTTCTGACTTGTGCATCTTTTTTTTTTTTTTTTTTTTTTTTTTTAAATGGCATAAGCCTAGTTAGGTATTTGTGTTCTTCTCCGCAATTTTTCATAAAGTGTTCCTGATAAGAAATAAAACAACATAAATGCTGCTGATGCTACTATTTTAAATTCTACATTTTTTTTTTTTTTAATTGGGAAAACATTAAAAGTCCTAAACACTACTGACTGAACTTTTTTTTTTTTCAATTTTTTTCTCATAAATATTGTGGTGTTTCTATCATACATTACAGTACCTATTTGCATAAACATAAATCATTTTATAAATAATATTTAACATATACAATGAACTTTATATTAGAACTCAAGATAAATATATTGGGTGAGTGCAAAAGTTCTACCTGTTTTTGGATATGCAAATTTGCAATGGAATTGATGTCATACATGACATTATAATGATGCACATCGTCAGCCAATCAAGCATGTGGATGCCTCACATATAAATGCATCGTGTCTCACAAAGTTAATCATCTAAAAAAAAATTTCAGAGGGTGTAACATGGAAAGCGAGAAGGAGCATATAAGACATTGTTTGTTATACAAGTTCGATAAAAAGAGTACGGAAGCCGCAGCATGTCACAATGTTTTTCAAGTTTATGGGGTAAGATGCAATAGATGAAAGCACATGCCATTGATGGTTTCATAGATTTAGGAAAGGAGACAGGAGCTGCCAAGATCAGGCTAGGAGTGGACGGCCATCACACGGTGGAGATGACGATATTGACCAAACCTTAAGGAACAAACTGAACCCAACCATGCAAGAATTAGTGGAAACCTTCAATGTACACCAGAAAACGGTCGAGAAATGGCTGATTAAGTTGGGTTTTATGAGAAAGTTGGATCGTTGGGTTTCACATAACCTGACAGCTAATAAACGGGATGACTGACTCGCCAACTGTGTTTCCTTGCTTTCCCGGTACAAAAATGAACCATTCTTGACACGAATTGTGACAGGAAATGAAAAGTGGGTTATGTACCATAATGTAAAGCGTCGTAGGACTGTGTGTCGCCCTTCTGATCTGCCTGCATTGACTTCAAAAGCTGAACTTCATCCTACATAGGTGTTATTGAATGTGTAGTGGGATGTTCAGGGAATAATTCACTGGGAGGTCCTGCCACGCAACCAAACCATCAATGCTGGCTTCTTCTGTCTACAGTTAGACAGGCTGCATTCAAATTTGGTAGCAAAGCAGCCAGGCCTTATCAATCGTCGCAGTGTTATCCTTCATCACGATAACGCCAGGCCACATGCTGCTGTCATCACTCACCAAAAGTTACTGGGCTTTGGTTGGGAGGTTTTATGCCACCCTCCCTATTCTCCTGACTTGGCACCAACTGACCTATTTTGTGCGTTGACCAATTCCTTCAGTCAGAAAATCTTTGATGATCTTGATGCTGTGAAAATTGCCATCCAAGACTTCCCAGCAAAACCTGGGATGATGGCCAACACGAGGCCAAGTGTTGGTTGCCAACAGTAACAGCTGCTGGCCCGTTGGTGGCAAAAGTTAAGGTGCCGAAGGGAATATGTTACGCTGGCCATCAAGTGGCCGCATTCGACCGATCCACTGCTGGCAGCCTGCCGTACGATCGGAATAAGTCAGTGGGCCACTGATGGGTCATTGCTGGCAGCTAGCTGTCGGTTGAAAATAGGTTGTGGGCCAGTGTTGGCAACCAACATTAGACTAGAAGTTGTTAGTGGGCCAGTGTTGGGCCACCTGATGGCAAACATAATTTTTTCGTATTATTGCTGGCAACCTTCAGTGGACCAGCTGTGGCAAACATAAAATCTTCATATTACTGCCGGCAGCTTTCATTGGCCCTTTGCATTTTCTCATTAATGGGCCAGCAGTGGTTTGTTTATGGCTGTTTTTTTTTTTTTTTTATAATTATTGTTTTTATTTATTTATGATATCCTTAATTTTATCAATGCTGTTTGCTATGCATTCAATATACATTTTGATTTTCCTTTTTTTTTTTGTATTATTTTTAGAAGTTTTTTTATTCTAAGACTGTAATTATAAATTCAGGATTTCTAGTACAAGGGGAAAAAAAATCACTTGATAAGTTTTCTTAAAAAAAAAAAAAAAAAAGAAAGAAAGAAAAAGAAAATCTTATAAATTTACCTAAAAAAATAATAATAATAATTCTCTATGTTGCATTATTTTCAAATAAGAGATATAATTGAAATATATAAACGTATATATAATAATAATAATTCATCATTACAATGATCGAACACAAGAAAGTATGACTTAACTTAATCAATAAAATATTATATATGCACTGATAAAAAAAATCTGTAACTGATATCTAGAATCTAAATTGTGCCTTCAGAAAAAATAGTTCCATGTCATCCTTATAAATTCTAGTCCCCTTTGAAAGGGAGTTCTAGAAACCCCAATCAGAAATCTAGAGCGTTTGACTATATTCTCGAGGGCAAAGTTATTTAAAAATCTTTATAAATAAATACGAATACACGAGGCTGGTTTCAGCAACTTTAATCTTAGCTTTTTACCCAATTTTAGAAAATCAAACGAGAATTTCTCGCAATACTATTCAGACTATTGTTTCACCATCTAGAAATGTGTAGACTAGAAATTTTCAATCATTATCATTTCGTCTATACAATTTATTGGCGTGCCTTATGCGCATAGCTCGGAAGTCTATATGTGTCTAGTTAAGGGATTTAGAAAATGACCACTTATTCATTCTAGATGAAGGCAGTATATATATATATATATATATGTGTGTGTGTGTGTGTGTGTGTGTTTTCTGAGTGTGAAAGTGGAGCCTTATATAAGACAAAATACAAAGTTATTACAAAAGAATTATCGGGTTTCCGAAGCGCTTATTTCGAAACATAATTGGGTTACAACAATGAGTTATACATGAAAATAAATCGAAAACATCCAAGATTGACGTCCATACTATAGATGCAAGAAGCCTGTGAGGACGATAATTTTGAAAACAAGTTTGTTTTAAGAGACGAAGCTACCATTCATCTTAGAGGCAAGGTCAACCGACACAATGTACGGATATGGGGCACTTCTTCGTTTGGGGATATGTTAAAGACTGCGTCTACGTACCACCCTTACCTACCACTTCGGCTGAGTTGCGGAACCGCATGACGACTGCATTCGCGACCATCGAAGCGACCAAACTGAGTAATGTGTGGAGCGAACTGACATCTGCCGTATCACTCAAGGAGCACATATCGAACAGAAATCTAGAGCGTTTGACTATATTCTCGAGGGCAAAGTTATTTAAAAATCTTTATAAATAAATACGAATACACGAGGCTGGTTTCAGCAACTTTAATCTTAGCTTTTTACCCAATTTTAGAAAATCAAACGAGAATTTCTCGCAATACTATTCAGACTATTGTTTCACCATCTAGAAATGTGTAGACTAGAAATTCTCAATCATTATCATTTCGTCTATACAATTTATTGGCGTGCCTTATGCGCATAGCTCGGAAGTCTATATGTGTCTAGTTAAGGGATTTAGAAAATGACCACTTATTCATTCTAGATGAAGGCAGTATATATATATATATATATATATGTGTGTGTGTGTGTGTGTGTGTGTGTTTTCTGAGTGTGAAAGTGGAGCCTTATATAAGACAAAATACAAAGTTATTACAAAAGAATTATCGGGTTTCCGAAGCGCCTATTTCGAAACATAATTGGGTTACAACAATGAGTTATACATGAAAATAAATCGAAAACATCCAAGATTGACGTCCATACTATAGATGCAAGAAGCCTGTGCGGACGATAATTTTGAAAACAAGTTTGTTTTAAGAGACGAAGCTACCATTCATCTTAGAGGCAAGGTCAACCGACACAATGTACGGATATGGGGCACTTCTTCGTTTGGGGGTATGTTAAAGACTGCGTCTACGTACCACCCTTACCTACCACTTCGGCTGAGTTGCGGAACCGCATGACGACTGCATTCGCGACCATCGACGCGACCAAACTGAGTAATGTGTGGAGCGAACTGACATCTGCCGTATCACTCAAGGAGCACATATCGAACATCTACTTATAGTATGGACGTCAATCTTGGATGCTTTTGGTTTATTTTCATGTGTAACTCATTGTTGTAACCCAATTAAGTTCCGAAATAAACGCTTCGGAAACCCGATGATCCTTTTCTAATAACCCTGTTATTGAAAAAATTAATGAGTTCTTTCTAAGACATTGATATATGAGATCATATAAAATAAATATGAAAGAAGTATAACAGAATATATACAACTAGAAGAAGGAGAAGAGGCTACCACGACTTAAGACGAGTGAAGTAGGTTGACCTAGTTTGGTGATTGTCCAATTTCCGGTAAATCCTCTACAATACTATATGAAAACAGCAATTTTTACTTCCATTATCCGACTACCGTAAGTAATGGAAGTATTGTATTCGGTCCAAAATTTCGATATCGAGATTTCACTTGATTTGCATGTTTTAAGGTCTCCCGAGTCCAAAAAAGTGGTTTTTGACAATTGGTCAGTATGTGTGTGTATGTGTGTGGGGAATCTCCTGCCTATTATATCTCCGAAACTAATAAAGATAAAGCTCGAAACTCCAGAATAAAGACGAAACTGGTGTATAGAAGAATTTTTCAAATTCTGGTGAAAATTGGAAAACCGTAAGTGGGACATTCGGAACCGGAAATGAAGCCGTAAGTCCGTATCTCATAAACGACTCTGACGATTTTCTTCAAAGTTGCTATATAAACACTCTGTTAGATGTCCTTTTGAATGATGCAGTTGGTTAGTTCAGGAAAATTGATAGGCTCCCTGTATAAATAGTTGAATTTCAGGTACTGCGAGTGGATTCCTTTCAAATCATTAGAGCCATTTTTGAGACACCGATTTTTACCAAACTTTGCGTATTCAGTTGTTGACCGGAAAACAACAATTACATAGAAAAGGATATTTAAAAGAGTGTTAATATTACAAGTTTGAAAAAAATCCATACAGCCGTTTTGAAAGGAATCCACTCGGAGTACCTGAAATTCAACTATTTATACAGGACGCCTATCAATTTTCCTGAACTAACCAATTATATCATTCGAAAGGACATCTAATACAGTGTTTATATAGCAGCTTTGAAGAAAATCGTGAGAGGCTTTTTTTTTTTTTTTTTTTTTTTTTTTGACTTACGTCTCCACTTCCGGTTTCGAATGTCCCGTTTATGGTTTTCCAATTTTCACCAAAATTTTGAAAATTCATCTGTACACCAGTTCTGTCTTAATTCTGAAGTTTCGTAACTGCATCTTTATTAGTTTCGGAGATATGATAGTCAGAAGATTCCCCACACACATACACACACACACACTGACCAATTGCATAAACCACATTTTCAGACTCAGAAGACCTTAAAACATGTAAATCTTGATATCGAATTTTCGGACCAAATACAATACTGCCATTACCTACGGTAGTCGGGTAATGGAAGTAAAAATGGTAGAGTTACTTTTTGAAACACCAACTTCCGAGATTTAAAACTGACCAACCTAAACAGGATTACTGTTAATTTTAATGTAATAACCACGTAAAATAAACGAGAAAGGATATCTAAAACAGATTTATGTAAAAATTTTCAAGAAAATCGTTCGAGCCGTTTTTGAGATACGGAATTACGGTCCCACTTCCCGTTTCCGATGTCCCACTTCCGGGTTTCCAATTTTCACCAAAATTTTGAAAATTCATCTGTACACCAGTTCTGCCTTAATTCTGAAGTTTCGTAACTGCATCTTTATTAGTTTCGGAGGTATGATAGTCAGAAGATTCCCCACACACATACACACACACACACTGACCAATTGCATAAACCACTTTTTCGGACTCAGGAGACCTTAAAACATGTAAATCTCGATATCGAATTTTCGGACCAAACACAATACTTCCATTATCTTCGGTAGTCGGGTAATAGAAGTAAAAATGCTAGAGTTACTTTTTGAAACACCAACTTCTGAGATCTAAAACTGACCAACCTAAACAGGATTACTGTTAATTTTAATGTGTAATAACCACGTAAAATAAACGAGAAAGGATATCTAAAATGGATTTCTGTAAGAATTTTCCAGAAAATCGTTAGAGCCGTTTTTGAGATACGGAATTACGGCCCCACTTCCCGTTTCCGATGTCCAACTTCCGGTTTTCCAATTTTCACCAAAATTTGGAAAATCCATCTGTACATCAGTTTTGTCTTAATTCTGAAATTTTGTAGCGTTAGTTTCGGAGATATGATAGTCAGAAGATTCCCCGCACACATACATACATACACACACACTGACCAATTGCCTAAAAACACTTTTTTGGACTCAGGAGACTTTCAAACATGTAAATTAGGTGAAATCTCCATATCGAATTTTTGAACCGAATACAATGCTTCCATTACCTATGGTAGTCGGGTAATAGAAGTAAAAAAAGTAAAAATAAAGGGAAATTTAATTAATTAAGAGATTAAGTTATATAACCAAAATGTAAAAAGCATATATATATATATATATATATATATATTTTTTTTTTTTTTTTTTTTTTTTTAAGATTTGAGTTTAATTAATAATGTTAAAGGTATCGATAATTATGTCAGGTAACATTTTATAATATTAAAAAATATTATGTTAAACAACAACACGACTTCCATTACCCACACGTATTATATGTTTTTTTTTTTTTTTTTTAGATAATATGATCAGAAGACATCAAATTAACCAAACGAATTATTGAAAACTAAAATTTTTCCTGTATGAGAAGAGTGAAGACACATAAAACAAAATTTACATGGCAAGTTACAGAATAACACAAAAAAATGATTGAGCTTTTTTTTGAAACACCAATTTCAGAGATCTAAAATTAGCCTGCCTAAGCAAAATGACAGCTATTTTTCCTGTAATAACGATGTAATATATGAGAAAGGATATCTAAAATTGATTTATGTAACAATTTTCAAGAAAATCATTAGAGCAGTTTTTGAGATACAGGCTTTCATCAAAACAAAATAAATTTTTGATCGGAAAACAATTGCACATGAAAGAATATTCAAAACAGGGTCATTATGCCGAGTTTGAAAAAAATCCGCACAGCCGTTTTTAACGGAACGCACTTGTGAGACCTGAAATTGAGCTATTTATACAGAACGCCTAACAATTTTCCTGAATGAACCAACTATATCATTCGAAAGGGCATCTAATTGAGTGTTTATATAGCAACTTTGAAGAAAATCGTTAGAGCCGTTTTTGAGATATGGACTTACGGTCTCACTTCCTGTTTCCGATGGCCTACTTTCAGTTTTCCAAATTTCACCAAAATTTGGAAACTCCATCATTTGGAAACTCCATCCAAACTCCATCAAAATTTGGAAACTCCATTTGGAAACTCCATTTGGAAACACCAAACCTATGTCAATTCTGAAGTTTTGTAGTTCTGTCTTTAATAGTTTCGGAGATATACTAGCCAGAAGATTCCACACACACACTATACGCAAACACACACACACACACACACACACACACACTGACCAATAGCCGAAAACCACTTTTTTGGACTCAGGGGACGTTAAAACGTGCAAATCAGGTGAAAACTTGATATCGAATTTTTGAACCGAATACAATACTTCCATTACCTACGGTAGTATTAAAAAATTAAATTAAATTAATTTCAACCACTGTATTTGAATAACATTTAAATTTTTGATATATTTCATTCTGCATACTATGTCCATGTATTATATTCTGCATGTGCATACTTATTTGGTTTAAAGTATATTACAACAAATCTATCTTTAATCATTACCATTACTATATAACATTTATGGATAAAAAGATATATTCAGATATAAAATGGATGTAATAAAAATAATTGATAAATAATAAAAGTTTTAATTAACATCACAGAATTTGTATATTTTAAAAAGTAAGGTTGTATGTGAAGATGATTAAGATAATGGATTATTATGTCAATTTGAAATCAAGTAATTAGTATCTTTAAATAACATGAAACATTACCTACATAATGACTGTTATCTTTAACATTACTCACTAATCTCATTTGAAACAAATAAATCTGGTGTGTCACTCACACGACTTTCTCTTACCCTGAAATTCAATACTATAAATACAGGTTGCAGATTAAAAAGTAAGATAACGATTACTGTTATGTGAACCTGTGTTAAACAATTCATATTAGGCTTCTGAAGAGTTTTATATGATAATTAGTTCTGTGTGAGGGGGGCTACTGCTCCCTCAACCCCCCGTTTCATTAATGCACCTACATTTATATAGAATTTAATTCGGTTATTAAAAAACAATTTATTAAAATTATTATTTAAAAAAATTATCTTTTATGATAATGCAGACGATTTCCATATTAGAGTTGTAGTATAACACCAAATATAAAAAACAAATTCCATTTTATTCTCAATATTAAAAAAAATATATATATATATATACGATTTTTTTCGTTTTTTTTTTTTTTTTTTTCCGTTAAAAGTAAAAAAAATCGATAACTTTGTTTTAAATTATCGCAGATCGTTGGTTCAACCATTCATTTTAAAGGTATTGGCGAGCTCTTTTGAAAGATGCCCATCATGAAAATTTACTCCCCTCGAGGGGGGACTTCCCCCCCCATGGGGGAGGCGAGATTCCTACATACACAAAAATGTTTTCCCAGTTAACTATCTCTATTACAAAAAATATATATCGTTTCATTTGGTTTAGTGCAGTGTATAGAAGTGTAGCACACACACACACACATATATATACATACAAACACGTGCTCGTATATTGCCGTGAAATTTTCCAGAATAAATTCAGGAAACCTTGAAACTTGGATATACATTAAAATCTCACTGTCAAAATGTTTAATGCATATAATCTTTTTCTTAGATAACAAAATTAATAATGTAATAAACATGGTGCTTTAAAATCCAATTTCAGTTTTAGATCAGTCGACATTTTTTTTTTCTTTTTCTTTTTAAATTAAATTACTTAAGTTCAGGTTTTCTTTACTTTTGATTCATTGACATAACATTTTTGTAATAGATAAAACAATAATCAAGATTTTCAATCTTTTTTTTTTTTTTTTTTTTTTTTTTTTATGTAGTTTACTATTTTATTTATCGATAAAATTTTAAATTCAATGTTTCTTTTACCAAAAAAAAAAAAAAAAAAAAAAAGAAAAGAAAAGAAGAAGAAGAAGAAAAGAAAAAGAAATTTACAACACAAATATTTAGCTTTTAATAATTAAGTAATAGTTTTAAATATATATAAATTTATTTTTTAACAGCTCCGTTCAGTTTAATCTGTAATTCAATAATAAGTTTTTTAAGACTTTTTGAAGTAATTTTTTAAGGGAAATGCTACATATATAAAGTAAAAAAAACCAGATGTTACATCAAATAATTAAATAAGGAAGTTAATTATCTTTTAGTTCTAAAAACAAATGAACGCTGTTGCTAAGTGGTTTTAGCTGCCATCTGGTCATACAGTTGCTGATTCACCTAAATATTTAAAGAAAAACTAACACATCCGCAGACACATTTTGCTTACTTAGACAGATTTTTCTTTCTTTTTTTATTGATGATATAAGATGTTTTCAGTTGCACTTTTAAAAGATTCAACTGGAAAATTACAGCGAGCTAAAATCAAACTGAAATTAGAAATTTATTTTGTGTATACATTTTAGTGTCTTATTTATTTTATTATTTATTAGCTGTAGTATTTTAGTGATTACTCTTTTCAAAAATAGAAAAATGCATTTCTTATTTTTTATTAAGAAAAAGAACCATTTGAAAAAAATAAAAATACAGAATAAGTATTGAATATCTCAAATACTTATTTTTAAATGAATACTATTGTAAATTTACAGACTCTGAATAAGCATTTTAGAAAGTTAACGAAATTCTTTTAGAGTGTGTTTTACACTTTTGAAAATTATGTTACCATAATAATATTAATAATAATCTTTTGTGACACTGACACAACTTTCTCTTACTCTGCAGTTTTCCTTTTTCTTTCTTTCTTTTTTACTAGCTGGTTTTGCCCGCTTAAAATAAATAAATAAATAAATCACTATTTTTTATAACATTTTAGAAAAAAAAAAAAAAAAAAAAAACCTTTAAAGAATAAATAAATAAATAAAAAATCATGACCTCGCTGAAAGTATCTGCTGCCTACGGTGGTGTCTTTCCCATTTGTGCGTGTTCGGTTCAGGTTATCACTGACTGCCGCAACTTAATTTTTGGGCACTTCAGTTTTGGTATTTATCAGATAAATCGTGGAGCTGCTATTACCCAAAAACTACAATTTAAAAAAAAAGACTGTAGCTCAGTATCAATTAAACATTTGAGTGTTGACACCATGTATTTTAAGACCTCGATCTCTCTACTGCATTACATTTGATTTTAATTAGCACATTTTTTTTCTTTTTCAAACAAATTAAATAAAAGCAAATACATTTTAATTAAATTTAAAATTCAATACGTTTAAACTTTCCTATATATTACCATTTCTTTCTGATAAATACAATAAATAAAGTATCCTTCTCCAAGGAATTTAGATATATATATGTATATATAAAATATATAATATAAAACAAATAATATAACAGCCGTGCTGCTAAGAAATGCGGACGATTAAAACTGAAGAATAAATTTAAGAAAACAAAAAAAAAAAAAAAAAGGGGGGGGGGGGGGGGGAGAAATTAAAATTAGCAATTCGAAAATATCTTAGTGAAGTGTGCAGTCGTCCAATCTATCAATTTACCAAAGTGTGCAGCTCTGCAATTAGAGCACGCACAAACAAAACATTTCGCTTTATTCATAAGTTTACATTTAATGCATGTTTCTGTTAAATAAAAGTATCTGAAGCAGATGTATATTTAATAATTTTATACATTTTCATGCAGCTACATTTATATTGAAGGAATTTCTAATTATTATGATTAAAAAAAACATGCTCACAATTCGACCACTTGACTAATCAAAGATGAACCAGATCATAATCCGATTTCCAAGGAAAATAATAATAATAAATTCGACTCACAAAAAAGAAATTTAACAAACCCAACGTGAATTAAAAAGAAAAAAATTGTCAATTCAAATTGTTATGGAATGTAGACAGAAATACATATTTTATTATTAAAATTCGTTTAAAGAAATAATTTAACGGACAAATTTTTTCTCAGAGCTGTTTATTTATGATATATTCTCTGTACCGCATGCTTAAATCAAAATATTTATATTATAAATATTTCAATTACATTCACATAAAAAATAAAATTATATCTGTTTAACTTAAATAAAGTTAAAAAACATTATTGCAATTTCAACGCTTGTAAAAAAAAGCATACCTTTTCCTTTTCTTTTAAAAGTATATAATGCATATGCAAAAACATTTGCTTGAAAAAAAAAAGATTTGTATTAATTTTTTCTTTCTTTAAGGAAAATAGATTATCTTAATACTACATTGTTTTAGAAATCCCGAATTTCTAATCACAGTCTTAGAATAAAGAACTTTTAAAAATAATATTTAAACATCAAGAGAAAATCAAATTAAATATTGAATTACTTACTATTATATGTGTTACTATGATATTGTTCCTATTATATATATCCATCTATGAGAAATAACGTCCTTACTGAGCAATAAACATTATGAAATGTGTGAAATGCGAGGGAATTCAAATCAGCGGAAGTTTGACCGCAGCGCCCTCTTTTATATGCAGGTATTTTGCCAGAGTTGGTTCGTCAGACCATCCTGTGGATTGAGGCCACAATGAGACAAACATGCTTTTGGCCATGTGCACTTAGCTTGCAGAAGGCCAGCTGTGTTGTGCCACTTCTGTGCCACCGCTATTTTCGCTGACGGCAACCATTGTTGCTGGCAGCCACAAACGGCCCGCTGCTTAATCTACCCAAGGCAACCTGCAACTGATGGCAACTGCAGGATGCCAGCTATAGGCCATAACGTCCCCATCAGTAAAAGTTTTGCTGGGTTTTTTTACTCAAAACCACCGAAATTTTACTGCCGTAGGATTCATCTCCTACCAGAAACATGGCAAGAGGTCATAGATAGCAAGGGGAATTATGCACAATAGGTACTGTTCATTTTGTGTTTATTTGCTCTTCTTTATGGGTAATAAAAACGGATAGAACTTTTGCACTCACCCCCCCAATATATTTGTATTCAAGCTGTGCAGTTATTAGTCTTAAAGTTATGGAAATTAAGATGTCACTTTTTTTACTTTTAGAATAATTTAATTTTTAAATTATTACATAATAATTAACACTATCTTAGAGATTTAAGTTATTAGTGTTGTATAACACTGCATTTGTATAGAGACAAATTTGTAAGAATCAAAGTGGTATCTAAAAACATCATTGTATGTCTTTTTATCTATCATTTTAAAATCATTACCTTAGGTTTAAGTTTTCATAATAGGAAAGGGCTGAGATTGGGATGGTTTAACGTCACACTAGAGCTATGCAATGGGCAATTTTTTATACGAGAAAAAAAAAAAAAAAAAAAAAAAAAAAAAAAAAAAAACATGCTTTAAAATGCAACTATTAGTATCAAATGCATTCAAATTTTACTAGCTATATTAATAATAATTTTCGACGATACTTCTATTATGACAGTCAGGAAAACTTAAGCAATTGAAATTCATATTGACGTCTAAATTTAGCATTTATTTGTTACGTTCTAGTTTATAATTTCATACCTTCATACAGAATTTTAAATAAGATAACTCAATCCTTAAAAGCTTTTGGGGAAGTATGGTAAAATACTGGAAATACATGTTTCATAGTGTTGTATATTGGTACCCAACTGTTCATATCATCCTGCAATTAAGAGGATGAAAATAATGTTTTTCCTTTGTCAGAACATTCATTTATTGTAATTTTATCACTAATGGGAAGGGGAAAATGAAAAAGACATTTACACTTATTATTTAATGAAACTATGTTTATATTTGCTTTGCAGCCTAGCTGGTGCATTTATTAATATATATTAGTAACACAAATATTAAATATATACATTTTACGTATAAAGATATATATAAAAGAATTCCTTAAAACTCATTCTAAAAATCCACAATAGATGTCAATTCCATACATCTGGTGAAAAAAAGGCCAGAAACATTACAAGAACATATAGTCATTGAATAGCTGAAAACAGATTCTTGAATAAATCAAACACTTTCTGCAAGACCTGAGGATAAACCTAAATAAAAAATAAAAAGGAAATTTCATTAATTTAAGAGAAAGGACAAAAAATAGAAAATTTATTAAATGGTTTAAGAAACAACATTTCCATTAAGAGGACAGACTACTTTTAAATATGGAAAGACGAAAAGAATTTTCGATCAACTTTCAGAATTTTTTTAAAAAATGAATGAATGCATGTACAAACAAATTTTTTTTAATGTTAACTAGTATGACATTACTTTATTGACTAAAAATATTACTTTGGTTTACTTTAAAATAGAAAACTACTACTTTAAATTAATTAAAATCTTTTAGTTCAGATTCTTAATTTGAATGTTTTGCTTCATTTAATGTAAAAATTATAAGGATAAAGGAAATTGTAATTGAAATATCCTGAGCGCAGTGAGAAAGCACCTTTGAATATAATCTACAATAAAATAATATTTTAAAAATTTTCTATTTTAAACTATTGATTATAAACTACGATACTATAAACTACGATAATATTGATTAAAAATATTATCAAAATAATATTTTTAATCAATGGAGTGATGCCATACTAGTTAACACAAAACAAATTTTGTTTGAACATGCATTCATTCTTTTTTTAAAAATTCTGAAAGTTGATCAAAAAATTTTTTCATCTTCCCATTTTTAAAAATATTCTGTCCCCTTAAAGATTTTTATTATTTACAACAGAAGATTTTCGGGCCTACTTCTAACTTTATACATGATGTAATATAAAAATCTGTACAATAATGTACACATTTTTATATTTTTAATAGTTTATTATATTCCCCATTAAACACATAATGAATTTTATCTAGAATATCAAAGGCTTTTATAGAACTTTCACATCAACATTTGTTGCATCTACAGATCTGGTAAAAAAGAGGTCAGAAATATTATTAAAAAATACACATATATAGTTGAAAAGTGTTTATTTTTAAATAAAATTAATACTTTCTAAGATCTGCGGAGGAAACCTATATATGCATATTAATTAAAAATAAATGGCGTTGCTAAAAAAAAAAAAAAAAAAAAAAAAAAAAAAAAACATTAAATGGATTAAGAAACTCACTCTAATATAAGATTTGTGGGTTAACTTTTAACTTTATAAATGATTTAATCTAAAAATGTCTATAGCAATGTAGATGAGTTATTTTGAAAATTAACTTTAATTACTAATTAAACATCTAAAATATTGAGTAAATATAACAGGTGATCTTTAAGTGCTTAATAATAGGATAAACAGACAAAAAAAAAAAAAAAAAATTCCACTCGCTCTTTGCTACACGGAGATTAAAAAAAAAAAAAAAAAAAAAAAATGAAGTGGCAATTAAAAAAATTAAACAACTCGTCACTATATTTTTCTTCTATGACCCTCATAAGAACAAATATTATTAATTGATGTTGTAAAAATCATGCACTTATGCAATCAAGCGTAAATTAAAGCAAACAGCACAGAAAAGTTTAAATACC
Source organism: Salticus scenicus (assembly GCA_963930645.1). NCBI lineage: Eukaryota > Metazoa > Arthropoda > Arachnida > Araneae > Salticidae > Salticus > Salticus scenicus. Next base: position 30,048,527 of record OZ005657.1, read on the forward strand.
TCCATTTAAATAGCTCATAAAAATGACATATTTCAAAGCTGAAATAACTGTATGAGTAGTGTAAAAAGGACAGTTCACCAACACGGTGGAGGGTCGGAGGGTCCATGAGGGTCAGGGTGGAGGTGCGCCACCACCCTTACACCTCCAACCCTCCACCCCGTCGGTGAACGTGTCCTTTTTACACTACTTAATCATCATCTTGGATGAGGGGGTGTTGCCACTGGAAGAATAGAAACTTTATGTTGCTACTGGAAGACTAGAAACTTTATGTTGACACCGGGAGTGAATGAGTCATTATCTTGGACAAGGGGGTGTTGCCACCGGAAGAATAGAAACTTTATGTTGCCACCGGAAGTCTAGAAACTTTATGTTGACACCGGGAGTGAATGAGTCATTATCTTGGACGAGAAGTTTGGTGGTGCCATCTATCGGGGAGAATGGGAATTTTTTCCTGAATTTCGGGACATCACAAATTTTTTTGCACTTGGAATATTTGCGGGAAGTGAGATTATATCACGATCTTTTGCGACTTTGCTTTTTTCAATAACATGAAAAGAGATACATACACAATTTACAATTAAGAAATGAGAGTTAGAAAAATGTATAGAAAAAAGTTAGAAAGAGAATACAAAATTTATAATTTAAGAAATGAGAGTTAGAATGAATAAAGTTAGAAAAAATGAGAAGAAAGAGAGAGATCACCTTGAGCGCCTGGGAGACTTCTCTCCCGAGGCCCTGCGGTGCCCCTTTTTGCTCCGTAGAACAAGGCGGGAGTTTGTTCCTTATAAAAAAAAAAAAAATCATTACTGGTCAACAAGCATTACAACTAAATCAATATACTCCTCTCCGAGTTTGAAGTCGAATCGGCATATAGGACACGAAAAGTTCTCATTTAACCACATCACAAGACAATGCGCATGGAAGCAATGTCCACAGCATGTCTCATACATCTCGTATCTGTAATATATTCGATCAAGACATATCGTACACATTATATTTTCATCCTGAAAAGAAAATTTATCGATAAATATCAATGCTTTTACTTTATATATATTTTTATTAAAATAATATTTATAAAGGTTATAAATTAAAACTTCTTTTCACACATACTTAATGCATACTAAATTTTATAAGCTTTTACTATTAAATTTATTTAAGCTCTAACTTAGAAATACTATTATTACATTCGTTAAAAATTGAACACACATCCACTTTAAAAAATTACTATCATATAAATTAAACTAAATATAATAAAAATATATAAATTAAACTTTATATTCTCACTAAATAAGTTTCACATTTCTTTAAACTCTAACTTACATTCGTTAAAAAAATTTAAATCAGTTAATAAATTTTATGTACAGTAAATTTATATAAACTAAATAAATATAATAAAATTTATATAAACTAAACGTTATATTATCACTATGTATTAAATAAGTTTCGCATTTAAGTTATACACATATTGTTATTTATTTACGCTATAACTATACAAATACGATAAAAAAAAATTAACACACATGTTAAATATTAATTTAAAAAAACAAATTACTATCTTATAATAATCTAAGTTTAAAATCAACATTTAAATCTTATATACATTATAATTAACTAAATTTATCCTAACACGTAAATTTTAAAACTCTACATAAATTTTATAAGC